>QEYC01000036.1:0-438211 GCA_009935795.1 Pholiota adiposa
TATATATGTTTGCGGGGAGTAAAAGTGTTTGCGGGGAGGTATAAATGTGTGCGCGCACAGGTAAATGTGCTTTCGCAGGCCTTAAACTGTTTAAGAGTGTTTGCGTGGGGCCAAAAGTGTTTGCGCGGGCTAAAAGTGGTTTGCGCGCAAGTAAAAGTGTTCCTGCGGAACGATAAGTGTTTGCGCGCGGCGTAATTTTTGTATTTGAGCAACTAATAAGAGTAAGAAATAGCAATAAAAGGTCACGGAATGTTTTGGCGTGCATTGACTAATTTACAAAAAGTGTGTGCGGAATATTTACCCACTCGGACAGCCATAGGCGCTGGAGAAGCGTCTGGAATATTAAAACCTTCTGAAGAATGGACTATAAAATTCTGGCTGCATTCTCGAGTTGCGCTCTGGGCGGGTGCCCAAATATTTGCAAATACCTGAGCGCGGCCTTAAAAGGCCTTACTTTTCGCCGACGACGCGTCTTTCGTTGCCTTCATCATGTTTCCCTCCCAAACCTTCCTTCACATTCTGAGGTACTCTGATATTATATAAGGACAAGGTGAGCGCAGAGTTTTCTCTGCAGTGTCTTCTCATTCAAGGTGCGCCCCTGCTGCGAAGCTGACGGACTCCTTTAAACTGTAGATTCAGCTGGAAACGGCGACGGGTCGATGGTCACGGTAGCGGTGATTGGCAGGTGCGTGTTTTACTCTCTCGTCTTTTTTTTGGTCCTCTCCGCTGGCGGCTGCACGCGTCTCTCGGTCTGCAGGGTATGTGGCAATTTCTCAAGCGCATTTCATCATATTATTAACTGGATTTCGTTGGGATTTCGTTCAGATTTAGGTCGCACTTGAACCTTCTGTCATCGACTCGCATCAACTTTAAGCCTCTGTGTACAAGTGAGTGTGGTTCAGTGTTTACAACGCGTCTGAGTTGAGGGAGGCAGCTTTGGACGTGATATCTAGTACATGTACTTAATTATAATTCGATCATAATAATTCTTTTCCTACTACCTACTGCATGGAACGACGAACAAGCTTGTACAGCAAAAATAGCCGCTGAAATGTGCAGCATGACAGAAAATGTAGCCATACCTTGAAAGCGCTTGACAGCCTGGCAAACTCATGAGCAGCCTGTTGAAGATTGCCAATTGTCCATAGCATGCATGGCATGGTAAGGCCTTGGGGCGATTGGCAATCTTCGCCAGCCTGGTGAATTTCCACAATATGCCGGAGATTGTACAATAGTCCATCTCATGTGAGGTCATGCCAATCCCCAACGGGATTGTGGGGTATGCACGGATTGGGACGAGATTGGGCGGTGTGCAAGGCCTGGCCAGGCCTTGCATATATTTTCCTCTTTTGCTGATGGTCGCGTCGCGTCATGCAGCTGTCACGCGACACGACTATAAGATATACACGCGCATTTCAATTGCACATTCTAAACTTTCTTCTATGCCACCACGTCGAAAAGCCAACAACACTTCGGCGCCCCAGAACACCTTGGAAAATGCGACCAAATCATCTGGATTTTTAATATCTTCCATACAAGACCCACAAAATCCCAAACAGTGCGGCATATGCCTGGATGGCGCGTTCATTGAATGCACAGTAGCAGAAAGGGCCGCAAACATGGCAGGTTCTAGTACAAAACTATCGCGACGAGATCCTGAATTCTGGAATGCTGTCCTCGCGTTTCTTTTACTGAAGCGCACCGATGAGGAATTGGACGCCTTGCTGACACGTCTATCAGGATGCTCTTGCCAAAAGGAAGATACGACCATTAAACGGTATCACAAGACAGGATCGGTTTGGGCAGATGTGTCCATGGCCAGAATGCATATGGAGGAAGGCGAGTCGGGAATGTTCACTCCTAATCGATGTGCGTTTATCATCGACATCTTCTGTGTCTTGTCTACCGTCGTGCACTATAGTGGAGTCACAGCCGTCGCGAAAGGCATATCTCAATCCTGGCCTATCCGTCCAACAGATCTCATGCCCTATGGCGCGGATAGCTTCGTGGAAAGCATGCTCCAGTGGTATCGATTCATACCCGACACTATGATCTTCCATGTAACGGGGCTAGTCCTTCGGATCTGTCAGGGTTTGGTCATTCCAAGCCTTGTGAAGTATAGATTCTCGAATATCATCACAGAATCTTGCAGACAGCTCGTTGATGTGACTATGGCCGATTTCGCAAAGGATCTAGACGAAAAAGGTCGTACACGCCTCGCCCAGAGATTTCAATTCCGTGTATCAGACTACGCTGCGTATTCCGAAATCTCATGGAACTGAATAAAACCAAACCTGATTGCTACTCAGAGCTCATGCGGCGGCGAAACGAAAAGCCATGCAGATATGCTCTATATTCCTCTACTTATTTCCTCTGACCCAAAATGCCGCTTCATCCTGTGGCGGACGGCGTGGATGAGTTTGTACCCTCGGCCAGACACTTTCAGATGGTTCCATATGCACTTGCCCTCGTCCCGATATGCCTGTACATCCCAAGATGGAGAAGTTAGATTCTGCAACATTTCCTACAGCTTCATTCTGGCGAGATCCTGCACAGTCGGCGCTACTTTCCATCCAAACATTCCGCACCGACCGCCATTGTTCAGCCTACAAATGCCCAAATTCCTTCCAGAGTGCTGGCAAGGAATTTCAACGCTGCTCGCGATGCAAGGTCGTTGCTTATTGCAGTCGCGAGTGTCAGATCAAAGCGTGGAAGGACGATAAATTCCCTCACAGACAAACTTGCCCTGTCTTGCGCAGCTTAATGAACCGTGGAGGAGGATCGTCTCTCTTTTTGGGCGAAGGGGGGGCATTTTACATGGCGCTTCCTGGGATTCTAGGGAATTGGAACAAGGCAGGTATAGATGAAGAGGATTTTTTGCTCATCGATGATTGGTCTAAAGCAATTACCGAGAGCCGTGGATATCCCATGCCCGATGGCACCGAATGGACACCTAGATACGATGATTACAATAAAATAATGCAACCCTCAGCGTCAAGGGCCGTGGGCCGAAAAGGTATCTCTCATCTCATTTTTTTATTTCATTGAATAGCTGAAAATTTCGTAGCCAAACTGTTCAACCGCCTTGCTCGTTGGCCATCTGAGGTGGCGAAAGAAGAACGTCTCTTAAAAGCTCAACCTTTTTGGGGAGAAGATATTGTTTGTTGATCAATGTTCGACGTTCAACTGTTGATCAAGTCCCTCACTTTTCTGTTGTAAAATATTAATTTCTCGATTATGTACCATACTCTTCCCTGTCGATTTCTACGTCGCCTGTACCTCACTACCCACACCCACAATTCAAATGATCTTTATAATTCATGTTGAACATGAAGTGCTATGTATGTATCGCGTTCACGTGTCAATTGCGGAAACCGAGATCTTATTTTGGGCAACTTGCGGGGTTTGCTCTTGCCTTTCATTTACTCCGACCTCGGAGCCTTCAGGCGACACCATTCTATGCCGTTCTTGAGATAGGCTGACACCTCTTGGTCTAGTTACTCTCTACCGGAGCTTGCGCTGGTCCTATTTACAACTCGCCCATCCGAACCCGAAACATATTAGCGCAACTCCCCGACAACCACTTTCCGCCTCTTCAATTCAAACCCATCTTAACGCAGAATTAGCCCCTACAATGCTTTCGAGCTTGGAAACACCACGTCCTTGCCGCCAGCTAAGGCTCGGAAGGCGAGCGCCATGCAGAAACTATCTTCGAGCCCGCCTCCAGCCTATGGATCGCCGTTTACTTTCCCTGCACGTCGTCATACGCGACAGGACATCCTTGGATCACCTCTGGCAACTACCTTCCAAATGGTTAGCTGGGATGCAGTTGGCGAGCATGCGATTCCATCAGAGACGCCAGATGACATGGCATGGATCAACGAGAAGTCGCGAGAGGAGCTCAAGAATCTTTTGCTGAAGGCAGACGGACTTATCAGGGAAAGAGAGAACGGTGCGTAAGCAATCAGATCCTCAGACAATAATTCATGTCTGTAAAGAAATCGGGATTACCTCTGCGGTCTGCAAGGGTTTATATCAGAGTAATGTCACACTCAAGACCAAGCATGAAGCATTACTCGCTCGGATTCCGACATCTCCAGCTCGTTCTATATCATCGCCTGCAAGTCTCTATCATCAACCATCACCGCTGGAGGATAGTCCCAGTATCACTGCCTCATCCTCGGAATCTGCGTTAGAGCTTATCAGCTCACGACCTTCATCGCCGCCCAAGAGACACGCGAGGAAGGTTTCGATTGCCGTTGCTGATGTCTGCCTGCTCTCCGATCAAAATGCTGAACTTCTGGACAAACTTGAGAAGCTCGAGAAAGAGGCGACATCGACTGACCAGGCTGGCCGGCGGGAACTCAAACGCCTAGAAAAGGAAATCGCATTCCTTCGCGAAGAGTTGGAGAAAACCCAGGCAAGGAGTGATGAACTCGAGGAGAAAGTACAAGGAGCGGTCGCCTCCGAGGCTTGGCGGCGGAAGAAGGAGCGTGAAGCCAAATTTCGAGCTATGCGCAACCTTGCACAAGACGAGCAACGCAAGGTTCGCAACTTCGCCCCAGAGGGATCAAGATTTGGTGGACCGTCTGAGGCATTTTCTTTCTTCCCAATGGCGGAAAGTCCTGATCCCAGCCGACGCCGACCATTTCTCAATGATACTGATGATGACCCTCACCCCACGTCGCTTGGGTCTCATGAGCATGCCCTCATAGAGCAACTATTGGTTAAGGTACAAGAGTTAGAAGAAACCAACGCCAAAATTCTACGACAGCAGTCTGAGACAGCCAATCAACTCTCTGCAGTCCAGCGAGATACAGCACATATATCGAGGGTGTATGACTGTCTTTCTGACCAGAATTCCATAGAGCTCCAGTTCTCAGAAGATCGTGAAGAGGACGAAAATGAGGAGAGGGGGAAAGATCCTGCGATACCTGGACAAGCGATACGATTTATGAGCCTCAAGAGGTCACTAGCAACCGAGACATCGTTCGAAGGAACTTGCATCGTCCGCCCGGAATTTACATCATCTGCAAAATCCCGTAAGACCGTTATGGGCCTCTTCGACGTCCAACAGACGACCGTCGGCGAGCAGGAGAAGGAGTCAGTCAGTTTGAACGACAACGATGATAACATCAGGTTCTCGGTCACGTCTTCGCCGTGGAGTGAAGGGCACGTCCACGATAACTCGAGCTGGTCGGATGTACCTGGAGCTGTGTCGCCTTCTCGTCTCTCTCCTCTCCATTTCTTCTCTCCTCCCTCCCACGGCTTTCCTGAACTCTCCCCCATTGGCGATCGTGTAAGCCTGCAGAGCGAGCTTGACAAGAGCTGGGGGGAGATGCAACAACGAAACGATGGCATGGACGATGTGTTCCACAACAATCATCATCTACGTACATCGAGCCTATATGACCTGAGCGAGATATCCGTCCCGCCGTCACCTTCGCCGATTTCACGCACCGTCAGTCGGAGGCCTTCGGACGAGTTGGACTATCAAGCTGTGAAGCACGCTCTCGACCAGCGCAAGAACACGCATGACGAACACGCGTCGAACGGGAGTACCCCACACACTTCCGCTCTCCTTATGCCAACGAACTCGCTCCACCTGTCCGTCGAACCTCCAACTCCAGAGAAATGGAACGCCGTGCGTGCGACCACTACCTCAACAAGGAAT
This sequence comes from Pholiota adiposa, assembly GCA_009935795.1. Lineage (NCBI taxonomy): Eukaryota > Fungi > Basidiomycota > Agaricomycetes > Agaricales > Strophariaceae > Pholiota > Pholiota adiposa. The sequence continues at coordinate 5,675 of QEYC01000036.1, forward strand.
GAAGAAGTAGCACCAACCACGTCGCGCTCGCCGCTGCCTAGGTCCCCGCGTGTCAAACTTATCTCTGATACCCTGCGCTCGCGGGCGAATCGCTGGGTTGAAAGGCGACTTCATAGGAATTACGAGCACGAGGATCAAGTACTTGTCAATGACAATGATCAAGCAGTAGTGAATCCAACTGGTCCTTCCTCTGTAGCTATGGCTATCCCCAAACATCTTCTGAATGTTGTTGACACCATGATTGACGGGTTCAACAATGCATTTTTGGGAGACAATAAAGACGCATATAACAACCCTGATGTTGACAATGATGACGAAGATCTGCAATTTTCGTTTGTCACCCCACATGGCCGGTACCAAAGGGCGGAGATGCGTAGACGCAATGTCGGTCGAGGCGCATATGACGAAGAGTTTGGCCTGAATGATCAAGTCGAGCCGACTAATGATGCTCGTAGTTCTGGGGTGCAACTCCATACCGGGATGTCGCCTTTGAAGAAAGCTTCAGATTATGAAAACCAAGGCTTCATGTTGAAGGTCTGGCTCTGGATCCAGTTCGGGATTGTCGTGTTCGTGTTCCTATATGCAATGGCACGACGTGGCCCAGCAATCGTGCTGACTGAGGAGAGCAAGAAGGCGTTGTCAAGCGCAGATGATGCCTGCACGGTGCTGTCGTACGTATCTTGATTATTTTCTGTTCATTCTTTGTTCTTCCTATCATTTATCATCTTTCTCTACTATTCATCTTGCATTATTCTCCTCTGCGTCACCTGCTTCTACCGCCTCCATCTGCATGTTGTCATTTATCTCCCGATCCATTTCTGTTCTTTCCATCTGATGCATCCATTCATTTTCTTCGAGTCATTCATTTCCATCTATTTTATCTGTACAGCTATAATTGTATCTACATATCTCTGTGATATTAAATGCTACTAGACATACTTACTTTGTATACCCTGGGGAATCTCGGGGCTATAGGCAAGGTTCAAACCCTCCGAAACCGGCACGTCGTCGATAATCGGCGTAGATAATCAATCCAACACAGCATGCTTTCAGTTCGAACTCAACCCTTCGAGCACTAGCGACCAAGAAGTGCATGATGTGATGTGATAGCATGATTTCTACAAAAAGGGATACTACACGCAAGCACAATTATGCATACTTAAATAAAACCCAACCCAACAAAGATCAAAGAAAGCAACATGCACCAAAAAAATATGGGCAGCAGCCTCAGAATTTAAATGAACACCAAAAACAACAAAACAGCATCAAGCCAGAAATCCACGACAGTCCTCCGACCCACACAAGCACTTCCTGCGCCCTCTGGGATAGGCAGTTTGATATCGTTCCTCTTCTGTTTGATCCGCTCCAGCGCCAGCTGAGAAGCGAGCTCAATATGATAGTCAAACGAAAGTTCGGTATAGGCCGGTATATTCTGTTTGGCTACAAATGCAATGTAAGGCATGCCAGACTGTTGTTCGCATGAATTGGCAGAAGTATAGTTGTCGATCAGTTGAGCATCAGCGAAGAAAATATACATAGAAAAATACATACACCTGCAGGTTTATCATGTACGACAAGATATATTTCCAGGTTTGGAGAGCAAGAATGACTGAAGAAAAAAAAATCAAAGAAGGTCTTATTCAAGAATAGATGACTGACTTGATAAAACGTGTCCAATTTCCTGTGAAATGTTTGGATGAGTTCAGTATAGCGAACACACGAAAAAGCCCAGCGGTATGCATACCTTCCCGCCGCGAATCTACAGAATATTTATTTTGCATCCCTTGCGTTGATTGGGTCAGATCTTCGGAGTCGACCATCTCGTCTCCATCGAGATCGAAGCAGTAAGCGGCCATGTCACCTATGAGTTTGCGTGCGGCTTCACGTCGACTTGAATGAAAATTCAATCATTTGGATTCAAGGGATGGTGGGGAACTGATACTCACATCAAACGGCTGCGCAGATTTCATTAAAATTAGCATGTCAAAAAATATAGGCGTACAAAGAAACAAAAGACAAAACATACCCAGCGTATATCCCAACCACTTTTCCCCGTTGTAAAGGCACCATTGCCCGTACGCCCCACGCTCGCGTACGTGTCTTGAAAACTTGGATGGGCACATCGCGTGGCCTTTGCGAGACACGGTTTATACACGTATCCACGGAGCACTTGCAGAGCTACGTAGTGGGTTGAGTGTAAGAATCAGCATGAAATTATTCAACACCAACGGAGAATGTGAAAGTATACATTATTGCATTCGATAACCTCAATATTAATATGCACATTGAATGCATAAAGACCCTGCGGTAGTTGCGCATTCAGTCACAACATGCGCTGAAAATACGACACGTACAGCAGGGGTATACGCAAATCAGGAACATCGCAATCGGCCTGACAGTCACAAGTTGCTGGCCTGGGTCCACACACACATCACAACTACACGCCATCAGAAAGCCGCTATCTGGAATATCGATGCCTTTCGCACTAAAAGAATTATAGTTTGATAAGCGTAACAAAACTACAGGACAAAGCAAAGACAAGGAACGTACTACATATACGAGCCTTCAAGGTAGCGAAAGAGGGTCCCATATCGGGGATGGCTTCGCCGTCTACATCGTTGAAGAACGAGATAGGCGCGGCGCCTTTCGCTCTTGCTGCGAATGTCCATTCACGCGACAATCTCTCCCGCTGAGCTTCAGGCGACTCTGAAGGCATCACTTGCCGAGCATTTGCCGCTGGGGTCGAAGAAGAATTAGAATTTGAAGGACGACGAGTTGGCGTGGAAAGACCCAGAGGGCGATTGAATGGCCTCAGAGGGGCGGTCCGTTGACGCGCTTGCGAGGCATAGAAGAAATCTCCCTCATTACCGAAGGGGGGCTATTGTCTCTCGCACGCTGCTTGCCTTTGTCTATCACAGGTGTAGATGGCAGAAACTCGACCTGCTCGTACGTTTCGGCTTTTTCGGATGTCAAAGCTGCCCGTGGTGTCTTGTGGGTTGCGGGTACTCGGGAGATGGGGTCTCTACTTGGACTAGCCAAAACCTTAGATGTCCCAGGGAGTACAGGAATAGCGGATTGTTTTGATGTAGTTGGACCTTTGGGATGTACATTATGTTGAACTTCAAAAGCTGATGAAGCCGCAGTGGAATTTGTAGGTCTTTTGGATGTACTCGACACCACGATGCTGGTCGAAATAGGCTTCGGATTTTCGCGTCCTGCGGTATGAGCAGTGGCTTTACTGGACGAACTCGAGACGATCGATGGACCAGCCCTAGAATTGGACACCTTTGATGAACTAGCAGTAGCCGAGGATTGAACAGAAGCTTTTGAGGAACTACGGACGGCAGGCGTCGACGAACTAGCGATAGAGTTCAAGGTATGTTGTCGTGTACTCGTCCGTTGGCTGCTCCTCAATGGACTATCAGACGTCGAAGCACCCTGTCCTACTGCCGTGCCCTGCGGGTGTATATGCGCCTGGTACTTCGCCATCAACCTCGCCATCTCTACGACTCGATTCGGCTGCGGTTCCTTCTGCACGCGCGCTAGTTTCTCGTCATAGGCCTGGCTGCGTAGAAAGGTTGCAGTGTTGTGGATGTCCGTTGTGGATGGCACTTCTACCGCTAGCGAGTCCGCGGCAAGCGAGCGCCGGCGCTTGCGCTGCGCTTTGATCCATGGTCCTATGTCGATTCCAGAGCCTTCAGGGCCTTCCCATGTCGTTTTGGTCCCATTTGCGCGATGCCAGTCATCCCAGCGGACCTGATCATGAGTGTTAATTAGTCGATGGTGCATAGAGACCTGAATTTGCTAATTACCTCGTATCTACGAGCCAATTAGTATGCCAATTTCGAGTATTCACGTCGAAAACTCACTTGACATTCCCCTCGTAATCGACTTCTTCTCCGATTATTTCATACCTCCACTTCCCTTCCGCGTCAGCACCATCCACATCGCCCCATGGATCAGGCGGAGGCTCAGATGCCCTCCATCGCTCTTCGCTTTTGGAGTCTTCGCTGTGAACGTCGCGACCATCCTGTTCCTGCGGCATCGCATTGCCCTTATTCTTACCGCGTTTTTTAGTCCTTCATATTGAGTGACACGATGAGCTACAGTAAGAATATCGAGGTAAAAACGAACTTTGCCATTAGGAACGTGTGATGAAATGTATTGCATAAGTGTGGTCAAAAGTATATTTCTTCAGAATTCGCGGTTTGAGGCGTGATGAGGGCGCGATAAGAGGGCGCAATGAACGTGGTCGTGTTGAGAGCAGTTCAACTTTCATGATCAAGAGCAGTTGGTTGATCACAAGAACCCACCGGTTCGTCGGCCCGCCTGCTTAGTGCCACTCAAGTATACAGAAGCACCGTTAATCTTTAAATATGTGCTGCAGCATTTAGCATGCTTTCTCCCAGTGCGTACAGGAGTTAATTTATCTTTCCAACTTCCGTAAAAAAAAATGAACAAGGTTGAAGGATAGATTGTATCGGCGCGGCGAGAAATAAAAAGAGCAAATTTAAATATTGTATTTCTCTCGACATACTTGTATTCACAGCTAGCAAGCGCCGGCCATGCGACAGACGGTACTAATGCTTGGTACTGAGTCAAAGTCCCAGTGCTCAGATCAAGAAGCCGACTGAAAGCTCGAAAATGCCAGATCGGGTTAAAATCTCCATTTTAGGAAAAGATAGTGTTCTCGGTCCTCGAAGTATATTATGATCTCACCTTTATTATTCCTCAGAAACTTCAACGAACCAAAAGCTAAGCTTGAACCCATGAATGAAACTTTCTCCATTTTACGCATTCGCTAAAGTATGAAAAAAATTTCTATACATACAACAGATATACTGGGGCCGCACTTCAGTCCAGACGTATTGATACATGACGGAAATAGAAAGACAAATACGTAACAATCCGATCAAGAAGAGGAAGGGAGGATGGCTACATAGGGATGGACCAGCTCCCGTTATCTACTCCGGGATGAAGTCCAACAAATTCCCTGAACAACTTATATACACATGGCCTGCATACCTGCCTACCAGATGCCTGCGAGACCAGATCCAGTCGCAAAGACACCCACCGCACCGGCACCGAGCAAAAGCCATACGCCAATATCCCACCCAATGCGTCTCCTGAACTGCTTCCGCTGTAGGGCGCGTTCTTTGCGAAGGAGCAGTTCATCCGCGCCGGCGCCTAATCCTTCACCAGGGCTGCGAGGCGGACTCCTTCCCCCAGAGGGCGTCTGGAGCAACGGTGTACGAGGGGGCGGAACCACGATCGCAAGTGGACGCTTAAACGTATGCGTGAGGATGTGCATGGCAGCGGGCACGACATAAGTGCTCGTGAAGATCATAAGTATCAGAGCCGCCGTCAGCGCGCGGAATACAATTGGCGCCGAGGAGAAGTAAGACGAATCAGTTGGAGGCTGAATTTCATCCGAAGAGGGATATGGAGGAAAGAGGGCCAGACCGAGGACGACGAAGATGCCGAGGACGCGGGAGACGTTGAATTTTACGGAACGGAACGCAGGGAAGAGCGGCGTGAGGGGCGGGGCGGTGATGATAAGCGGAGGAATGCCTAGGAGGAGAGTCGCCGATGCCAGGAGAGTACGGACAGATTCAATGCGAACTTGTGGGAGACGAACTTCCGAAGGAAGTGGAGGAGCAAGCGAGGGAATAGAAGAAAGCACAGGAACATGAGTTACATTCAGTGGTGTAGACACGGCCTCGGGTGTTGTGGTAGTTGTGATATTTGCGGCGGGTGTGGTAGAATGGATGATAGGTGGTGGGACAATCTGCAACGGAGCAAGAGAGAGGACTAAATATGATGAACAAGAAATGTGCACGATAAGATAAGAATGCTTACAGTGGCTGGATGATTCGGATTGGCGGCAAAGATGACAGACGGGAGCAAGGCGAGGACAGCTGCGACGACGCTTACAAGGGAGATTATACGAAAGGAGCGCGAACGCGGAGTTTTGGTAGTCGAAATAGGCTGTGCAGTGCCTTTGAGCGACGTATAAAGAAGGAGCGTCGAAGAGGAGCAGAACGCGAATGCCGTAGTCGCTGCAAAGTAATGTTAGCACCTGATCAGACAGATGAACAGCGGGCAAGACATACCGACGCCCTGCCACGCAGATCCGGCACCCAGCCAGCCCGTCTGAACTTCCAGCAGCCCGTGGACATGTGCATAAATAGTGCATCCAAGCCAGGCAGTATATGTGGCCAAAGACAGCCAGGTTGCATATACAACTCGCCTCGAGGCGACCGTGCGGGCATAGGAAAGGTAGGCTATAGCGGTTTCAAGTATCAGCATTGCAACCAGATATGTAATCGTCGGGTGTCGAGTGCTGGACATCAAGGGCTCCAGAGTGTACAAGGAATCTAAGAATAGTCGTGAGCAAAGCTACCCCAGAGTTGAGTTGGACTATGACTTACGACGCAAATAAGTCACGGAAAGCATGGTACTTATCGCTGCAGTCCCGGTCCGCACAAGAGCCCGTATGATTGCCCTCTGTCGTTCCTTCCCCGGCCCTTTGCCAGCGTGTCCAGTAGAATATCCGTCAGATCCGCCTTCCGCAGGTAGCGGGCGAGCATGTACCATATTTGCCGCGCAAATGCAGACGCCAGCGCCGCAAGCAGTAATACAGAAAGTCCGTATTTCAGCGGTAGCTCCGAGTTAGGTAACTCGAGTGCTCCGAGCTTGAGATATGGCGCAAAAGGTATAGGAAAACGAGGGTGGGTGATAGAGGCGGAAAGACAGCTGACTTCGCGCGCCTCGAAAAGCGGACTGACAATGTCTTGATCGTCGTCCCTGTCCTCCTCGTCATCGCTAAAATCGAAAGGACTGTGGGGGTCGTCGTTTTCGTGCACGAGGATCAGTGCTGCGGACGAGTCGAGTGCAGAGAGAGCGGGTTCGTCGTCGTCCGTGCCCGAGCTTCCAGCGCTGGAGGACGAGTCCCGCGTGCTATTCGAGAACGTCATCGACAAGGCCGGGGGCCGCTGGACGCCTCGACTGGCAGCAGAGGTGGTTGTATTTACATGGGCCATGAATGAATGATAGTGGTCGAAGGCAACCTTACAAAACTTCAGTTACATAAGTAATATAATTATGGAGAAAGTCTAGATCTGTTTATAACCGCGGTGTGTATAGCATGTAACAGAGCCCGCAACAGTATTTTAGACTTTCATGGGTGAACCATATCATTCCATACATATAATACAGATTTTCATCGTATCAGATTAGGCGGCCATACTCAAGTCATACCTTGACAAGCCTAAATCAAGGATGGTGCGCTATTTTTTCTTCTAAGTAAGCAAGTAGACCGTTAAAAAATCAACGGCGAGTTGGGGGCCTTGGTCATTGATATATTGATAGCCAATGCTCATAGCCCAGAGTTTAGCCAAGCTGCCCACCAGTCGTGCAATAGAGTACGGAAAGTAAGGAGGGCAAACTGGTGCCAGCCGATCCGCAGTCATTCCATATTCCTAGCGCCTAGAAGTTACATCTCACCTACGTGCCATTGTCCTAATGCAGCTCTTATCGCCTCATAGTATTCTTCGCCAGATGCCAATTCTTCAAAGGTAAGATATTGTGCTGGGAAATTTTTGAGAATATGAAATGAAAAAACCCCAGGGACTGCAGGCCCAGACGTACCTTTTCGCGCCCCGTCTCTTTCAGTCAATTCCTTGAGTTTGCTGTCATAATCTTCGAAGCCGGGACACTTGCACTCCCTCGTTGGGAGAGATGCAGGTAAGGTCCTAAGAGATACCCATCCTTCTATTTGAAACAAATCCTCCCCAAATACATTTCCCTGTTTCCACTTCTCGGTGACGAGTGCCGTTAGATCATCTGGATAGTCGGGTGCGTTACCAAGATCGCGAAAGAGGAGCTCAGATCCTGCAATTGCGATGACATTCTGCAAGATCTTGCACATTTTCTTGTGCGGGAATGGCTCTGAATTCCAGGCATCTGACTGGCACTTTTTGCAGCAATATAGCGCTATGTTGCACCCAGCGCAGCGTTGAAATTCTCGTCCGGTGCTTTGGATCGAATTCGGACAGCGTGGAGCAGAGCATTGTAGTTCGGAGCGAGCGTTGCGGATACTGAGAACAGCTGATTTTGCCATGGTGTTGTAGATGAAATAAGGGTCTTTAGCAGGAATGGATGCTTGAACATAGAGTTGAACGACTGTCTGCGGCTGGTCAATTTCCTGGCTTTGGGTGACCGCCGGGGATTGCTCGATATGCAACATAGAAATTTTGTGTAGGCCCACATCTGTTAAAATGATAATCACTCAGTTGTGCTTGCTAATGATAATAATATATTTACCGTGGGCCTCCTTGACATTGGCATCACCGACTTCTTGGGCGTATATCTCACAAATTTCTGGGTAGTATGGCGGTCCAAGTGGGTAAAAAATCCGCGACTTTTTTCAGAGGTAGACACACATATAGAACACATCTTTAGTGTGCCCGCGAATATATTGACCTTATTTCTAACCTACAAAAGCAAAATTTGAGTGCCCCGACGGAAATATTCAGTGAGTGCCCGCGGAAATTTTTGCTCCCCGGAATTTTTTTGTCAGTGCGTGAAACTTTTTTGACGAGGTTTCTATGCAGAAAGTGGATAATTGTACTGCCCGAATAAATAGTACATGAATTTTAAACTACTTTTAGTGCGCGCGCAAATTCTTCACTGTGCGCGTACTCTTTTGACGTCGGGGCGCTCCGGCGAAGCCACTCAGTGCCGAAATGCCGGTATTACGTAGTTGATCCGCCTCGGCAGGATCTGTGTCACCTTTGTGCAGAGTGAGCCGTGGTAAATTTGTAAGATTACATAAGATTACATAGTAACGGCATCACGGCACGTTGACTTGGCCCCTCTCGCGCTCATCCTCGCAAGGGGGATACGGGCGCTCGAAAATATTTCGCGGACTAGAAAATATCGCGCGGACTCCAAAATACCTCTACAGACTCTAAAAAGCTGCCATTTCTATGTAGAAAACCAGTCAACAATGTTTCGCGCACTGAATTGGCACTGAATCAAAAATTCCGGGGAGCAAAAATTTCCGCGCGGGGTCGCTGAATATTTCCGGGGCACTCAAATTTTGCTTTTGTAGGTTAGAAATAAGGTCAATATATCCGCGGGCACACTAAAAGCGTGTTCTGTATATGTCTCTAGTTCTGAAAAAAGTCGCGGATTTTTTACCCACTTGGACCGCCATAGGATCTGGAGAGAACGGTCGGATTCTCATTGCTGTCTGATATTTTTTGCTAACCCTTGTATTTTAAAATTCTCAATAAATACTGTGGTTAAATTTGCATAAATAAATACAACGTTCAATGATGGCAAAACTCTCCAAACCACGGTGAAAAAATTGAAGTTGAAATTGAAAAAGAAATAAGCACTGGGTGGGGAAAAAAGGGTGGAAAAGAATGTTAATGCGATTGCACATTGAATAAGATAACAAAATTACAGAACAGAAACAGAACAGAACAGAACAGAACAAAATTGAGATAAAGCATAACATTGCAAATTCGATGTAGAGTAAGCACTCGAGTACATGTCCATTATAAAGGAGGTTGCGGAATATAGTACTAGTAGATGGACAAGGGGGATCGACATGCGTGGAGGGGTCAAGGTGCATACGGAAATGGAATAGCAGGTGTATACTACAACGGCGCAAGAAATTTAAGGTGGAGATTGTAAAAGAAATAAGCACTTTACAGTATTCCGCCTAATGCCATATGCATGTTTTTCATTTTGTTCTCTTTCATCTAGCTTCACTGACAACTTTCAAAGTTCACTTCGCGTCGGTGGAGCATTACTTCTGTGGATTTGCAGCCGATCCAAACCCGGTAGAACCAAACACGGATGGTTTAATGCCTGATCCAAAAGCAGACTGTGTAGAGGACCCAGCCGGTGCACCGAACGCAGATGTTGCGGGTGTCGTACTTGCCGCTGCAGGAGTCGTCGATGAACCAAAGTTAAAGGTAAACGGAGAGGATGAGGCACCTGCGGCAGGTGTTGACGTGGCCGCATTGGTATTGCTCGTAGGAGCGGCAGCCGGCATTGATGTCGTACCGAACGCGAACTTCAGCGGCGCGCTACCATTACTCGTGGCTGGTATAGTGGTGGTTGCGGAGGAAGGATTCAAAGGTTGACTAGAAAAGCCAAATGCACTTTTAGGTTCTGCTGGCTTGTTGGCATTATTCGACGTCGTAGCACTGAAGGGAGTCTGGATTTGCGCAGCGGAAGCACCAAACGGTGATGATGTACTCGAGGTGGCATTACCGCCAAATACCGATTGTCCGCTTGAGCCTGTATTATCCCCGAATGCAGACTGTCCACTTGAACCTGCGTTGGTTCCGAAGGCCGACTGTCCACTGGGACCTGCATTGCTCCCAAAGGCTGATTGTCCACTCGAACCGACATTGCCAAAGGCCGACTTCCCACTCGAACCCGCACCGCCAGACGCCGAAGCCGCAGAACCTCCTCCAAATGCTGACTTCGTTGGCTCGCTACTTGGAGCAGTACCACCTCCAGAGAATGCAGAACCGCCTCCAAATACTGACGGAGTACTAGAAGTACCAAAGCTGAATTTGAGAGGTGCAGTTCCAGTCGTTGAGGTTGTAGTGGAGCTTCCATTAGTGGCCGAAGCAGGCGCTCCTGGAGTTTTGAAGGCGCTGAACGCCGACGATGGGCTAGAAGCAGCTTTACTTGCATCTGTACCTAAAGCACCGCTCAATGTCGAGGATGACGGGGCACCAAAAGGAGACGGCGACGGCTTAGCACCACCGGTACTAGTGCTTGGTGTCGTACTGGTGGTAGTGCTACTCTTGGTTCCAAAGCCAAAGCTGAACTTAGGCGCCGTCGTCGCACCTGCAGCAGCTGGGGCGGTCGAAGTAGAGGCAGGGGCACCGAATGGATTCAAAGGTGGCGCAGCACCCTCCTGCTTAGGTGCATTGAATGAGAACATAGAGGCACCAGTGGTGGTTTTGGGTGGCTCGCTTGGGGTGCTCGCAGATGGTGCTTGGGCTCCCAGACGCGAGAGTAACGACCCTCCACCGCTGGCAGCAGGAACGTTTTCTTCCTTCTTCGTTTCTGTAGTGGTAGTGCCGCCCAGAGGCGGCGCATTTCCGAACGGGGATGTCTTTGGCTGAGGAGCAGTCGAAGTTGTACTACTTGTCGAAGGACCAAAGGAAAACGGCGAAGCCGCTGCCGGAGCAGTGGGCTTCGTCTCTAAGCTAGGAGCGCCGAATGGCGACGGCGCAGCTCCAGAACCTGTTGGAGCCGAGAAGGTGAAGGGAGAACTAGTAGCAGGTGTTGAAGCACGTGCGGCAGCAGCGGCAGCGGCCGCCTTCTGTTGTTGCGCTTCCTTCTCCTTCATCTCCTTCTCCTGCCTCTCCCTCTCCTGCCGTTCCCTCTCAGCTCTCTCCCTAGCCTCCCTCTCCAACCTCGCCTTCTCCTGTCTCTCTCTCTCCGCCCTCTCCTGCCGCTCTCTCTCCTCCTTTTCCTTCGCTTCTCTCTCCTTCTCCTTCTTCCTGCCCGCCTCACGGATCTTCATCATCGCCCGCGCTTCAAACTCTTGCTTCTCCCATTTTGAGTACACTTTGATGGTACGCGGGCTTCCAGCACCGAAAGCATTTGTACTATCCGAAAGTCCGGGCTCATGGGGAACGCACCGGTCGTACTAAAGACGAACCGCTGATGCTCGAGGCGAGATTGTAAGGGCGAGAGCCGGACGAGATACGCTTCGACGGAGAAGGATTTTGGGGTGCGATGAAGGGGTTGATGGACAAATCGTCTGGTGTCGCAATGGAATGGCGGTAATTCTTGCCCTGCCTCCCTCCGTTTACAGGAGTTGCGGGGCCATTCAAAGTTTGCTCACTAAGGGGGGAGAGAGGCGCAGGCGATACTGCGGGGGTGGTCGTGGTAGAGTTCCAGAGAAGAACTTTTCCGACGTGGGCTTTCGGGAAAGGCACAGGTTCCGGTTGGGCAGCCTGTAGTTATTAGATCAGTACATGTACGAGCGGGATAAGATCACGCAGAATTACGTACGGTGATGTCTAATTTCAGTTTCTCTGCAGGTGCAGGGGTAGGAGAATCGTCTTGCCATGCAAGCTGACGCTTGGCTTTTGCCTCCCGATATTGTTCCTCTGTAAGCCATGTTTCGACACACACTTGAATATTTGCAGTGCGATCCGGATGCACTGAATCCGCGGGCTGCATAGAGAGAGAAAATAAACAGAATTAGCAACACCACAAAAATATTTGTACATCGTATGCGCACCATCGGGTATTTCTGCGTCGACTTTTTCACGAGCGCAAGTCTCAGCCTTTGAAAATTAGGGCCGACTTTGTACTTGACGCCATTGCTCTCCCACTCATCACCCACATTCCGACCACTGTTTCTAATAGACGTTGCCACCGACTCACCCATCGAAACGTCACTCCCAGCATCATCATCCCCCTTGCCGCGCCTGAGAGCCTGAGCTTGTCCAGGCAATAGAGAGCCGCGTTTACCCCTCTTCTTATTCCGGGACGAAGTCGAGCGTTCATTCGAACTCTCTCCGCTCGGTTCCTTGTCACTATCCTCTAATCCTTCCCTATCGCGCTTCTTCCCTCTCGCATGGGAGGCTTCGGATTTGCGCTTCGCGACCGTCCTCCTCTTTCGCCTCCGCCGGGCCTTGTCGTTCTCAAACTCACCCGCGCTGCCAGCTTCCTCGTCATCATCTCCGCCAAATGTCGAACCTGCTTCAGCACGGTCACGTTTCTTTCCGCGCACTGTCGCTTGCCTAAGCTCTTTGACTTCGTCGGCCTCCTCATCAACCTCCATAAGTGAGCCCGCCCGCGAGACTTGACGTGCGCGTTTTCCACGGCCAGACTTCGATGCATCTAGACCCTCCTCACCGTCTTCGTCTTCGTCGTAGATTGCACCGCGTTTTGAGCCTCTTTGTTGGGGAATTTCGTCTTCGTCCATCAGTTGATCATCGGCCTCACTCTGAAGTCGAGTCTTCTTAGCCTTCACCTCGTGCTCTTCATCAAGCATCTCTTCATCATCTTCAAAGGATCGCTTTTTGTCGCTGTTTTCCGCTTCTTCGATAACGTTTAGATGGGCCCGATGGCGCCTTAGTCCCTTCTTGGGTTGCGCTGGAGCATGTGTGAAGTGGCCATTCGTATGAAATTCTTGATATGGTGTTGAATCAGGGCTGTGGATACGAAGAGTTTAACGGGTTATGTAAGCACACCAAGAAACTTGGTGGAATAATGAACTTACAGGTTGTCCTCGTTATCCTGGTGATCCTGCAGGTATGAGGGTGTGTATGGATACGAAGACTCCGCCCTGTATGCGCCCGGAATGGGACCGACTGTGCTTCTCATCCTAGCATCCTGTCTTTCAACGTTCCCTGCAAAATTCGTCGAGTCAGCAACATATATTGGAAATAACAGAGATGTATAATTTGATCTGTCAAGGTTATAATTTATGCATAAGATGAATATGTGTACACACCTGCGCGATTACGAATTGTTTGTTCTTGCGACGCCTCCCGCAGGTCCACGACGGGGGCTGCGGGCGACTAGGCTCAGGTCTGTTCTTCCTCGCTCCTCTCGAGCCCGCATAGCCTCTGAATATGCCACGTTAAATGGCCTTCGATCTTTGTCGGGAATACCGTATCTTCTTCGCGTTGCCCTACACCACATACACAACACATACACAAGCAAGAATTGAAATAAAACACGAAACATAACAGATGAGAGAGACTTCACAATAAGAACAAAAACAGGCAACTCACAGCTTAACCGACTGCTCCCTCCAGTATAGCACGCGCACCCTCACCTTCGTACCGATGACAAAGAGTGCATATAGAGCGATAGCAGCGCAGATGTACTGGGTGAGGGAGAAGAGGTGATGCCACGGCGCGCTGGGCGGGTGGCTAACATTGTTGGGTGCCCAAGAATATCTGATGTATCGGACTCCATTGTGGAAATCGGGAAAGATGAGGGGCGTTGCGAGAAACGCAAGGGCTAGGGCGGGAAAGTGGCGGGAGTGGTGGCAAGGAGAAGACGAATGCTGACACGCTCCTGGGCAATCGTTATATTCTTTGTTTGTCGGTGTTATTTTTCGGTGCCGATGGCATAAAAGCAAATTTTTCGCAAGCCAACTCGCTTGTCCGTGCTCTTCCTCGTACGACGACGACCGCAAGCAATCTAACGCTTTTCTTCACCCTCATAAGTTTTCCATGTCTGATATCTCTTTCTCCTCTCTATACCCCACATACATATGCCTAGGGACACGGCTTCCAGTGCCTTCGTTACCTCAACTTGTGCGTGGAAGATGGAAGACTCTTGGTCCACGCTTGAATGTCCAGCTACTTCGTGGCTTGACATGGCCATTCGAGTACTAAACCGAGACGACATCCCTACGTTGTACTTGTGTCTTTTATACAATAGAATATAATCCAATCAATCTATCATGTCCGCAACCCAACTTGAACGTGTTCTGTCCAGTGCGATTCCTCGAATATCGGCGCTTTTTGAATTTACTATGGTCCTTGCTCGCCCCGTAAATCGAGGTTGAGGCAGGCTTTCTCAGAGTAACGACGACGAGTAAGCGTTTTCACGTGGGAAAATTGTTTTGTTTTTAATAACAGCTGACTTTGGGGGAACAATCTTCTCCGCCAGTCACACCCTTCTCTCCTCTTCTCAGAGTACCACCATCACCTCCATCTCTAATGGCCACCAAAATCGTTACCCTCGAAGAGCTCCGCACCAACAAGACGCGCAGCAAGTTCTACATCCTCATCCACGGCAAAGGTATGCGCGTGTAGCCAATCAGCAGCCTCCCGTTTCATACAGCACACATCTCACCACTTCCTTTCATTTTCCGTACAGTCTACGATGCGACAAAGTTCATGGACGAGGTACGCTGTCATCTCTGACTCAAATATGAATTCGTGTCGAGTTAGATATCTATAGCATCCCGGAGGTGACGAGGTCATTCTCGCAGAGGGCGGTACGTGGCAGCAACTCTCGCTTGTACGCGCCTCCGCGGCCCCCGAGCGCCCACTCACCTTGCTCCTCCCTTATCATCCTTTCGTATCTAGGCCAAGACGCAACTGAGGCTTTCGAGGATGTTGGTCACTCTGACGAGGCCCGCGCTCTCCTCCCCGGCATGCTTGTCGGTGACTTCGAGCAAGGAGAGGTTTGTTATCTGCTTATCATTACTAATTGCTGGTGCATTGCTAACCATGTATTCTTCCTTTTTCCTGCTCCTTCTACACGTCGTGTCTTCATAGGCCTCAAACTTAAAGTCCGGTGCTGCTGCCGCCCAAGCAAACCGTGTAGCTGGTGCTGTTGAACAGGGATCCAAGTGCGCAACTCTCGCTTTCATTCAAATGCCGGCATCTTACTAACCGTCTTCCTGCTTTCTCTCCTTTTCTGATCACCCATAGCCTGATGTACTTCCTCCCTCTCGGTCTCCTAGGTGCCTACTTCGCATGGCGCTTCTACACCACCGGCTCGGCTTAAAAGACTATCGCTATCGCATCCATACCCCTGGACCGTTGCATACGTAGTTTTTGTCCCCATGCTTGCTGGCTGGTCTCCATCCCCACTCTCGTCGGCGGGGGGCGTACTGCCTAATCCTTGTACCCCGCTAATATCACATATCTCGCCCACGATCGCGATGCATTATTTAGTTTCCGCCATACCTTGTTACCCTTTTTTACACTTATTTGCAATTTTGGATAACCAGGAATAGATTGTAGTTTCTGGCAGTGAACGGGCTCCAATGCGTATTGAAAGATGGCGATAACCGTGCACTGTTGAAGGCGTCGAAGAGCAATCCGGTCGGTGCGCACCATCCTTCCCAACGTGATAAACAATTCTGCAGTCCGCTGCGAAACCCGACCCGACTCACTCGCGCATATTCCAGGGTTCCGATTCAAATTTCACACCAACCCATATAGCACGGCACGCAAGACATACACAGATTCCAGAAGCTTCGAGCTGCGGCCAAGAGCCTGACCGCCCATCAGCAGCTTCCTCAGCAAGGTCATCATCGACTCCGAGGTACCCCCTAGGCCTCTCCCACCGCGCACCACTGCCCCATACCGCCTTCCCGCTGACAAAACGAGTCTGACAGAGGTGTACGAAAGGCTCTCTTCCCTCTCGCTGTTTTCCCAGCATGCGTGTCGATGTGTGGTTACTGTATATATTTCCGTTTTCGTGGCGCCAGACTTGAATCAGCAGACTTACGATCCGCCGCCGGTAGGCTTGCCACGACGTCGCGGATTTATGGCATAAAATAATTGTATGCAGAACTGCAGCAGAAGGCGACCATTAGCCCGGAGGTGGGGTAGCGAAATATGGGGGTGGCGAGTAGTATCCACAAAGACTGACGAGGACAAGTGCGCCGCTCGCAACTCAGCGAATTGAATAAATACATGATAATAATAATCTTCACTCAAGGACTATTCTATTCTACGTAATTGCGTACACACACGCCCGGAGGTTTGAAGATCGCATAGAATAGAACTGTGAACTTCATTATTACACAAATAGACATATCGCGGGAAAGTCAAAGGGTATGGAAGGCTGAAGCTAACCGCAGGGGGCTGTTTTCCGAGAAATCCGTGAAATCAACCCCTCCCATGACCCCCGTGGGAAGGGCTGAATCATTGGTCACATCACGGACACGCGTCCGGTGCGTGCGGCACACGCTTCTACGCGCTTACGGTGCGCCGTGTCCTCTGACTGCTTGTTCACGGACAGTTCTTGGCAGTTACAGTATTTGAGTATGTATGTATTCTAGCATTTTTTGTGTATTTCCAATTTAGGCTCATGAAATTTGAATTTTTTCGCTTATTTATCCACCTCTTCACGTCGGCGACCGGTATCAACAGGCTCTGTTAGGCTCAACTAAGCAACCCACCACGTGCAAACGTGAGTGGGGCTTATACCAAAGTCAAGGTTTCATCAGGGCAGTGTAAATTTCTCGACTGTTTATTTTATACAGGCTCTCCTAATGGGATGGCGTCTTTGTGGATCAGACAGAGTCCACCTTAAAAATGACGTTCTCCATGAATATGAATTTTATTGTATTTTATCGACATGGTAAGACGCCGATAATTGCAGAATAAAAGGCTGTCTCGTTTTCGATGCGGTTTTGTACAGTGCCCAAAGGCACATCCTTGACACCTCCCGTTCGGGCGGAGAAAAATTTTTGTGCAATTTGTCTGATTTAATTAGGAAGGAAACCCATGAAAAGAATGCGATTTACGTAGTTTCCTCGATTTTTCCCACGGTGCGTCACTTTTTCGGGCTCGGATGAAAAACTTTGGGCTCCAAAATGCACGAAAAACACTATATAAAAATTTAGAGTTTATTCCATAATAGAATTATGCAAAGCAGCAGTCGGGGCTGCTGCTTTGGACAAAATGCAAGTCACTAAAACTTTACAGATTGAGGCTTAACAATTGCAAACGAGGTCCGCACCATCCTGTACCTGCGGCGGGCGATGTGCTGGCACCGTGTACCCTTACTCGCCCTCTCCGCAAGCCAGCACCCACTCTGTCAACCCCACTCTAGCCTCACTCAGTTCTTTCCTTTGTTGTGGTCGCATGACGAGGGCCGCTGTGGGTAGGTTGCTCAAGCTACAGCATCTAACGAGGAGCAGCGCAGTGCGCAACGGTTACAGACGGCCCGAAACGGCTGGACGGCAACGCCAGGGCATGTCATGTGATAACCCGATTAGGCCAAGTTCTAACCCTAATCCTTACGTAATTAGGGTTAGCGTCACATTTTCGGACCATTAAAATTGAAAAGTTGTGCGATTGTTCTGAAAAGCACAGGGCATGTAGCTACCGTCTATCTGAGCCTATTAAAGGTGTTTTTGATGGAAAATATTTTATGGGACAATTGTAGTTCATCATCAAAGTGTTTTGGTCTGTTTACTGCCAAATGAGGGTATGCGAAGTGATGCTGGGCACTGTAGTCTTCTGCATGCGGTCACACGCGGGTCACACTGTACCGCCACAATCGCGTCTCTAGAAAATACACTATAGCTATTGTCCACCTGCCTGCGGCCAGCCTCGCAGAGTTCTCCACAGTCAAAAAAACAGTAATTCTGTTGGAATTATGTGCTCGAGGCTGTTTATCTACAAAAATTACCTAAGGGAAAGATTTAGCATCTGGGGCAACATCATTAGCGGCAGAGCATCTCATCCTACGCATTGGTCCCTCTGACCTTTTTTAATGATAGAAAATGGGGCCAAATGTGTCTCAAGTACACCTTAAAAGGTACTGAAAGCATTTAATTTATATTAATGAATCATTGAAGTTTTCTGCGACTCAGATGAAGGAACTTGACAGTTCTTGAATATGGAGTATATTGACTTAGTCTGTAAAAGTAATTTCACGCCTCATTTTTCTTTTGTGCAACCTGGGCAGAACATAACACTTTTTAAGCTTCTAGAGATTTCTTCAGCAAGAAATTTGAGGAGGCTGGTCAGAATTACTGTCAGGGAGTCGGCACAGAATGGTGTCACGCTTTGTCACTTCGGTGTATTGATTGATCACAAAGACTACAAATCAAATCTAATGGAATTTGATATCAAACACTGCCCTGCCATGTGACTGACTTTGGTACAAGACCGTCCACTGACGTGGACGGGATTGGTACGAGACTACAGGCTCTGTAGCTAATGCTAGAACTATTTTCAACCATTTATCTTAGAAAAAGCCAGAGTAATGACATGGAACATGTTGATTGATGCTGTTTGAAGCATTAAATTCCAGGAGGAAGACCTGGGAGATGATGATAATCTCAATCAAGCGCAGATTGCAGATAAATTATGTTGAAGAAATGGTTTTTTTGCCAGGACAAAATTTGGGTGGCAACTAATGTCGCTGACAGGTTGCTGAGACATAAAATAAATGAATAATGTGAGCTGTATTATTCCCTTTAGGACACAGGAAGGCTGGCCGCTGAACCAATTCGAAATTGTATACTGAGTACTCAGACTTGACTTAAACCTGCATACAACACCCTTTCGAGCACACAAATCAATTAGAACTCAAGGTTAAGGAGATATAAATGCATCTAAATGCACTAGGCAATGTCGGCACGCGATAATAGTGCATGGTCAGAATTCAAAAATCAGGAAGCAAATTGATCTTTCCTTGCAACCTCGTACTTTAACTGGCAGTGTTAGAGTATAGACACAAATTTTTGTATCAACTTAGTATTGATTTATCATATTGTTTCTCAGCATACAAATCTTGAAATTATCTTGGGGCACAGATGTCAGAGAGTCAGAGAGAAGTCAGAGTAGGGCGCAAGATTCCTTGCAATCATCGCATTTAGCTTTTGGGGCAAAAGCCCTGGGAGTTCTCCAAAAACATCTTGCAATATTTTACATTCATTACTTATTGTATGTACTGTATTGCATATGAAGCGCATCGGAATAACGTCAAGTGCAACTGGAGCGTATCGAGCGGTTTTCCCATGGATAGGCTGGGTAGATTTGCCAGAAAAGAATGAAAAAAGAATTCAAAAAAGGAAAGAAAGAAAGAGTTTAAAAAAGTTATAAGAGAGGATTGATACCATTAAAAAAGTGTTGAACCCCATATTTACGAGCTCAAAATACCGATTTTTTTTCTTCGCGCGATGCGCGCTTCGAAATTGATGGGTCAGGGACATATTTGAGGTGGATGCATATACTTTCATAGTCAAACCCACTGCATCAGCAAGATCGCAGTTTGCTTGTCGACTTTTTTCGGCTTTTGACTTGTGCAAAAAGTTAATAAATTTGAATCTAAATATTGCAATTTCTTTTCCACATGAATACAATGCTACGAGTAGTAGAAATTCACGGAGAGTCGAGTTTCTGAGCATCGTCCAAAAATAGCTGCTATGGCGGTCCGATTTATCCGTTTTTACCCCCTGTTTTAAGGGGAAAGGAGGGAAAAGTGCGCAACTTTTTGGCGATTTGTACCTAGCTTTTTCCAAACGGGGCTTTTTGACTTCTTAGCGCTTTTTTCCGCTTGCACAAGTCGAAAAAAGTAAATTGCGAACTTCCTGATGTGTATAGCTACAGAACATCATTTTAAGACTCAATTTTTCTTGACTACATTCTACATACATAGAGCTTCTAAGATCTACTTTTTTCGCCAGAACAATAGCGATGCAGAAGCTGCACAAATGCAAATACGACGCACGGCGACGAGGAGAGGCTACGGGGTCACGTGCGTGGCAGATAACTTTCGGGCCGTGTTATCTGCCATGGCCTCGTTTTCACCACTTTCGTCAATGCTGAAAAAATTCTGAACAGACACAATTGTAAAAGACATGTATTAAAGCTTATATACTAAGTTTCAAATTTTTAGAGTTCCATATGGGTGTCTAATTCTTGAAATGCACTCGAAAGTTATCTGCCCGGCAAGTTCCGTGGCAGATAACTACCCAGCGCAACGATGGGTAAACCTATCGAGCGCGCGGCGCGGTGATGTGACAGATGACTCAGCTCTTTCCACGGGGGTCATGGGAGGGGTTGATTTCACGGATTTCTCGGAAAACAGCCCCCTGGGGCCCTGGCTAACCGCGAATTAGATGGCTAGATAAGATGGAGAATAGCTATAGACGCAATGGTGAAATCTAAAAGAATGGATGAAGCAGCTTCACCTAAGTGTTACAGGCTCGGAGGCGGTGGAGAAATACAAACACAAACATAGCAACTAAGAAAAGGGCACAGGTATAGATATCGATCACCTCCAAAGGACGAACCTTGGGAAAAAGGGAAGGATGAGAAAAGAGGTATTAGAGCTACACAAGCAAAACAGTGTAATCAAGAAAGAATAGATAAAGACAAATGACAGACGCCATACAGGTGTCCAGCACTGCGTCAAAAAGTTACGACAACGCTAGATAAGATCCCGCGAACACAAAAGAGAACCAAAACCAAAAATATCAGGAAACAAATACGCCAACCGGCGATCTGATACCCAGACCCACGATGCTAAGTCAGCCCGAGGAAATGACTATACCAATGGCACCATCCCATTCACTTTCAGCCCACACACCCAGCTCCTGCACAAAACATGTGCACTGAGCCATTCCATCTCACCTCACCACCGCCCCACCCACATCCACTGCACACCTACGCTAGCCCAGCCGGTTCTCTAAGGTTGTCTAGCGCAAGTCTGCAGAGAACATGCCAGGCCTTGAGTTCATTTCGGGGATCTAGAGAGGATACAAGGACGCCGTTAGCATGATCTCATTTCTTCTTTCGGCAATTTCATTTTTAATGAAAGCCGGGACAGTAGTGAAGATAAAAATGATAGACGAGAAAATGCGAGGGAAGAGAAAGCAAAGAGAAAAACAAAGTGTAAAATCCGCCTCTGAGCCAACCCCCGAGTATGAACTCACCAAACAACAATTCCCAATTTATTTAAACCCTCCTTAGCAGCCTCGTTGCGCGCTGCTTTCTTCGTATTTCCGCGCCCACGTCCGTAGAGTTCACCATTGACCAAGACCTTGACATACCAAACTGGAGTCGCCTTCGTGCCCTTGAGCAGCACGTCCCCAGGCGCCAATTCCATATCCGCATAGTTCTTCACATTATCATTGCCCATTTTGATGTCCCCATCGCCGCGCACAGCATTCCCGTCCGAATAAATCCACTCAACCTTAGTGTTAGTCTTCTGCAGATGCTGATTGAACAGGGCCAGATGACCTATGGTTGGCATGTTCATGAGATCACCTGGCTCAGGGTGCGGAGTGGGCAGTAGCTGCAGCCGCCATAGCGAGGGCGGCAGATGACGATCCAGAAGAGGCGCACAATGCATGCTGGAAAGAGGCGGGAGGGGTAGGAGGCCATGGTCTCGGCGAGCGATGTTGTACGCGGCTAGGGCATAGGGTGCGAAGAGAGCATTGATCCAGCGCTTTACGACCTCGAGGCCCTGTTCAAGGTAGAGGCCTCCGATGAAGGCCTGTGCGGCACAGGGTAAAGTTCGTCAGGTTAGATCAGTGCTGTATGTAAGTGGGTTTGGTAATTTACCTCGAACACATCGGCTACAGCATAAATCGTTTAGCAGAGATAACCTGGAGTTTAATTAAAAATACACGGACCTCGAATGCTTGTCGATGCGCGGAGGGTAATTGCCTGTGCGGGGTGCAGGCGGAGACGGTCAGGAAGCCTGTACTTCAGGGATCTGCAGAACAATAATCGTCGGTAAAAACGATGTAAATCAAAACGAGTCAACGGAGCAAATACATTTCTGCCAGAGTGGGGTTGCCCACAATCATCGCGCGGATTTTCTAGTGATATGCCGTTAATGAGTAATTATAAAATGTGCGTGGGTTATGGACAAAGACAACGCCTTACGGTGGATGGCCCGACCCGCAAGCCCGGAAACATGTCGATGAGGAGGCTAGTAATCACTAAACCCAGGACAGTGTCTCCCAGATGTTCGTATCTAGCAAGCAGGCGAGAAGACGTCCAGTCAATTCAAGAGGGATCAGACTCTTGAGTGCAGAAGACAATTACTTCTCGTTATCAGGGCTGAGATCGTCTGGATGATCTTCAAAGATATGTGTGGGCCGGGCATAGAAGCTGCGATGCGTGAACACTTGCTGAGCTACCGCTGCCGAACGAATCTCGGGGAGAGGGGGGAACAAGGATCCGTCTTGGCCGAAATCTGGCCTGCAGCGAATGTCCATGAAATTAGCGTCGAGTCAGTGGAATTCCGCTGGATACTCACTGAAGGCTAATAGTCATATTAAAGATATCCAAAGATACTGAGTAGTGGAAGGTGTTGGGGCGAAGATGGAAGAGATGATCTGGAGAACTTGTAGTAGAAGAGTAGCGCCCAAGCCGCTGTAGTCTGGGGATAGCAAAGGGCATGCGCTGGTGACCCTGAGTCACTTTGGACGCTACTTGTACCATTTCTGCCACATATTGAATCGCAACTTCAACTCCGCACCAAAAAGTTGAGACGCAGAACACAAGCCGACGCCAAAATCTTCGGGAAGAGCGATTGTCGTAGGTCACGTGATTTGTACTTTCGGGTTGTGGGACGGGAGGCCGGACAACAGACGAGAATATGTCGTAAAGAGACAAAAGCGAGGAAAACTGGTTGCATTTGAGCGAGAAAGGCCTAAACTGCGAACTCAGTGAAGTCATCTTCAGAAATGGGGCTGCAGAATGGGCTACGAGGATATCCTTTCCAAGTCCAATTCTCTTAGAGGCCTCACCGATGTTTGGGCTGATACTTAACAGCTATTCTATGTCCGAGGAATCAGCGAATCGATGGTGCGGTTTTCGTTTACAGCCACTCACATCGCCGAATTAGATTGGTCTAAAATAGATAACAGAATGAGGATACGAGCTTGTGCACATGCGCTCATGATAAGGTAGGAATCTTTGGGTAGAAAAGCAACTCACATTATCAACTCCATCTCGTAATATACCTGTCTCCCAACAGGCTCCTCACTGACTGTAGATTTGAGACAGCAGACTGAGAGTGAGGTCAAAGATTTCCAGGAAAACCGCTGACGCATGGGGTAATCTGCGTGGTGCCAATAGGTGCCAATCTTGCCAAGATGCGCACGTTTAAAGATGGCGCTAAGAATCAGACACAGTCAAGAACCGAAGTATCAGTATCCTGAGGGTGTTGCAAGTGTTGAAATGGAATGGCTCAAGGTCGTGTTGGAAAGGTAAGAACGAGGCAGAAGAATTTTTCGTAGAAGGCAATTTCCGAATTATGACCCCAAATACGCTCAAATACGGCGACCATCTCTTATACTGAGACCATTCAGTCAAATCTCTAAACCTTCGCTCCTCAATGGCGCTCGCCCAAAGCTCTACACAATCTCTCCGCAACTTTTTCTCGAACGCCGAAGATTCTCCTTACTGTGCGCGATGTATTCTAGGTGCATCGCATAAAGGCGTTATGCAAGGAGTAGTGACGAATGGATTCAACGCTTTCTGGTCGGACTTCACGCAAGATCTGGAGTTTTGGAATTCTCTGATGCGATTTTTGTTCGCTGTACGAACGGAGGAGCAGACTAGAGAACTGCTGGCGCGGCTCAATCGATGTACATGCCGGTTGAGCGATCCCAAAATATTGGACTATCATCGCATTGGACGCAGAGAGGAAACAGAGGTCGGAAAGAGGATTCAAGAGCCGATATCCGCATTCCGGGCTCTCATCTTTTTTTCTTTTCTTTAGCCTTAGGCGCGCTTTGGAGTTGGCGCATATCAAGGCCGTGGCGAAGCGAACTGCCAAAAAGTGGCCTACACGTCCGGAGGACCTCATGCCGTTTGGACCGGAAAGTTTGGTCGAAGGCTTTATCGTATGGTCTTGTGTTCTGTCCGATATCTTTGTATTCAGCGTTGCAGCTCGATGCACGAAATTATGCGGCGCACTCCTGATACCATCCGTCGTCAAATCCACGTTAACGCGATGCGCCGTAGATGCTGGTCGAAAACTCTTTGACCGCACTTGGAACACTATTCGTTTACGGGTTGCATCAACACGCAGGATCATGGGTGTTGCTTTCATAACCCAAATACGACCGTTTCTCGAATATTTCGCTTTTTTCTGTGCACAACCCCTTGAGAAAAGGATGCTGATGATGCACGGATACGAAATGAAGACTCTCCAAGTCTTGTCGTTGCTCACTTATCTTGCGGATGATCCACGCTTGTTTCTGGACAATGGGGAGCAATACAGAACTCTTATAGCTAAAGACGCATCGTATGTTTATCATTGCATGGGAAATTTTCTCGATCCCCTCCCTTCCGTTCTGCTCCATCCCGAAATATGCGAGCAGGGTACCAGGCCGGTCGGCCCAAAAGAGAGTGTCATAGGTAAATTTATGCTATTCTAACGAGAAGATATTGATCACAAATACATATTGGAAAGCCTATCGCATGGTGAAAAAGTGGCAGGTGAGCAGCTATCTAGTGTTCCGATACTAAACAAGTTCACAATCTGACAAATGCGGTGGGTTCAGTTCCACTCGTATACCATCACGTAGCCAAAAATGCTATCGAGTATATCCGCGACTCGCGCTTCGATCTCCACTGCAGCGCTAGAGACTGCCCGAATTCTATACAAAGTACCGGAAAAGACTTCCGACGGTGCACCGGATGCAACAGCGCGCTATATTGCGGCAAAAAATGCCAGATGGATGCGTGGAACTTCGCACACTTTCCACACAAAATGATTTGCAAGATCCTACAGAACGTCGTAGACATAGCAGGAAGGGAGCTTATTTTCCGCTGCCCGATCCTCGACAGCGTACATTATCCCGAAGAATTGCAGGCTCTTGGGCGTGGGGATTACGAATCTGATGAAGATATGCGGATGGGCGTCATGCAGGCGATATCCCGCACTATTACCTACGAGGGCAGAGTGCGAGGCCGGATACAAGGACTACGAGGAACGACTGCAAGTGTTAAGCGAAAGGGACCAGGCGCAATTGCAAGGTGAAAGTCCTATAACCATCTCTTGATTAATTTTCTACTAAACCGTCTTTCTTTGATAAATAAATAAGCGCGATATCTCATTTTTGAAAAGTCGACTCATAGCTCCGCAGAAGAATATGTCGCTTTGAGACTGAAGTTCGACAAATTGGCAGTTGGGACACCCTTGCTACTGGATAACTCGGGTGACCCATAAATTGACAAGAGTTTTAGTTCACTTGCGAAGCGCGACATGTCGAAGGGGTTTCAATTTTAAGCTCTTATACATTGCCACCTCTAATCCTTCTTATTTTTATCATATATTTCAGGTAATGTACAGTAGTATCCCTTACGCCTAACACGAGTTCATCCTCGTTGCAATCCCTGAAACCCTGGATTCACACAACCAGCATGGAAACGCTCACTGCGCTGAAACTCTCAACTCAAGACGAAGTACAAGGATTTTCTGATATCCCTGCCTTTACACTGGGTTTCGAATCGACGTTAACTCCTTGGAACTTTGCGTGGCTCTACAACTTACCTAAATTTCAGCTTAGGCTCTTCCAAGCCTTCAAAGCCCTTTCGAGAGACTCGGGTCCAAATCCAGTGTAGAATCGCCCGACGACATCGCTGTATTCTGAATACCTTGGTCTTCGGAAGTGGCAATGCTGATAGCGACTTTCATCGAATATTTTCATCCTTCAAGGTTGAATATGCATGGAAGCCTAACGATAGGCTTCCGCTTAGAGCTGGTTTTCCCTCCGACTAGCTGATCCAAAATTAAGGTCGATCTATGAGTTCACTAGTACCTGCGGCTGCATACAGGTCGGAAAAACACATTGATAACATGTCTTTAGAATATCCCCGTCCCTTTCTGAGCCAATTGACGCCCGGAGTTAATCATACAGCGGGGACGTCAATCGTTTCACGGATCAGAATTTCTCCATCTCCACCCCCCGTTCCTAGGACTTCAGACACACCCTGGGCGTTCAAAGACGTGTGCATTCAGCGCAGCTCTACGCGCAGTTTATAACATCGAAGAACATGTCAGAATTCCCTCCAGCGCTTAAAAGAACCTCTCGCATAACGGTAATACTTCGTCTCCGTACTTT
The DNA here is from genome assembly GCA_009935795.1 of Pholiota adiposa. NCBI lineage: Eukaryota > Fungi > Basidiomycota > Agaricomycetes > Agaricales > Strophariaceae > Pholiota > Pholiota adiposa. Next base: position 32,256 of record QEYC01000036.1, read on the forward strand.
ATTACATGGTGGATCTTTGTGACTAAATCTCAGAAAAATAAACTTCAATATACAATTAAGTGGTACTCCAGTATCAAATGCCTATGCCTCGCAGCTAAGCAGCGTGCCCGAAACAGCATTGGTGAGAATTTCACCCCTATTATTGGTTCGGAACAAAGAACAGAAAAAATAACTCCTTGCTCTGCATCGGGGAGCTATGGGGTGGAAGGTGATTTTCCCTTTCATTCTTCAAGTTATTAATATCGACGGACACCACTATGGTCTTGGAGGTTATTGGGTCTTTCTACTGCAGTAAATTGGGATATATGGTTCCAGTCCATGTCTTCATTCCGGAATCAATGGGCAGAAAACAACGTATTCCTACATTCCACAAACCTTATGACACTGCCGCAGATTGTCTTTTTGCCATACATGTTAAGCCCCAATATCTCATGCAATCCGAATCGTGTGCACACCAAAGCATCCCATTCGCCTCCAACACACCACGCCATTCGCAGAACGGAACGAAACATCTCCGAGAACATCACCTACCACGCATCATTAATAAAACGCGAGCTCCATCATGCCTCCATGTACAAACAGCATGCCCATGCCCGAGCCTCGATCAAGCAATGAGATATGTGCAGCATCTACGAGGTTTGTGGCGCTCATGAAAAGGGTCCCAGCGCCAATTCTTATGAAGAGCCCACGTCAGTCGTTGCGATAACTATGGCTGTGAGATACGCTTCTCCGCGCGGTTCGTTCTGCGGCACTCACAAAGGCCCGGTATAAAATCGCAATTCCAATGTGCGTGGGTTGTCCTCCAAGCTAGACACAGGCACCGGCCATGCTCTTCGTTCTTATTTTCTTGGGGGACTGTTCCGTGCCCTTCGAGGTCACCCCGTAGCTTCGCCCCGTCTCCCTAATGACAGCTACGATAATTTCTGTTAGACGAGAACTCAGTTCAGTTATCAAAACCGACTGTATTACGGACTGTATGTACCTGTTTAGACGAGAAACTACGGTACTGAATAAGTAAGATTGAATAATTAATAATAAGAAGATCCTCACCTCAGTTCAGTTATCAAACCGACTGAGGTGAAGGCGAGACGCTCGCCGAGTTCTGTGTACTAGGAAAAAACCTAACCGACACAACACTGACGTGTTTTGGGTGGGTCCTCACTGGGCGCCTAATGCGGACAAGCGAGTCCCCTTCTAACACTCCTCCGACTCGCTAGTCCGAGCCTGCGAATAAGCGGGTCATCAGGTTCGCATAGACGGACGTGACGCAGTGTCTCCAGTGAAGTGTCCGACCAAGTGGCTTGGTGAGCATGTCGGCGACGTTGTCCTCGCTGGGGATCCACACCAGCTTGATGTCTCCTTCGTCAACTCTCTCTCTGATGTAATGCTCGCGAACGTCGATGTGCTTGACCTTAGCTGCCCAGTCTGGTTACTGCGATGCTGATAGCTGCTTGATTGTCTCCTTTGATGACCGCTGGTCCATCAGGAAAAACCCAAATTTCCGATAAGCACAAGTAAGCAAGGGATCAGTAGAATCAATACAAATCAGCACAGACCTTACATATAGTCATAGAATGAGGCAAAATATGTGGTAGATAAACCGTAATCAATACACCAGACATTTATTTGAACTCAATTAGTCGATACTCAAAATGCTGCTCACATATTTTATTTGAGTCTATAGTAAATAAGTTGACCATCCGCATATTCTATGCCAATTAGTAGACCGAAGCAGCCAACTCGCTGATTCCTTCTTACTCACTCAAATAGCGAGTCAATGAAGTAATATATTGATAACTACCAAAGTGGCTACAACGGATTGCGAATGGCGCAATTGAAGTCAACAACTTGTTGACAACAGTGCTCTTTATCCTTGCCAGCTTGAGGGAGGGAACGGCGGAACCTGGGGCTCGCAGTGCACAACACCATGAAAAGTTGGCGGCGAGGCCTTCCGCGTGATGTTGGACGTATCTGCAACGACGGACGATGAGCATATATGGCAGGAGTATGGGCATGCGGCAGTGGCGTGGAAGAGGGTCTCGGCGGGGGAGAAACTCACCGAATCCTACCGACTTACTTTCTCCCTTGATGGCGGCGACCACGAAGCGACATCATAAGCGCAAATCTAGGAGGCGGCGCAGACGCCAACTTTTCGGACCTGCGTCCCGTCGTCGTTAGTGTTTGGGCGCGGGGATAGTCTCAACGACTCGGGCACGATGTGCTCGAGGCACGCTTGCACCCGGTGTGGTGAAATCGAGCTAACGGCGGTGTGCTCGAACCCCCTAGCCTACGGACTGTAGCGCAGCAATTGGCTTCTGACGGAGGGCGCGTTGGTGGGCAGTGTGTGTTTGGGTGCCCGCCAGCGGTGGAAGGCGGAGATGGTAGAAAGGGCGAGGGTAAGGGTGTGAGCCTGGGCGTGGCGACGTGGGGGTGGTGCGTCCAGAGGCAAAGGGCGCAGAGGGCGCAGCAGGCTGTAGGGAATGGGAGTGGGTCAGAAGGGGCTGGGTGAGGTGGTTGCTTGGGCGTACCACTCGGCTCTCCCGTGTTCCGGGTATGCCCTTGTATCTCCCTCCCGTTCCTCCGTCGTCGATGCACGTGTGGGCGTTGTGAGCTTGAGAGGGCTGTGGACAGCGAGGAAAGGAGAATCACCGCTTGAAGTCCAATTCGCACGGCGCAGTCGGAGTTTGACGGAGTAAACGCGGTCACATGATCATGTTGATAACGGGCGTTTTCGTTTCCGACATACACGCGGCCTTTCTTTCCCTTTCCTCCATCGTATCCTCCCCTTTCTCTCCCTCTCATCCTACACATCCTTCCGAGAGATCTACTAGGTGCGTCGCAATGACTATCGCACACACGCATGCACTGACATCGCCATCCCGCAAGTCGACCCGCATACAGTCCTTCGACTGCAGGATGCTGGCCCGCTGCCACTTCAACGCTACGACGATGCCGCTGGTGCGCACACCCCACCTCCTCTCTCACATGCTGACTGACGCTACATGTGCAACCAGGCAGCACTCTGCAGCAATGGCATCCCAGCTGTCGATGGCGACGGCTTAACCCACCCACCCACAGGATCTGACAATCTGCCCGCCGTCGCCCAGCAACGGTACGTCTATAGCGACGCATCGTCGACGTTCCTGATCCCCATTTCGGCCCTGAAAATGCGCAACGTTAGCGACTAAGACAAAGCTGAGTGAACGACTACGCGTCATTGACATTCTGTGCTGACAATGATACTTGTATTAGGGCCATTTACCCATAACTCGCCCTCTACGATGCCGCTGCGCTATGAATCGACTGTCATAGGTGCATAGGCACAGGGTAAGTCAAAATTCATCCACAATAAGAGGTCGGACTCACCAAAATACCTGTTTTTAGTCAAATATCCTCCCGCGCCCCACCGTTGCCCATCTTCACGCCGTCGCAGCACACCTAAACGATGAGCATATGTCTAGGTAAGCGATAACGGCAACATGCAAGAATAAATAAAATACTCACCAAAATTACCGACAGCACCCCGCCACCTCCTGTACCACGTCTCCATGGCGCCAACACGCTGTTGCGTCATTGACGTTGCACTGCAGGTACGTTTTCTTTGCTCCTGCCTGCCTCTGCCTACTCATTTTGCTCTGCACCTGCAGCCATTAGGAACAAGGACAGTTACCGCTTGACAGAAGGTGGATTTTGGATAGGATACAGGTGTATATACGTAGCTAGCAGTGGTTAATGTAGAGTACTACAAATATTTAAATATATTGCTTTTTTCTTAATAACTTTGTGTGAATACAAGCTTATTGATAACTGGAACTGACTTATGGTGTATATACTAGATATCAATTACATTCAATAGGTAAAAATGTGTATGGATAAGTGGACAATATGTGCAGAATCCTGGCACAATCCGTGGTATACCAAATTTATTCTGCTGATCCTGCTGATCACACTTATGGCAATTTATTCGGCCTAATTTTTACTTTTATTGACTGATCTATACTTATCATAAATTTGGGTTTTTCCTGATGTCGGGGCTGCTTGAATCCGATTTCTTCGAGCGAGGCATACATCCACTCCATCTGCTGTGCTGCTCTCGTGAGCGCCATGTACTCTGCTTCGGTGGTTGACGTTGCTACGGTCGGCATGTATTTCGCGCCCCAAGCTGTTGGTCCGCCGGCCTGAATGAAGATGTGCCCGGCAATTGACCTACGCTTGTCTGGATCAGCTGCGTAGTCTGAATCGACGTATCCGACGGGCGTGAATGATTCGTCATACCCGGGTCCGCCGTACCTCAGCTTGAAGTGAGCGGTAGCCTTGAGGTACTGGTATACATGCACGAGTGCTTTCCAGTGCGCGGGACCTGGGTTGTCTGCGAAGCGCGATAGCACGGACATCGGGTGTGAGAGGTCGAGACGGCTGGCCATTGCAATATACATAGCCGTTCCGAGAGCTGGGCGAAATGGTTTGTCGGCCATGAAATGGCGCTGTTCATCGGTGGTTGGGCAGTCTGCTTTGCTGAGGACGAGCCCTGGGGGGAATGGCGTGTATTTCGGGGTGCAATCCTCGAAACCGAAACGTTTCAGGGCTCGAAGGATGAACGGCGTCTGAGAGACGGTCATCGACTTCGCTCCTTTGTCGCGTGTGATTCCCAGCCCGATGACGCTCCTGAGCTCGCCCAAGTCCTTCATCTTGTACTGGCTTCCTAGCTCCTTGACAGCGAGCTCGTATCCTTTCACCGTACTGCTGAAACCTGAGACGTCGTCGGAGTACACGCAGGTGATGGTGTGTTCATCTCCAACGAGACGGCTTCTGACTGACTGGTCCGCCTGCGACTGGTAGTATCCGAGGTTCTTCATGAGTTTGTTGAGCGCCTTTGCCCAGTTGTGGGCACCGTTGACCGTGCCGTATAGACTTTTGTCGAGAACGGCGATAATGTCGGATGCCGTGAGCCCCTCTGGTGCGATCCCAGACTCCCTTAGCCCTTCCCTATCTGCTGCCGCCTTCGCGTCTATTGCCTCAGTTCCATAGTCAACACTCTCTCCCTTGCTTCCTGCTCTGTGCCCTACATCACGTCTCATTTCCTCATCAATCAACAGAGCATCCTTCTGCTCTCCTCCGGTTCCTGGACCTGGATTGTAGTCGGGTGTGTCAACGACTTTGTGAACTTCTCCTCCGGCGGGGATATACACGACGAGTTCGTACACGGGTCCATTGGGATTCGGTATCTGGACACGCTCGGGACATGCGACGTAGCCGTCGAGGGATGAGACCTCGAAACCCTCTGGTTGGTCGATCATGGAGCGCACTTGATTGTGGGCATTGAGGTATGCGCTGACATAGTCGCTCTGCCACATGAACATCTCCATTACGACACCGGCAGTCAGAGTGAGGCGGAGGGACTCGTAGCGTACCACCGCTGCTCTCGTTTCCCAAAAGTGCACGCCGGGTATCTGAGAGTACCCTTTTGCCACGAATCGCGCCTTGCGTTTGTCGAGGTGGCCTTCTGCGTCGATTTTCGTGAGGTAAGTCCATCCGGATTTCATAACTTTAGCGCCCTTCGGTCGCACCGCCAGCCGCCACACCTTCATCTCCCTCATCATCGCCATCTCTGCCTCCATTGGCCCCTGCCAGTCCTCCTTCCTCGCGCATGCCTCGGTGTAGTTCGCGGGCGTCCAGAATTCATCGTCCTCCTGTGCTAGGTTTGCCTGGTTGACGGACTCCGTGCCGTTGACGTCGTTGGAAACGGGTTCTTTGGCTAAGCGTGATGAGTGGCGAGATGCTGGAGGGTACACAATGCGGGGGCGTAGGGTAGGTTGTTTGGGTGCTTCTGGCGCGGGTGGCGCGGGTTCCGTTACGTCCGGTGATGTGGTCAGTTCTATTTCTGGCACACTGGCGGCTGTGGGATCAGGTTCGGATGTGGCTGGCGCAAAGGTTATATCGAGGTCGTCTGTGGGAGGCGCAATGTCGGTAGTACGGTGACCTACGCCCTCCTCGAAAATGACATCTCGAGATGCGAACACTCGACCATTGGAGCGGTCGAGGATCCGATAGACGCCCGTCCCGAAATAGCCCAACAGTACGCCCTTGATTGATCTTGGCGCGAGTTTCCCACCGTTGACGGCGTCTGGGATTTTGGCATACGCTACGCAGCCGAATGGGCGTAGATACGCGATGTTGGGTTTCTTTTGTGCCAGAGTTCGAAGGGCGTGACACCGGGGTTGCGTTTGTTAGGGAGCATGTTTCGGATGTAAACCGCGGTCGCAGCGGCCTCTGCCCAATACGTCCGGGAAGACCAGCATCATGGAGCATGGATCGCACGAGGTCGATGATGGTACGATTCAATCGCTCTGCGACGCCGTTTGATGCTGATGTGTGAGGGGCCGAATTCTCAAGCTCGATGCCGGTTGTCCAAGCGTATTCTTTCCAGATGTGGTTTTTAAACTCAAGCCCGTTGTCCGTGCGAACGTATTGAAGTTTCTTCCCTGTCAACCTCTCTGCCCATTTTTGATACCCCTCCAAGCACTCCATCGTCGTCCCCATCTCCTTGTCAGCGAGGAAGTACACCTCTGCCTCCGCGGATGCCCCATCTACGACTCCCATCATGTATTTCTTCCCACTCGGTGTTGCCGTTGTGGCTGGCCCCCACAGGTCGACGTATATGCGCTCGAGGAGCTCTGTCTCGACCTCGATTTGAGAGTCGAACGGGCGGCGGGCCTGCTTCCCAAAGATGCAGTCCTCGCAGCGGCCGCTGGTGGTCTTTGAGGTGAGATCTATCCCACTGGTGAGTTCCTTTGACGCTGCTAGCAAGATTGTCTCCTCTGAGACATGGCTGAGACGCCTATGCCATGTTGCGAGATCCGTGGATTTCGTGAGCGACCGAGCTGACATGGCATTTGCGACAGGTACGCTGGACAGAGCGAGCCGATATAGTGTGCCATGGCCGATGGGATCTGACTGCATGAACGGTTTGCCCTCCTTGTCGAAGAACGTAGCTATTCCGTCGCCGAAGGTCATCCGATAACCCTTCCTGTCCAATCTCCCGATCGAGACAAGGTTGTGACGGAGATTGGGGGTGTGCTGAGCATTGTGAAAGGTGATGTCGATGGCATTCCCCTTGCAGACTGTTCGTTTGGTGACTGTTCCAGATCCAGCAATGAAGAATTCTCCTCCCTCGGATGCTGTTTCCCCAGATTCAACATGCGGTTTGTAGTCGGTGAAGTCTTCACGGTTTACGAAAAAATACCCGCTTGCTGCGGAATCAGCGTACGTGATAAGCTCCCGCTTGCTCGACAGATCCGCAGATGTTTCCAGAGCGGAGAACGCGTAGTACCTTGTGGGATCGGAGATGGCGCTGGCCAAGGGGGTACCGGGATTAAAAAATATGACCTAGGGTCGAATTTATTTTTAAGGAGGGATTCCTCGAACCGACCGACCCACGTAAGCAGTCACATGACCAATAATTACCAAATTTGGACAAAAACTTAGCAATTGCCGAAATGTGCTATTATTTTGTTGACCTCCGTTGCCTCTACACATTATCCACCACCTCAACTCGCATTCAAGGCAGCCTATTGGCATAATCATCACTCCTAATTCATTTTTTCTGCTCTCTAACCCATCTGCACAGCATGCCATGCCAGGCAGCCATGGGTACATGTTTGTGCGCCTCTAGATCTACTGCAGTACCACCCTTGTACATCCCATTCCTGCCAACATACCTAACAAATAAGTTGCAAATAAGCCACCTCATTACTCCTTCACATTGTCTTTACAATCAGAAGGGGGCTGCACATTCACTACAGGACTGCCCTGCAGGAAGGGAAATGGGATAGCGAGCAGCAGGTGCCAGGTACATTATCACCACTGCTACAGGTGGGCAATCTGGTGCTACATTACCTTGTAGCTTTTTTTGACAACAATATATATATTTTTCTGTTCAATTACACCCTGAATGCTCAACTTGAGCATTTACATCACTGTCAATGTCTTTTTCAGCCCACAAATATTGAGGGGGGGCCATTTCACAACCAAAAAATAGTAGGTCCAAAAAATTTTTAGCGACCCAAATCTTGAACCGACCGACCAACCCTTGGTGCAGTATTCAAATCCCGGCACCCCCTTGGCGCTGGCTGCGACACTGGTCGCTGCGGCCACATTTGAGGAACCACCACCCCCACTCGCAGTGCTCGCCCCCTTCTTCCTCCACCATTCAGGGTACTGCCCAGCCATTCCGCCGCCAGGCTTGAAACACTTCTCGATAGTGTGACCGCTTCTCCCGCATCCAGCATTTGTACACTTCAAATCGGGGTTCCGCGGCTGACGAGATTGGGTCGACAGGGCTTGGAGGACGTTCCAGAAGTTGGAGCAAAGCTAGCGACGAGGTTTGCGTGCGCGGTAAGTCGCACCATTACTTCGCTGGATTTTAACTCAGTGCTTAGTGACCCCAAGAATGGAAGCCACCCGGGCATGGATTTGAAGATCACCATGCAAAAGGTGGCATCGTCTACCGCTGCGCCTTGGGCGTTTGCCTCGGCCCATGAAGTTCGAAGGGTGACGAGGTGAGTGTCCATACTCCCGCCATCGACAAATTTGTGACGGTTGAGTTTTTCGAGGGCATTGATGCGTCCTAGGACGGAGACGGCGTCCTTGATTGACGCTATCGAGCTATAGGCTTCCGCTGCGGTGCCGTCTGTCTTGACACCGAGGCCGACGAGGTTTTTGACGTTGAGGGTAATCAGACCCTTTGTCCAGCCATTTCGGTGATCCCATTCATCGCAGGAGGGTGTTGTCGACCCCCAATATGTGGTCGCCGCTTGCGCAGGGAGCTTTGGGTCTGGTGGACTGGGCCTCTCGATTTTCCCGTCGAGGTTACGAGGCTTTTACGCAGTAAAACTGAGTTCCTTTACCCGTTGTAAACCAGCCAAAAAATCAGGAAATGTGACGTTTACGTTCCCCATCACTGATGGTTTTCCACGCCTCTGATTGGTTTAAGTCATCAGTCTGGGCCCGAAGTCTTACCCGTTGTAACCCAGCCAAAATGTGACGTTTACGTTCCCCATCAATGATGGGATTCTAAGCCTCTCATTGGTCCATTTGCCAGTTGTTCTCACGAATCCTGGGAACTGCTTATTCAGACCTCTGTTGACGGAGGTCTGAATAAGCAGGTCGCACGCCCACCAAAGTACCTTTTGCACTCATTTATGCGGCAAATAAAATATTTTTAATTCATAAATTAGCACTGTACACTATTACTACCTATTACTGCAGTATTCTACGTTAACATGCCGCAAAATATTCTTGTAAGTGCTCAGATCGTCGTTGTCGACGTTAAGCAGCGTCTCGGCGTTTGCCGAAACGCGCCATCAACGGTCTGTTGATGTTGAACGTTGAACGTTAAATTAATGTCAACCACCACCTACCGCCGCCTCGACACGCCGCCGCGCCGCCCATTGGACCCCAATGCTCGAGAACGAAGGACAGGGGGAAATAGGAAGTAAGGGAAGGCCCGGGAAGCGGGGGATCCAGCAGGTGCGCCCCTCGACACACCAAACTCATCCCCGACTGACTCAACTTCCTTCAATAACCCAACGTCCCCCTTCAGCCTCTCGCCCATCACGCCTCGTCTCTGCCCTCCATTAGCGTCTCTACACACGCTTTGCCGCTGCCGCTGCCGCCACGTCCACTTGGCCACAGTTCCGCCTCCCCTCTGTGCGCCAAGTCTACGAAGATGCAGTGCTGCCCCATGGAGGCAGATTCCCCACCTCGGCGGCGGCGGTGGTTTCGACAATGCCAACACCGATGCACGGGGGGCAGACGACACCAGCTGAACAACAACCCAACAAATGGGCAACGACCACCGAGGCAGAAACACATAGGCAGACCCATGGAGTGGGAGAGCCGTCAGGTGTTCACCCGCACAACTGCGTCTACCCTCGCTCACAGCAGCTCCCTTCCACAGTACTCTCGCTGCTCCATGCTGCCTCCACTGCCTCCTCCACCCTCCTTACACACCCCACCTCGCTGTACATGCCCCCTCGCTGTACACGTCCCGCCCTTGCCGTACATGTTCCGCCCTCGCCCTACCCGCCTCTGCGACGCGTCGCTGCCACGTCACTCTGGCAATGGCGCTGCGGGAGGGCCGCCCGCATCTTCTCGCCCACTCACATACACGCCGCCCTTGTCGTACACCCCCCCATGGCAGACCTACCACCTGCGACACGCCGTATCGCTTGCACGTCACTGCGACAACGTCGTCACAGGAGCAGGAGGACCCGCCCTCTCGCCTGCCCTCTTCCTCCCTTTTCCAGTGCCCGCTGCTACAGAGACAGCATGATGACGCTGCAGAAGTGTTTCCAGCCTCCCTTTCCTCCTCCTTCATTCAGTGTCCCCAGCAACCGCCGCTACAATGCCACTCCCCATTGTCAGACTGATTCGCCACCCATATAACGCACGTCATCACCTCGATGACCCGTCCATTGTCTTTGTGCGTCTCCGTTAAGCTCTTCTCACGTGCTCTCGCTCCCGCCAGCTGGACGGCTGTTGCTGTAACATGCTGCACGCGGCCTGGTGAGTGCGTGAATGGGATATGAGTGTGTGTATGTGGGTAAGTGCAAGGGTGTAGATGCCAGAGCCAGAGTTGTTAATACTATCTGTGACTAGATTATCTATACATGTATAAGTAGTAGTAAATATATCTTGTTTCAATTATCTACGGAGTAGATATGCCAATGAAGACCAGGTTGCAACCAGTTTTGGCCAGTTAACAGACCGCGAAAAAACTGGTCTCGGTCTCGGTCCAAGGTGTGCCATTTCTCAGCAAATATACCTCTAAGTCTACTATTAAGTGCCCATGGGTATTCACATGTGCACTGTTTATATTCAGACCTTTTCAAAACCATGCACAAATGCAAGTATATCATATATGTGCTTGCCACTGCAAGCAGTGCTTGGAGACATATGTACGCAGTACTTACACCACTTCACTCATGAGTCACAATGACATCTGACATGACTGCCTGGATCCTTGAGTGCCATAGAGCATTCTACCTGATGGATCAGGATATTGGATGGGGCTCTGACCACTGACAATAAGTAATTTGAATTGTGAATAATCCACTGACCTGGACCATAAACCAAATTTAAATTCCTAAGCCGAGTATTGCCACGCGAAGCGATGGCCCGCTAACACAAGTAGCCAAGTGTTCCGCGCTGGTCGGCAGCGGCTCGGATTTTTGACTTGAACTGAATCCAGTTCACGCCGTCGTACTGTTCGTCTGACTGGAGGATAAACGGAGCGGAAGACATGCTCTGTTTCGGACGTTATTCGTTTCGGGGTTTCACTTCGTTGGTAGTAAGATCGTACGTTTGGAGAATGAATTAACTTCGCAGTATGGCAAATTTCGGGGTGAGTCAGTTGACTGATTGAGTTTTGCGTAGTGGTAGGATTATGCTTCGGGGCCCATAACCTGTTAGACGAGAACTCAGTTCAGTTATCAAACCGACTGTATTACGGACTGTATGTACCTGTTAGACGAGAACTACGGTACTGAATAAGTAAGATTGAATAATTAATAATAAGAAGATCCTCACCTCAGTTCAGTTATCAAACCGACTGAGGTGAAGGCGAGACGCTCGCCGAGTTCTGTGTACTAGGAAAAAACCTAACACGACACAACACTGACCGATCGTCTGTTTTGGGTGGGTCCTCACTGGGCGCCTAATGCGGACAAGCGAGTCCCCTTCTAACAATTTCTTTTCCCGCGACGTCAGCTCCGGGAACTCTTTCGCAGGTCTCGTGCTCTGCGTCGACAACCGCACGACCTGGGGCATCATCCGCGGATGCTTGTTCACCATCTTCTCATGTACCTGGACCGCAATTCACCCCAATATCGGCGCGCCGACGGATTCCCAATGGATTATCTTCCGACGAAGGTTGTCCGTTATGGCGTGCGCGCTCATTGCCCCGGAGGTGATGGTGCTGTGGGCGATGAAGCAGCGGCAAGGTGCGAAGAGGATAATGGAGAGGTATAATAAGGAAATCGCTCATGGTAAGCCGCTCTCAAAATGCATGTTCAACTATAACGACTGACCCATAAACCCGCAGCGGAAACGCCCAAAAGTTCCATATGGGGGAGTGTGAGGGAAATATTCGAGCCACCGCCGACAGAATCAAAGGGCGGACTACTGCCATGGACCATGACGCACGGCTTCTATCTCCAAATGGGGGGCTTGTTACTCTACAAGGATGGTCTGCCCGTGCAAGTCCTGGACTACACCCGCCTCAAGGCCCTCATCGAGGAAGGAGGGCGAATCGACACGCCCGTTCTGAGCAAAGCCGACATCGAGGACCGCAGCAAAGGGGACATCATCGTGAAAGGGCTCGTCGTGATCCAGACGCTGGGATTCGTGGTCCAATCTATCGCTCGCTTGATAGAGGGACTGCCGTTGATCGAGCTGGAGGTGATCACGCTGGCCTTTGCGATGCTAAACGGCATCACCTACTTCCTTTGGTGGGACAAGCCTCAGAATGTCGGCGTGGCTATGCGAATCCCGTTGAAAGAGGAGAGGGGAGAGAAGAACATCGCCGATTTGGGTGTTCGAAACGACAGTCAAGACAAAAAATCAGGAGAACCGGAGGGGCCATTGACGGAAAGGAGGGACTCTACTTCCAGCACCGAGACCCAATTCTCGAGGCATTCAAGCTTCTACAGATCTTTCTACACAAGCTTCGCAAGTCCTGTGTCAGAAGAGACCCTAGTTGGGGACATGTCGCCTCGACAAGAGCTAATTCAGAAGACGCTTCAAAGCAGCCCTACAGAATCTAAATGGAACCCGCTGAATTTCTGGAAACCAGCCGAGGACCCAAAGCAGATGAGCTTCTGGAAACGCAAGATGAGCAAGGACTTCAGCCAGACCCAGATCACAGACTGGAAGGGATGGATCTGGTTTATCTTCTTGCGAGTCCCGTACCGGACGGGACAGCTCATCTGCTACCCCTTCAGCAAGATGGGGGGAGGTGCTGTTCTGGAAGACGGACGACGCCGCATACCCATGTTCTACGCGGAGAGCGACGTCAGCGACGGCATTCTAGCTCTGTCCACAGTCATCGCCACCGCGTTCGGCTTGATTCACCTCCTGGCATGGTCGACGCCCTTCCCTTCGTTTCCCGAGAAAGTGCTGTGGCGCGTCACCACCTTGACCATCACGATAGAGCCTGTGTTTTTCATGATGGCGAATCCGTCCTGGGAGCCTGCGATTTTCAAGCGGTTGCCATGGGTGGATAGTTTTGTGACTGGGCTGGCGAGGCTTGGGATGCCGCTTTACATTCTGGCGCGTCTTGTTTTGCTTGTGTTGGCGTTTTCTTCGCTGCGAGACTTGCCAGAGAAAGCATACGAGACAATCGAATGGACTGGCGTGATCCCTCACCTCTGATTCTTTACTTCTCAAGGACCTTCTTTAATCCTTTTTATCTTGTGCTGTACTATGCTTTGAACGTTCCGGTTTTTATCTTCATATGTTTGGAACCCTAATCTTTGTATACCCTTATGCTTCAAGTAGCTTTAATAGCTGTAGAGATAGTCGTCTGAAACCATGTAATGATATTCAAATACTAGTAGTGATACTATAATCCATGTGAGCGAGCAAATAAATAATGAATCATAAAGCGTACCAAACAGAGTCTAAAAGAGTTTTATAGTGGTATATGCTGCTGCATTCAATGCTGCTTCTTTTGCTCGACGTATCGCGCGTTCACTGCCACGACATGGTATCCCACCACGGTGAGCATGGCGAGGACGCCAAGCGAGTTGGCGATGGTAAGGAGCGTCTGGTGTGTAATCATGGTGTCTAGAAGGCGTCAGATAATTTCATCCGATAGCAACTGAATGCATACCTGGACGACGGTGGTGGAAGTTGAGTTGCAAGTTGTCTTGGACACGTATTGCCACAATCGCTGACGTAATTCTTACGTAGGCGACATTACTCATGCGGTCGAGTGTGATCTGGGCGCACTGCCGCCCTGAAAGTTGGGTGAGTTGTATCAGAGCTCTCTACGCAGTGGAATCCCGTCCCTTCGCTCCTTTCCTTTCCATTCCCTTCTTCTACCTTTTATTCCTTCTTATAATTCCGTTAACTCGAATTTAAATCGACGGGCTCCTTATCAACTGTATCTCGGCGCATCGCAACCATGCCCTTGCAGATGAACGGTGTTGAAGCGTGGATTACGGGCGAGGATAAGGTGACGCTGCAGGAGTACGCCTGCGAAGTCGACAAGGAGGCCAACGTGGTGACCTGCTGGATCGGCGGTGAGCCAGGCCAGGTGAGTACGCTCTTCCTGCATATCACACATCGCGCCGCGCGTGGGCGCAATCTCTTGATCGTTGTATTCCCGACGTTGAGGGGCATCTCCATGTTCTCGATCGTCCTTGCCTTTGCCTCCGCCTTCTGTCGATCCGATCAGCCATTGACGTCGTGGCTCATTTGCCTTGTGCCCTATGTAGACATTCGCCATTCGCTGGCGGGACATGGCCGACCCAACAACGGCAGCGCACCAGCTCGATATCAGTGGTTTCGTGACCATGGACGGCTACGAGCTCGGCGGACGTGTGCTCAAGGCTCGCAGCTATGCGCCTGCAATCTTCTCCCGTATTGCGACGTCGCCAACGGCCTGCTTACCGCTGTCTTTTGCAAATCTTCCCAGGTCTGCCGGTGAGCCCATTCGTATCCTGTTAATTAATTTTTTCCCAAGTCTGATATCTATCGAATGCAGGTATAGGAACAGATTGGAAAAGTCTGGGCACAATCTCACTTGACATTCACGTTGTCCAAGTCGGAGAGGCCAACAGGCTACATAGAGGGTTCTCGAATTACCTTCAACGGAGCGAAGGCTCGCCTCTGTCATCAGCGACACCATTCTCATCTACGGAGGTAACAAGCCTGTGGAAAATAGCCACATTTATCTTCAAGTATCGGCCATTAGGTGGGTGCCTAATCCTATTTTTTTCTCTAACGCGATGGGAATCTGTTGGTTAAAATAATACCTCCTTTCGTGTGATCTGCAGACGTTTTGCGGTACCATCGCATCGCGCCTCCTCCTAGGGTATTGCCCTCCGCTGCTGATTGGACTACTGAAACTCGTTTGGGCATCAAACGCTCTGCCTCAGACGAGTTCGATGACGATTTCGACAGCCCTCTTGCAAGCCCGACAACGCCGACCACCCCAGGCCTCTCTTACAGCAGCGGCGGTTCGGACTCTGAATCATCACAGGTGCGCCCTTTGGTCATCATTCTCCTCGAAGTGGAATGAATGTTAAACTATCTGCGGCAGGACTATTCACAGAGACTGAGAACCCGTGCATACGCTAAACTCCCCAGCTCTAATCCACAGGCAAAAAGGCAAAAATATTAACCGTCCACCTAATCCCAGAAAAGCCTTATCCGATATGCCGCCCATGCGATACCACTATTGCCTACCATCCCATCTCATACCGTCGCTCTTTTCGAATTTGTGCGTACCGCATTCTCTCTCTCCTCGAGTCGAATGACCGACATCCGAATCCAGCCTATCTACCACCGATATTCTCGCTATTAACGCTGCTCGCTCGCCTGCATCCACTCGCTAACATCTATGCTACAACCAGCGAATCTTTAACCCGCCTAAGTTAATCCATTCTCGTGTCGTTTCCTCACTGCTCCTCCCCCTTTATAGAACGAGCAGAACGCCCGGGAGGGCAGGCACGTCTACGAATACTACTACTACGCTCATTGTTTATTATCCCATGTATGCTTCCCTTTACTTCTGTCCTTTCTCTGGCTCCTGTTTTCCCTCGAGCTCTTGTTCTCGTTCTCGTTCGTGTTCCTTTCGATTTGTGTCCTTTTATCTGTTGTGAATGATCCCACTACCCGATGTGTTTACTGGCTAAAATACTCTTACATAGACTTCTGCTCTACCTATTTCCTAACTTGCACTCCCTCCCTTCGCTTGCTACCTTTTATTGATTTCGGGTGGGGGATCGTGCTTGTTAGGTACCTTCATTGTTATATTGCCTCCTTTTCTGCTAGTTATTTGTGTTATCGTCGTCGAGGGTTGTGTTGATAAAAAGGGGTGTAAAATATAATCCATAGTTGTCATATATCATATCTGATTGATTTCATCAGTTCAGTCCGCTGTCCCGGGTGTCGAGAAGTATATTATAAGATGAGTCTCTCAAGCCTTGGAGATCATTCTGAATACAGTTCGGTGCGGCGAGTAACACAACCGCCTGTCATACATAGAGTACAATAAGCCGATCAATGTGGCGGCGGGGGATACGGAGTACAGCTGCTAAATTTATGTACATCTCGCTGCAAAGCAACTCCGGGCTCATATAGACGGACCCAGAGACAACCCTTAACAGACTGTGAGAGTTGAATCACTAGCCTGTCCGCGGAAGTTACTGAACAAGACAGCTGTGTATTTTGAGTGGTGTACGGTCCAGACAAAGTTTGACGAAAACGTATTTGAATGTATTTCAGTACGTACTGCAGCCTGCAGCACCGAGCAACGAGCTCACCAATTTTATTGTGAGTTGATGCGACAAAGAAAGGTCTCTTCTAGTGGGCCGCGATTTGACAGACAGCAGAGAAGACCTAGCGCGCTATACTGCATCCCAATTTAGATTATCGGTTTCCTTTCCTGGTCGAGCATGGCAGCATGCAGCATCGATCGATGAGACGGCTTATCAGGCTCCGCTTGGGGACCTTGCAGTAATCCGTTGGCATTTTGGGGCATTTATTCGGTGGTCAAAGAAGAGTGGTGTTTTGAAATGTTGCTCGGTCTATGTAGATGATAATAGGTGTTGAGCATCGTTGATCCTGCGATTTTCTCTCATAGTCATGTGTGACTGGAAGAGATCCTAGTAGTACATAGAATTGCAAAGATATCGGCTGTGGTATAGAATGACGAAACAGATATCTATGCTTTAGCGTCCACTGCCATCAACGAGATCAGTCGAAGCCCCATAAACGAAGAATCTTTCACTAAAGCTCACTTGCTGCGCAGCCTTAGCCTGCGCCTTCATCTTGAAAAAGTCCTCATGCAGACCACACTTTTTCCTTCCCAGCCCACCTTCCCGCACGCTCGTCCTGTCCCTCCGCGACCTTACTCGTACTATGCCAGTCGCCGACACTGCGATATCCCTGATCGAGCAGCTTGTTGCGCGGGACGTTGTTCTCCTTGATGTACCATTCCACTAGGGCGAAATTCCAAGCAAAGAGGGGATTGAGTTTTAGTAGACCTGTAGCGTCGACTTCGAGCGGTTGGAGAGAGCCGCCCTGGGATGCGCGTCTACCAGTGATCACCGATTGGACATTGAAGGCTTTGTATGCTCTTTGTGCTGGCTCAATCTAGGCAGTAGTTTGATAAGAATACATCTCTATTTGTCATGAAAGAAATACTCACCTTCACAAGGTAATCGTAGTTCGCCTCGTCCGTCTCCCAATGCCGTTCTCCATATTTCGCCTCAAAGTCCTTCACCGTCTCGCATCCTGCGGGCTTGAAGACGTGAACAGGCACATTGTACCTCTTCTTCACCTCTTCTACGAGTTCATACGTCTCTTCGAAGTGGTATAGCGTATCGAGGAAGATAAGAGGTGGCGGTGCGGTGATGTCGTCATTTTGGAGAGCATGTCAATCGCAACGAGACCAGTGAGTCCAAATGCCGTCGTTTGGTATAGATTTGGGAGGTACTCGATCCCCATTGCAGGATCTCCTCTGGCGTCAACATCGAGAGATATGCATTTATTTTAGACAGATCTAATTGGGTCAGGGGAAGCGCGATAGTTTTGGGAAGTCTGGCGCCTGATGTTGAGGCCATTGTTGCGCGAATTTGATTTTTAAATTGACGAGGGAAGATGGCAACGATGATGCAATGGTTGTGGGAGGATAGGGTAGAGGGAATGTTAGAGTCTGTGAGAGATATACGAGCACTTTCATCTTGGATTTGTCCAAGCCTCGATTTTACGCGAGCGCCAACCTGAGGAATTGCGAGATACCACGTGACGTCATAAGCAAGAAATGCATCTTTTCTTCAAGTCAAGTTCAAGTTATCGTCGGTCGGTACCCGGTGAATGCATCTTCAAGCTTCAGAGCTCAGCAGTTTCTCAGCAGCGTTTTCGATGAGGACATGATTAAAAAATGTCTGCTGCATCGTGCGTATAATGAATTGAGTTCCTTCGTGATAGATTAACAAGTACTGTATCATTTACTCTTTTTTTCGGGATCCCTCGCCGGATTTTCGGTGCTTAGCATACAAACCTATAGCAGAAAAATTGTCTGTTATTTAGAGATAAAAAAAGGCAAAGAAAGCTTTCCTCACATGAGAGTCACAGAACTACGACGGCTTCTAGATCAATCGCCAGCTTTCTTCTTCTTATCCTCCACAACTTCCACATTCGCAATCGGAACTCCCTTGAGCACGCCCTCTCCCTTCTCTAGAATTTCCAGGATCTCATCCGACACATCGCCCTGCACGACAATCTCATCCAAGCCCTGTGCATTTTTCGTCACTGATGCACCAGTCGCGAAACGCCCTGCGAGTTGCTTCGCCGCCTTCTTCAAGTCGATCGAGAACGCCTCCAGCCCATGGATGGCGGTGACGTGCTTGCGCTTCGTTCGTTCGATCCGACGGATCGTAACCTATTGGGATGACGGTAAATCAGAAGGATGGCAGAGTGGAAGTGGGGAAAGGGAACGCACCTGAGATGCGAGTTTCTTTTTCAACGCAGCATCGGCTTTAGCTTCAGCCTTAGCCTCCTTCTTTGCCGTTTCCTTCTCGAGTTTCGCTTGTGCTTCAAGGCTCAGTGTGCCGATCTTCGACGTTAATGCCTCTGGGCACACGCATGAAAAGGTTAATCCCAGAAAACAGTCAAAAAGAGGATACTAGCGCACCTTCTGAATAATATTTATCGTAAAGCTCCGGGTTCTCTTCCTTCAACCACTCCTTGCATCGTGTAAGGCTCGACCCAAATTCGCAGTATTCCAGGGGGAACGAGCACACTGTACAATTGTAAAGTGACTATTAGCATGATGTTTAATTCTAGAGACGATGTGGAAGTAGATGCAACACCGACACCATAACGATATAAAGACAGATCATGCAAGACCAGAAGAGACGTCGACCACCTCAACTTTCGCAGAAACCTCAAGCTCACCTGCACAATAAAACACCTTCTGAGGGGGTGTAGGCTCCTTCGGAGGCTCTGCAGCGGGCTGGGATGATGATGCTTCCCCTTCAGCTGGCCTGGTGGGGGATGGTGCGCGTTGTTTCCTTCCCATATTGACGGAGATATATAGATTTGAGATTTGAATCTAATAAGAGTGTGATAGGGCAATCCAAGAAGCGGCAAGCAGGGAGCACGAAAGGTATATGAATGTCGTGAACAAGCAGGAAGGGGTTGAAATGAGTCTGGTTGGCATCACGATCTAATCTTATCTAATCTCGTTTTGGAAGTCCCTCAGTCCTCTGAGAGGTGACAAAAATGTATTGCACCTCGAGGTATCTCGGTAGTGTAGTGGTTTTACAGTAAAGCAGATCTACTTATCCTCAATTGACATACTTAATTGGGACCAATAAATTGATACAGAATCCTCCGGACAAACCCTGAAAGGTGCTGCGGATCATTTTGGTATGTGCTCTGTCACCATCGGTCAGCAGACAAGCCTCCGTGCAAAGATAATCAAAGAACTACATACCATGACCATTGCCATCCCAATGGCAGTTAACAACGTATCTCCCCACTTGCCAGTACTGAACGCCCATCCCTTACCACGGGCCATAACCCAGGCGCTCTCCAGGCCTTTAGGCAATACATACATCGCGAGTTCACCACGTCTCCTCTTCGCTTCCACAAACAACGACAGTCCCGCAGCAAATCCAGGGACCCAAAAGGAGAACTTGTTGATCAGGAGATCAATCACCCATTGCGGAATTTTGGTGAGCGGAAGCGTCAACAACGATGCGGGACGAGCACCCGTACGCAGGAGTGTGAGGACTTTGTGGAGTTTATGCTTATAGCAATAAATAGCTATACAAGTAAAATCAGATGCTTCATTCATAGAGATCGGATGCGTGATAGTGAAGAACTCACTTTGGTAAATGACCACGAAAACACCAAGGAAAGCGGAACTCCGCATGCTGCCAGTCGTCGCTCTGAACAGCACCTTCGCTGGGTCTTCCGTGAATGCCTTGCGCTTGAAAAGCACTGCAGGGATGAAGTGAAGCGCGCCGTAAATGGGCAACATCCACTTAAACACCGCAAAGAATCGGTCTGGGGGCACAGACGCGCACGAGCTGAGCGCGGGGTGCACAGCAGAACATGGTCCGTAACGTGGCATGTATACTGGTATGCCATTTACTGGCTCAGGTGGATTGAGGAAATTGGAACGCAGGGTGAGAAGATCCGCTTTGTTCCAGCTTGTGATATCCTGAATGGTGGTATTGGAGCAAGAGTAAAAATATTAACGAAAAATGACGTACTGCGCGGCGGACGAGCGTATCCACATCTTTGACATTGAAAACCCCATCGCGAACGAGGTCGTGGTTCATTCGGACACATTCCGGAGGGACTTTAGCGGCTTGTCCAATCCTAAATGAGTGAATGGTCAGAATCGCGGATACCGTAGATTGAGAAAGGCACCGAACATACCAAGTTGTGTATGATCTAGGGAGTGTATCGGGTCGTAGCAAAAACCCATACATAATTTGACCACAGGCAAGGGAGAAGACGAGGACGGCGCCATTAGGTACATGTATACCTCGCTTCGTCGTGAAAGCGTTATATGATCCCTGCAGACCACTGCGGTAGGTGAGCTAGTGCAACATATTTTAGGACGAAGAACAAGCGCACCGGACAAACATTTGCTGTGCAATGACACCTCTTCTTCCTCTCTTTTCCCACATAATCGCGAGCGCACCAGCTATTGCACCAGCGAGCGCTGCATGCCACCGCCTAGTTTGCTTACGAATGAGCACTAATTGTGCACGTTTAGAAAGCGAAATGCGCGTCCGGCGCCTCTGGCCAGATGGAACCTCTAAGGTTGTTTGAATTTCAAGGTCAATTTCTTCATCCTCTTCGATGGCAAGGGAACCCTTTGATATATTTCGTGGGCTCACGGCAGGGATGAAGATGGGAAGAGCATTGATGATGAATTTGTATAGGGATGTAAATGTACCTAGTATGATACGGGTTAACAAAGTGTCGAGACGGCTGTAGATGAGAGCCAGTACACACCCAACATGGCTGCAAACCTCCACGTATCTGAGCCGAAAACAGCATGACGTATCACAGATAATCGATAGTCCCTAGAACATGCGTCATTTATCGAAAGACAAGGATGATGGAAAGACATACCTTGGGACTCGGTGAATTCGAATCAGAGCTAGGACCAGATTGACAGAAGCGCGTATATTGAAGGCTAGCGTCCCCGACCCTATCACGGAATGAATACGACGATGTTGGAATTATGGAACAGGACACTCACGGAGGCCTCCAGACAAAGCATGGGCTAAACATGCCTCCAACGTTTCCATCTCCACAACTGGCTGACCTCGGTCCCTCCATACCATCTTCCTCGCCTCCCGCAGACGTTCTTGGTGATTTGCCATAGCTACTAGGTTCTCGAAGGACGACATGGCGCGTAACGGTCTGAAAAGAATGCCTTCATTGTCAGACCTCTCCCCAGGCGTCGGTGGGTAACTCGACGGTGTAATATGCCCCGCCCCGCTGCTGCTGCTACTACTGCTGGCCCCATTAGCATCCAGTGCCGTCATCGCTGGAGGCTTCGGTCGCTTGTTGTCGCCCCTCTGTGGCATGTGTGCGAGCTATGTATGGACGACGGGAGATTGGAAGTGGCAGTTCCAAAAGCCTGGGGTTGGGCTCTGATCTAGATTTAGCCAGAGATGGCAAGTTGGGGAACGGAGTTTGCCTTGAATGCAGCTGGGTGAGTGGGGGCGGGGTGAATATTGGAAATAATTCCGTTTTTCTGATTGGCTGATCATGTCGGCCCTCGGCTACTGCCACTTCCCGAAATTTCACGAATTATCGGCCCGGAGGGCTACTCCAAAGCCCTTTTCGCTGTTACAGGAAAATATGATCTGTTGAAATTGACTTCACAAGAATAAAAGATGTACACAAACGAATGAAATAAACCAGCCAAGAGATCATTGGGCAATATTCAGTGTACTGAATTAGTGTTACAGTCGTCAAAGCTTTTCTTTGAACATTACCGAGTCAGTGCGCTAACGATATGCACCGTTGAAGGATGTATTTTACAAAGGCGGCCCCTGAAGGAATGCACAAGTCCATGCAACCTGAAGTAGCTGTAACTAGTAATAATTATAATGTCAACCGCTCACGAAAGGACCTCATGCATGGAATATATTCAACGAACGTAATATATCGGTTCGCGTATACAATAGAAGACTAATTACGGAGGGTAAGGAGTAAGACAGTCCTAAAGGTCAGAAAAGGAATGGGTGGGTACATCCAGCTGTTTGATAAACAGATACGTAAATCAAGACAGGGAGTGAACAAAAAAAATGAAGGAGAGCGAAACGCCGTATAAATAGCGCATAGAACCTCGAGGTAAGGAGTGTGTATGTATAAACAGGGAGATACTCAAAAAAGTAGCAACACATGGATTAAATAGCACGGCGATGAGACGATATGTGGGATATATCGCGGGTGAGAGTGTTATTCAAGATAAAAAATCATTAAGGGTCATAAATCGAGGCATCGAAGAGGCATCGCTGACGAAGAGAGAAAACAACCCGCTCAACTCCATGTCCCCTCGCCATCTACGCTCGTGTCCACAATCTCACCGAGCGGCTTGGGTTTGCCTAGGGATGGGAGGCTTGCTTTGGGCTTGACACCCTTCAAGCTCCCCACGCTCGACTTCGCACTAAGAGTGCCCCGGGAGATGAGCTCGACCTCCACTCGAGTCTTGGGCCTGCGCGTGGGGGACTCAGAGCGCGTAGGGGTAGCGGTGATAGAGCCAGGGACGAACGAAGCGGACAATGGACTGCGTTGGATGGGTTTGGAAGTGCTATTTGGTTTGGGTGTAGACGAGATAGGCATGGATTTGGGAGCTGTTTTGGTTTTGCGTTTCGGAGATTTTGGAGGCGAGGGCTGTTGTGCCTCGTCGACATCCATCGCGTCGTCATCTTTGGCTTTTGAGGTGAGAGCGTTAGCTGTGGAGGGTTTTCGGGACCTGACGCGCTTTGCGGGACGCGACTTCACTTCCGCGTCGGCATCTCCGTTTGATGTTTCTTTCGCTTTGCCCTTCAGGCTGGTGGGAGATGCTACGCGTATGGGATCGGGTATGGGATGACGCGACTGACTGGGCATCGTCTTCTTCGTCTTCCTCTTCTTCCAACGTTTTTCTGTTCCGCTTTCGCGATGCACGACCAAGAGAACTTCGAGAAGGAAGGGGAGGCATGCCGCATCGTAGTTTGACACAGGAGGTGAGTTTGTCGTCTTGAGGGGTAGAGTCAGCGCGGAATCTAGCGCGCTTGATATCGGTCTGAAAGATACACTAAGCCTCGTAGAATATCTACTTTCAATAGAAAAACTTACCGTATGTGATCCTTCGTAGCACCATCCATCAGGCGTTTCTCCATCACCTTCGACTGTGTTTCCACAGCAGCCCCAAAGGGTTTCGTATTCGGTCCCCCCACCTTTGTTAATCCCTACACGCTCAACGATAGCACTATCGTCGTCGTGGCAATGCGACAGGCGGTATCACTGTTCTCCAGATCGAAATATCCGCGATGGCAACGCACGCAATGCAATTTTGGCGGGGGAGCAAGTGACGAGAAAAATGTGGTAAGGGCAGTCAGAATTTGCGGTGTAGGTGGCTCGATAGGTGCGGCAGATGGGATATGTGAAAGGAGAGGATAGACAGGAGATGATGAGGGGTTAAGGCGCGTCAATGTGTACGCATGCAGGGTTTGGGCTGGTACAGAGGAGATGAGGGTGTGCAATGATGTAGGATCTGTGACGACGGTTTCTTCTGGAGTAGGCGATGGTGTATCGATGGGTCCGGGGACAACCTCTGGCATAGCTGGAGATTCTTCCTTAACTTCTTTGGGCTTCGGCTTCGGTTTGGCCCTTCGCGGCTTGGGCTTGGGTTTGGAAGCCAAGCGGTCATCTTGATTGAGGCTGATCACGGCAGAGAATTCATCGACGGAAGGTGAAGGCGTGTGCAGCTGCTGTTGCGGCTGTTGCTTTGCAGGGAATTGGAATTGTGGTGCAATGATTCCAGGGTTCGAGGGTCCAGCCTCGGTTATCTCTGGAGGTGTATCGACCGGTTCCGCTGGCGTCGCGGCTTTCGCTGCAGCTGACTTTCTGGAGAGGAATCCGAAGACCATATCAGATGTACGTGAGGGAGAAGATGAAGGTGGGAGGTAGGGACAACGCTTTTGAGGCGCTTGGTCCTCGAGGCATTATCCTGGCATTCCCACGGGTCGGCTACCACGCTTTGAGGAGCAGCACACGTGACTACAATGTTGATGATTGTTCTCCTCATTCTCCGAGTCCGTGACCACCGACAGTTTCAATGGATAGAACGCCTCCGTCGTATATGTGGAGCGGCGGAGGAAATTCTGGAGGCATCGCGAGCAGATTGAACGAGTTCGCAGCTGCTTGATCGCACACGAAGCCAATATACTCAACCTCTGAATCCGGCCCGGAACATCTACGCGTTTTGCGATTGCACATCTTTTGCATCTCTTCTCTTTCTTCCAGTTTTGCGGCGAATCTTGAAAGGCTTCAGCTTCAGGACCGGAGTCCTGTCCAATTCAAATGGCAGACCCTTCGAACCCCGATCAAGGCCAATCCCAGCCTACGGAAACGCCAACTCAAGATCAGCCAAAGCAAGCGCCCGCCACGAACAACCCCATTGTTCGATACCCACCCTTTCCGCCCAAACCACCAGGCGTAGAAATTATACCATTCAAATCCTTCAAAGAACACGGCATTCAGATATTCAGTTTCACCGATGTCGAGGTTGACGGACTTGGAATTCCGACTGTACCATTGCGCATCCCTCATGCCACAGACAAGCGCAAGACGCAGACCAAAGACGGCAAGCCAGCCGATCAGAAGCCCAATGAAAAGTTGGAAGCAAAGGAGAAAGGGAAAGAGGAGCCAAAGCCCAAGCTGGATCCTCTGGCGAAAGCACAGGAACAAAGGCGACAGAGGATTATGATGTTCGCGCAGAAAGAGTTTTATAACGTTTGGGCAGAAGGAGAGGACTTGCGTGGAACCAAAACTTATGATGCGTACGTAATTTTCTTTTCCTTATATCTATCCCTAATCGACTGCATTGCAGGACTCGATCTCCCATTGACCGCATACATCTAGCATCTACAGAATTTCGCACAGGCCGAGTGTGGCCTCCAATGTCCTCCCAAATTCCATACCTCTGGGATCAAGTAATTATTCCTCGACCAACAGATTACATAAACGCTAATCTACTCCTTAGTTTCGTCTGTACGCTGGCCTGCTAGGCTCCCCACCAGTATGGATCCGCACAGATCTTGAACAATCAGATGAGGATGATGAATTCGATGACGAAAGCGACTCTGACGTAGATATCCCACGAGCAAAGAAAGCCGACGAAAAGAAAAAACAATCTGATAGCGAGGAAGAAGACGAAGATTTTCTGGAGGAGTCCGATGATGAATTCAGTGAGTCGCCTGCTCGAAAGAGCACCAAGCGCTCTGCTGTCGACGTGGTCAATCAGGAGAACAATAGACAATCAAACAAGAAACGCATCCCAACTCGCACTCCTTACGCGTTGTACGATCTTGACCCCATCCCAGTAACCTCCGATGCTGAGGTTCGCAAGCTGCTGAGCCTTGCTGCAGCGAAGCGCGAAATGAAGCTGCTTAAATTCCTCGCCGACCCAGATCTCAGCACACGCGTATTTCTCTCATGGTACATGCGTCACCAAGGTCTGGTATGGTCTCCAGTCCACCTCGTTGGCTTACCGCACCTGCTCTCGTTCTTCCTCTCGTTCTTGGTCCGCGTCAAAGCCCTTCCCGAGTCGGAGCGCTCGTTGAGAAAAGCCACCGAGGTCGCGAAACGGGCTGTCTTGGAGCTACCGAGGACAGGCAAGTTATGCAGAGAGCTACCAGACAAGTTCGGTGCTGGGGTTATCAGCATCTGGGGCAAGCGCTGGGAGGAGCCGAATTGGGTATTTGACTTTGGCGAACAGACCGCGTCCGCTGATGGAGAGGAAAGTGCGGAATCAAAGGAAGAGGCTATGAAGCGTTTCGAAGAAGAGTTGAAGGCTGCTGACGTGCAAATCCTACCTGCTGATCCTGTCCAGCTCGGTGTTCCCTCTACAGTCCTGGAGACGTTGTCGGAAGCTCCAGAGGACGACCTGCCGGTGAACGACGATGAGGCTAAGAAAGCAACCAAAGCTCTGGAAGTCCCTCATACGAAGACTGACGCCGAGGTTGTTGATGAACCTGAACCTGCGTTCATCAAGGAGCTGAAATCTTGGATAGCTTCAGAAGCAAAATCGACTCAGCCTGCTAAAGCTGCTTCAGTCCCCCAAACTCACTCTGGGTCAGACGCCAACAAGGTACCGCTCGACGCACCAACTTCGGCAGTTGAACCTGCAGAACCACTTGCTACTACCCTTTCAGAGGGTGCCCATCCTTCCCCTGCTACGCTTGACTGGTCAACGCCAACCGGTGTTTCCAACCCTGTCGAGGTAGCAGCCGCTATGAGTGCATGGGCCCAGCCAACTACCCAGCCCTTGATGGAGATTTTTGGAATGACCGTTTTCCCAATGCGATACGAGCCTGGCGTGGCAGAGCGTAGCATGAGAAAGGTTAAGGCCGTTTTGAAGCCGGGAGAGGTCGACAAGGACAGGAAGCTGCATGGCGTAGAGGACGATTTAGCTGGCAGGCTATCCCGCATAGTCTTGACACCGTGCATCGGCTGGGAAGAGGGTGGCGTCGCTCCCGAATACCGCTCGCCTCAAGTCCAGACCCGTTCCAACCCCGGGGACGCAGATCAAGAGCACAAGACGCACTCCCAGACATATGCACACGAGCCGGAGACAGACGACATCACGGTGCTTATGGAGCCCCGCCTCGCAGACATGGTTGCGGTGGGAATGGGGATGGCAGGCACTTGGGTTCAACTTGTCCCTATTCGCGACCAAAGTTCGAGATCCCACAATGGCCGTGGAAGGGGAAGGGGAAGAGGACGAGGGGGACATGGTGCGGGCCCGAGCAGAATGGGTGGGGGAGACGATAAGAGCGTCGAGGATGCTTCTGCTGCTGCTCCGACTTTGACCACCGATGTCAGTATCGGTGGGGGACGAGGTGCGTTCCGAGGAAGGGGGCGAGGCCGTGGTAGTGGTCCTCCCAGAAGTGCGCTAGGAGATGAGGGTCGGAAAGAATTCACCTTCTGGTACGTTGAAGACACGCATATGATCATCCCTTCGTTCTGGACCGTCGGCGAAGAAGAACAGCACATTACCCTGCGAGATTTGGAGGAAGCGCTTGAGATGGATATGGAAGGAGATTGACAAGGTGTAGGAGTTTCTTGAAGTCGTGGTTTGTTTGTGAAAGCTTTGCGACTGATGGGTGTGTGTAAGAATTTATTTTTTGCTAGAAGCCGGAGACGTTTCTGTAACTTTGCGGTGATCCATTTTTATCCTTGAGATAATCACTGTGCGCGCTCGTACTCATATATATTGAAGATGCTGAAGGTAATTTGATCCTGATTTGATCTGGGCGCTACATAAAAACTCGGGGCCTTCGGCATCCACTCTCACATAATAAACAAATTTCTCAAACATAGAAACAGGCGATTATAAAAAACCGTCGGTGCTTGCTTGTCCCGCCCTTTCATTTGCGCAAAAAAAGCCAGCCGTTTCCGACAAGAGCGACAACCGGGGGCCAATGAGAGTATTGCATAGATCTAAGCGAGATAATCCCCGCCACCACATCACGGAATTCGGGTGTTCCCGGGCCTATTTCGGTGTGTATTATTCTCCGCTAAACAATGTTGACATTCAACGGTACGGTGACCTTGCCTCTTCTACATCGCTTGAGTCTATCTGGGACCATCTCCCTGCATATCTTTGGATAAACATGTCAATTCAATTCGTCTAAAGTGGTGTGGGCGCGTTTTCCAGAAGACATCCATGCATTGTCGCTTACCTCTGATCGGTGAACACCGTCCTTGCGCGCTGTGCAGATTTACTCGAGAAGAATTGGTATGGCAGGTAGAATACTCCATGTTTCTATCGTCGATCGATTAACACCTTTTGCGTCTAGAACGGCCCCATATGCTATGTTTGAAGTCATAGGGCGGAAGTGCAGTCGCTCCGCAACCCTCATGTCGGAAATTCATCTGATTTTGACGTGTACCGACGTCCAAAGAAAGCTTGTCGCCATTTACAGTGCTTTTTCGGCTCCATGCTCTGAAGTAGACTTGTATAAAACGCGAACCATGTATCCTTATACCGCAGCGCGACCCACCCCGCATCAGCCAACCTTCACTCCCAATTCCTCTTCACCATGTCTATTCATCTTATCAATGCAAATCCCACTCTTGCTTTGTTAAGAAAGCGCCAGCTTCTCCCTTATATCGTTGGACGTCCTTTACCAACGACCTACCAAGAGGCGATCAACAACACTGTTGATTCTTTCTCTGAGGCCAAGAGAACGTGAGTCGAAGCTACCCATCAACTTCTTGACCAACCTCGGTCCTAACCCTGGATAATATTTAGCCTTGACTGGTTCTTCGATGTCGCTGGTTTCCAATCGTCTGCAACCGACACAGATGGTGTCCCCTCGCTTGCCGACAGGCAGAAGTTGTACCAATGGGTCGACAACGACACCTTCCCACCTCACCTCGAGACCATCCCCTGGACGGATCGCACAGCAACAACCAGCATCTTCGACTTCAAGCGTCTGTACGACACCATTGTCCTAATGTTCCACGCCTACTACCTCGACTTCAATGGTGTCGAGCAATTGGGACCCGACGGCGCCGACAGCATGAAGGCGCTCGAGGACCGCAACCGCACCCTCCATGACGATGCCGCGCCGGGATTATTTAATTCTGGCAACATGTTCACTGCTGCGAATGTCGGCCTGCGCGATGACTGGTACACCGATGCGGTCTTTGCGCAGCAGCACTTCACCGGCACGAACCCCACTACGATCACCCTCGCTAGTCAGCAGTGGATCGATGTATTCACCCAAGCTGCTGCAGGGAATGACGCCGTTTTGAACTTGTTGAAGACCGCGCCACCCAAGTCGTTCTACGTCCAGGACTACAGCTACTTCCGGAGCGCCGCAGGCATGCAGCCCACCGACGACATTGTTACGGCTACGGATGACATCGTCCACTTCGGGTGCGCATCAGTGGCGCTCTTTTATCTTCCACCTGCTGGTCAACTCCACCCCTTGGCCATCATTTTGGACTGGAAAGGTAGCTTGGCTGCGTCCGTTGCGTTTTTCAACAGGCGTATTTTGCCAACCGACCCCACTGACACTGAGCAGAATGACTGGCCCTGGCGCTACGCGAAGACCTGCGTGCAGGTATCGGACTGGACAAGGCATGAAATCACCGTGCATCTCACCAACACGCACTTCATCGAGGAAGTCACCGTCGTCGCCGCGCAGCGCAGCTTTTCGTCTGACCATGTTGTATACCGCCTCCTCAAGGAGCACTGGACCACCACGCTCTCGATCAACTCCCTCGCGCGCTCGATTCTCGTTCCCAAAGTCGTTATGCCCCTTTCCGCCTTCACCGAGTCCCAGATCATCGCCTTCGTCAACCAAGAATACGCCAAATTTAACTGGACGGGGATGTACGTCCCCAATGACCTTGCAAGCCGCGGGTTCCCCGTCGCCGAACTCGACACTAACCCCAAGTACCACAACTACGGCTACGGGCGCGAGATTAACCTCATGTGGAACACCCTCCGCAAGTTCGTTGCCACTGCGGTCACGCCGTACTTCCCCCTCGGCGACTTGCAAGTCAAGAATGATGCGGCCATCGCGACTTTCTGCTCTGCGATGCAGTCCCAGCTGGGCGGCAAGATGTCGAACTTCCCCACCGTCAGCACTCTCTCCGGGCTCATTGACATGGTCACCATGTGCATCCACATCGCATCCCCACAGCACACTGCGGTCAACTACCTGCAGCAGTACTACCAGACCTTCGTCCCTAACAAGCCGTCCTCTTTGTACGCCCCACTCCCTACTAGCCTCAGCGCGCTGCAAGCGTACGGCGAGCGTGATCTGCTCAATGCGCTCCCGATCCAGAAGGGCCAGGACCAGAACTGGTTGCTCATGGCGCAAGTGCCGTACTTGCTGAGCCCAGCGGTAGAGGAGCCGGTGAGTCTGATGACCTACGCGAAGCAGGCGGCAGCGGATAAGGACTCTGTCATTGCGACTGCAGGCAAGGCCCTGGTGGTGGACCTTGAGGCGCTCACGAATGTGTTCGTTAAGATTGGCGGTGAACTCGACGATCAGATCAAAGAGTACGATGTGTTGTACCCCGATAGCACTGCGAAGGCTATCGTTATCTAGGCGCCTTCGCAGATTATAGTTTTTGTCATATACAGTATGTAGTGCTCTTTTATCTCTCATTTGTATGCATGTAGTCGAAACAAAAAATATCAAGCTTGTACATTTACATGACCATTGACCGTGCTGTGTGTGTTCTATGTATTATGGAAGGGAACCTAGTTTTGCTTCTCTTCGATCTAGAACAGCTTAAAATATATACATGCATGCGCTACGAATGTTACTTACCCGCGGCCGAGTCGGATCCTCAAGGTTTTGAGGCCCATTTATGTCAGGAGCAGGGATGCAAGGATGCTTGCAGGGAATCCGAAAATAGAATCAAGTTCAAGTACACAACCGCCTCGAGGGATGATTGTTCCAACTGAATTGAGCACTCGAGTGCAGGGAATGTGGTTGAGCATGTCATAAGAAGCTACAAAAGAATGAAGCATTGGATTCCATGCTGAAGAACCGAGAGGTGTGAGGTAAAGAACAAGATACTTTATGATTGAACACGTCAGAATCATACAGGTGCAAGAAAATCAATAACATTTGAGATGAAATGTGATGAGATGCTTGCCTTGGATGTCCGCAAATACAAATTTCTTGTTATTCACTTGGTATGCAACTTAGTGAGCGATAGTAAATCTGACCTTATCCTGATGGTTCGGATGATTAAGACTGCCGAGAAACTTTAAAACTGTTTTAGCTCGACGCGGTTTGATGAGCCAGACTGCTGAAGTGCCCGCTTCAAATAATTGTAATCCAGAAGCCTCGGAGGGTGCGCCAACTTTGCGTGCAAGAAATCCATCCGAAAGTATAATATCTAAAGGGCGCGTATTCATAAAGTATATATAAGCAAAGGGATAATATATTGGGACGTACTCGTAGCAATGTCAATTTTCATTTCTTTGGCTGCTGCTCTGAATTTTTTGAGGAACCAGGCTGCCGTTTTGAGACGAATAAGCTCGCACTTCAGATATTCTGAATTCTCGTCCGATGTTAATTGTTATGGGATCATCAGTCTCAGAAGCTAAGTATCTTGTGCAACGTCAGATGACGGAATTCGGATGTTCCCACGGCTGTTTTCTGGAGTTGTCCACACCCAGCCCCGCGAATTTCCGCCGCGCGCGCCAAATGCCCTCAGATCCCCTAGACCTCTTCCAACGTCGTATACAGGTGCTTACAACCATGAACACTGCCCTCTAACAACAAAGGCTGGCAGCGAAAGCATCCAGTTGCACTTGTCTCATCAACTCGGACGGAATCGATGAGGACGAACTCCAAAATTTTGGCTAAATGAAAGAAGAAAAGAAGAGTAATAGAAAGGATTCAAAGATTGTGAGTGCGCGTTAATGGCGAAAGAAGGAACAGAGAGCTAATGCATAAGGATGGCGTTGAATGAAACGTCACAGGAAGTATACGAAAGAGGAGTCAATGTACGGCGTTAATAGTGCACCGACGTCCAAAGGAAGCTTGTCGCCATTTCCAGTGCTTTTTTGGGATCCATGCTCTGAAGGATACTTGTATAAAACGCGACCATGTATCACCACAGCGAGGCCCACCCCGCCGTCACCAGAGCATCAGCGTCACTTCGACCATGTCTATCTATCTTATCATCCCACTCTTGCTTTGTTAAGAAAGCGCCAGCTTCTCCCTTACATCGTTGGACGTCCCTTACCAACGACTTACCAAGAGGCGATCATCGACACTGTTGATTCTTTCCGCGAGGCAAAGAGAACGTGAGTTGAAACCACCTATCAAATTCTAAACCTCGGTCTTGACTCTGAATAATATATAGCATCGACTGGTTCTTCGACTTCGCTGGTTTTCAATCGTCTGCAACTGACACGGATGGCGTTCCCTCGCTTGCCGACAGGCAGAAGTTGTACCAATGGCTCGACAACAACACCTTCCCGCCTCATCTCGACACCATCCCCTACGCCGATCGCACAGCAGAAACCAGCATCTTCGACCCCAAGCGTCTGCACGATACAATTTTCCTGATGTTCCACATCTACTTTCCCGACGGCATCAATGGACTCCCCGACAAGAACGGTGTACAGCACTTGGGACCCGACGGCGCCGACAGCATGAAGGCGCTCGAAGACCGCAACCGCACGCTCCATGACGATGCCGGGAGCTTTGATTCTGCCAACAAGTTCAGCGCTGCGAACGTCGGCCTGCGAGATGACTGGTACACTGATGCAGTCTTTGCGCAGCAGCACTTCACCGGCACGAACCCCACTACGATCACCCTCGCTAGTCAGCAGTGGATCGATGTATTCACCCAAGCTGCTGCAGGGAATGACGCCGTTTTGAACTTGTTGAAGACCGCGCCACCCAAGTCGTTCTACGTCCAGGACTACAGCTACTTCCGGAGCGCCGCAGGCATGCAGCCCACCGACGACATTGTTGCGACTACTATTGACATCGTCCACTTCGGGTGCGCATCAGTGGCGCTCTTCTACCTTCCACCTGCTGGTCAACTCCACCCCTTGGCCATCATTTTGGACTGGAAGGGCAGCTTGGCCGCGTCCGTTGCGACTTTCAACAGGCGTGTTCTCCCGACCGACCCCACTGACACCGAGCAGAACGACTGGCCGTGGCGCTACGCGAAGACCTGTGTGCAGGTATCAGACTGGACGAAGCATGAAATCATCGTGCATCTCACCAACACGCACTTCATTCAAGAAGTCACTGTCATCGCCGCCCAGCGCAGCTTCCCATCTGACCACGTCGTATACCGCCTCCTCAAGGAGCACTGGACTACCACGCTCTCAATTAACTACCTCGCGCGCACATCTCTCGTCCCCAGGGTCATTGTGCCCCTTTCCGCTCTCACCGAGTCCCAGATTTACGCCCTCGTCAACCAAGAATATGCCAAATTTAACTGGACGGGGATGTACGTCCCCAATGACCTGGCAAACCGCGGGTTTCCCGTCGCCGAACTCGACACTAACCCCAAGTACCACAACTACGCGTACGGGCGCCAAATCAATCTCATGTGGAACACCCTCCGCAAGTTCGTCGCCACTGCGGTCACGCCGTACTTCCCCCTCGGCGATTTGCAGGTCAAAAACGACGTGGCCATCGCGACGTTCTGCTCAGCGATGCAGTCCCAGTTGGGCGGCAAGATGTCGAGCTTCCCCACCATCAGCACGCTCTCCGGGCTCATTGATATGGTCACCATGTGCATCCACATCGCGTCCCCACAGCACACCGCGGTCAACTATCTGCAGCAGTACTACCAGACCTTCATCCCGAACAAGCCGTCCTCTTTGTACGCCCCGCTCCCCTCTTCCCTCAGCGCGCTGCAGGCATACGGCGAGCGTGATCTGCTCAATGCGCTCCCGATCCAGAAGGGCCAAGATCGGTTATGGCTGCTGATGGCGCAGGTGCCCTACCTGCTGAGCCCTGCGGTAGAGGAGCCGGTGAGTCTGACGACGTATGCGAGGCAGGCAGCCGTGGATAAGGACCCTATTATTGCGACTGCAGGCAAGGCGCTGGTGGAGGATCTTGATGCGCTCACGAAAGTGTTCATTAAGATTAGCGGTGAGCTCGACGATCAGGTCAAGGAGTATGATGTGTTGTACCCCGATAATACTGCGAGGGCTATCATTATCTAAGCGCCTCCGCAGATAATATTCGTTGTAGTGCTCTGTTCGTGTTATCTATCATCTGTATGCATGCAGTCGAAACAAAATATCAAGCTTGTACATTTACATGAACCATTTATCGTGCTGTGTGTGAGCTATGGATAATGGATACAGAAGGGGCCCGAGCTCTGCTTCTCTTCGATCCAGAATAACTCAAAACATACAGATTGCGGCGCCACCCTCAGCAATGAGATGCATTCATTACGAATGTTGCTTACCCGAGTCCTCGAGGCTTTCAGACACATTTATGTCAGGAGCAGGAGTCAGGATGTGTGTCGAAGCAAGGAGGCAGTGTGCAGGGAATCACCGCTTTGAGAAAATAGATTCAACTCCAAGAAATGCCTCGAGAAATGATTAATTCTATCCGAATCAAGCACTCGAGTACAGGATGATCGGTGTCGCTCGCTTGCATGGTATATAAGATGCATTTTCGCCGAAATGATTTTGTATGTAAGATGCTGCCTGGACCCTTCATACCGCTCGAATGATACTCTTTCTCTGAATCCCCGCAGCAGGCGCTGCACCCGTTCATGTGTAATTACTGTAAGCGCCCGATGGAGGACTGTTTCATTCGCAACGTGGGTTGTTGCGAGAAATCCTGAAAGTATCCCGACCAATTGAGTGATAATTCTCTGAAAGAGCGAGGCTTCAAGGGTCTTCTCTGGAACTCCATCCAAGGAAAGGATGTAGCCGCGACACGATGCGTGCAGGGCAAAACGTTGCAGAATGCACTCATTTACCATGCGACTTGATTGGTCCCTCTTATCTGCTGCCGGATTGGAGTGCTCCAGAGGTGTCAGTTGCCTAAAGTACAGGAAATGTAGATGGACTAAGATAACTGTCTCAGTAGGCCCTCGTATTCAATTCACGCTTGGCAAGTGATTTCGTCTTATCTACATGGTGTGCGGTGTGAACAAAACCAACATGCATGTACGGCATACAATATAAATATTAATAGCCCCTTCGTCGACGTCGGTCTGTTTCACTCGAAGCGGAGGGTGGGTTGGGAGAGCAGAGGATGGGCGTCTATTTTTGGAGCGGATCCGATCAGGGGCGGCTTATGCCGCTCGGCGCGCTTCGGATCATTTTGTGGTGGCGCACACCGCAAGCCGCTTTATCTGCCGCGCGCTCAGCACTCTGTCCACAGCGTCAAAGGGAGTCATACAGAGTCAGTTCGCGTGCGCAACCCTCATCAAAGAGCGTTGGCTTCTGACCTGTAGCGCATCGAAGGATTGGCGCTTAGGATGACTGGAAACATCAATTAATTTTAACCTTACCGCGGATCTGCCAATGTGAGTAGTCGTGAGTGGGTTAGTGTTCGATGGTGACTATTCAAGTACCTATACGTAGCTATAGAGTATAGCGCTCCTCTCTCAATTTTGTTTTACTGGGAGCCTGTGCACTATTCAATACAACGCTAAAATAGATGGTGTGTTGAATCTAAACTGACTGCGGATCTGCGCGCGAGTTGATGATACTGATGATACTGAATAGTCTTGAGGAGTTCGCCGGGACTCTAAATCAGTGGACAGACTAAATTAATGCCCATTGGGGCGCCTGCTCCTGCGTCGAATGTTTGGGCGCTCGAGGTTTCTAAATTTGACCGTACCGCGGATCTGCGAAGACAAGGGCTGATAAAGGAAGCTGGCACTGAGCCCTTCGCAGTTCGCAGCTCGATCGCAGCAGGCATCAATGATACGTCGCTGGTAGTACTACTACTAGTCTCAGGGTAATGGGAAGCCATTACCACGAATAGACGGCTGAGGTGCAGTGCTGGAAAAGGATGATCTACACTGTGGTATTGTGATTTGTGGGCTCACATTTGACGGATATCTCTGTTCTTTTTCCCGGAAAATTCGAA
The DNA here is from genome assembly GCA_009935795.1 of Pholiota adiposa. Classification (NCBI taxonomy): domain Eukaryota; kingdom Fungi; phylum Basidiomycota; class Agaricomycetes; order Agaricales; family Strophariaceae; genus Pholiota; species Pholiota adiposa. The sequence continues at coordinate 68,357 of QEYC01000036.1, forward strand.
GTGCAAATCAGATGCGCATCATACCACTTTGCATGAGGTTCGGAGGGAGTCATCTGTCGTACCACAGGTACTACAGGCCCCGGTGACTAGATAATGTGCAGATATTTGGACTGGGGAGAAATAATCTGCAGAGTGCGGGCTAACGCGGAGGGGTGCTTGCGGCTTGCCAGTGCGCGCCGTCGGTGGTTGTGACGGCCAAGTCCGGTGAAGCTGCGAGTCTCCTCGGCATTCAGTCTACATAACTGGGGTATTCATTTGAATGTTGCAGTCCAAAATAACCATTCAAACACTCAATGGAGGTGTCGCAAGATGGGCTGATTCATTATTGAATATGGACAAGTTGGCAGAGGTCTTGCTAGAAAGTGTTACACAAGAGTGCTGACGGTGGGGGAGCCGATGGATGCGTGGGAAAAGGGAGAGGTGCGGAAATGAGGATGTGTGAGTTGTCCATGTCATCGTCCGTTCACCGTGACCCTCTTCCGTCTCTCTTTTTGTCAGCGACATGGCACGACTCGGAGCAGCTTGGTAAGCCTTGTGCCGAATTATATCTTGTCTTGCCCGCTCATCCTCTTTTTCTTCTCCTTTCCCCCATCCCCGTCCCCTTCGACCGGCCCCATCCAAAATCAACATGCGCCATCGATACGACAGGACTGCATCGACTATCATCACCCTCTTCGGAGCCATCACCAACTCTCTTCTTACCATTCAAGTCCTAGCAGCATGGCGGTCAATAAAGTGGGAACCTGAGAGCGAGTGGGAGATGTCAGGGGACAAGTGGCAGCTCACAGGCGTAAAGGTGATATGGGGCCTCCTCTCCGTATATTTTGCTTCAGCAGCTGCAGTCTGTGCAGTAGGCCTCCACGGCATACTCAAGGTATGTTGTTGGCCTGTGCGCTTGAATGCAACCTGTGATATCTTATGTCGACCCATCTCCTGCAGCACAAACCTTCCCATGTCCGGTTCTACCGCGACTACTCCATCGCAGATTTCTCATTCTGTGCCTTCTTCACCGCTCTGGCGACTTACGGGGCTTTCCTGAGTCCCGCCCGCGCAGGGCTCTGCGAAGAATTCTCCCATCACCCCGAACTCATGCGGAATATGCTCGAGGTCGGCCTCTCCCTGGAGAACTGCGAACTATGGCTCGAGCGCGCCATTTTTGCTGGGCTAGCCTTCATGTTGGTCCTCATGGTCGTCCGCGTAAGTCTCACTCTTTCCCTTGCATTTCCTCTTCGTTGCCTCGCCCGTTACGCGTTGCCGGGGTCTGGGTCCTGCCATGACGTACATGACGATGCTGATCTGACTTTTTGTTCCCGCCTTTTGCCTTATACCCGAATAGCTGCATTTCCTGCTTGCCGTGTCGAAATACTACTCGCATCTCTCAAGACATAGAAGCTACCATCAGCGCAGTGTATCGTGTGCTGCTACGCCCGCATGCCTTTCATTAATGCCCGCGAGCTCGAGCCCATCAGGATCGACAAAGACCCTCACTCTTGCCCCGCAATCAATGGAACGCATCTTTGTCGTTCCCAGCGCCTCAGTCGATGACGTGGAGAATGGTGTCGAGATGGTATACGCCGCCGTGCCGCTGCATACTCTGCCCAAAGAGCTGCAGGACCAAGCGACCGAGGCGTGGATCGCGACTTCCTCCACTTCGTCTTCAATGACACAATCACCCATACTATCAGCGTACCACCATCACCATCGGAGGCACCATCATCATGGCCATAGCCACCGCAGCTCATCGTGTGAGACGACCGGCCGAATCAGACTAGATATCACTCCGGAGGAGGGGTTGTTACCGGTGTACACCGAGGAGCCGGAGAGCGATGTGAAGGCATGATTGGACATTGTCGTTTCTCTTTTTTACCCTTGCTCTCGGTGTATTCTGTACGACTCCTTTTCCTCCATCACTCTCATTCTTTTTCCTGTTTCTTTTTCCCTCTTCTTTTTCATCATCATTCCCATCATTATAGGTCTCTCTACACATACCATTCATCATGCCTGCCAGCGATGCGATAAGATATCATTTATTCTTCTCTGTGTCTTTGTCTCTTTCTGGCTGGTTATATCAGCTATGGCTATAGACCTGAGCGCCTTGACATCGTCGGCTGCATGCACGCCCAACAATTCCACTCTACGACAATTCCCTCTAGGCGGCCGCAGCGGCGGCGGGCGGCTCTCGCATCCATACCATCCAATTCATCCAACCGATCACCCATCCATCCATTTTGGACTTCCTTTATGGTTTATCATCGTACATGTATGTATTCTCCATTCCTCGAATCACCCCCAACCCCACCATATCTCCGTATGCCCTTCCTTCTCATCTGCGAGTGTCCCGGCTTCGCAAGTTGCAACGAGGCAGACTTAGATTTGTGTCAACGGGCCCCGTCGCAGAGCCGCCTTACTCCCTTTCCCTTTTCCTCCGAGTCCAGTCCTCCATCTTATGGCACTAGCTATTTATTCACACCCACCCAACCACATTGAAGTCGCAATACCTTTTGTGACCTGTTTTCATACCATTTAAGTAGTCTAAATCCACGGTTACCCCCATCGACCCCATTTGTAGCACCTCTTTATTTTTTTTTGATGACGAATAACAGAGTCTAGTATCTGTCAGTTCATTCAAGCTGATGCTGCTTGATCAATAAGAAGTACGCTTCGGGTGCGGTAAGCATGTATTATGGATTACGAGAGGAAACTGCGTTCGGCGGCCTTGATTCTGGCCAAGCCCATTGAAAGCTTGAATTGGCTTGGGCGCGCGCAGTCTGTTGAAGCTTGGTTGAAGCTCGGCGGCGGGCAGGGAGACCGCAGAAGGAAGCCGCAGAAGACAGCGGCCTCGCTGACGAGATGTGCTTACGTGAACGGGTTTAGTTTTTTCGGTCTCCGCTTCAAGTTTCTCATTGGATGGTTGCGGCGCTCTTGACTCGCTCCTCTTGACCGTCATCGTCCGGATTGGCTACGTTCTCTGCCTAAGCTTGTCTTCCTTATCGTCTTCCGATCCAGACGCCTCGTCTCTTCGTGTCGTTCTGTAGGCTTCTTCTGACGCGTACCAGCTTTGCTTTCGAACTTCGAGACTAAAGTGTGAATTCGAACCGTTCTGCTAAATCTTTGGTCATCGTTAGCATCTGCAGTGTCTGTCTGGATGACAGCCTTCTTGGAAGACTTAGATTATTGCCTTCAATAGCCCTGGCTGACTTACCGGATGTCGACTAGGCCAAAACAGAACCTACTGTGACCAGGCTCCGTGGAGGGAGGGACCTGTGTACCCGCCTGACCTATCGCCTGGTCAAGCTTCGTATCAATCTGGTTGTTCGTTGAGCGTTGGAACTCTGATGCCAAACGTATCAGCAGATATTTTCTTGCTGGTGCAGAGGATGTCATATCCGACTTGGCCAACGTGCAGCCCAGATTATCGTTTGCTTGACACGTCAATTCGGGCGCGTAGGTGGCAGATGAGCGTTAGTGGATTAATTATTACTCGGAACTTCATTGTGCTATCAAGGACGACAGTCTCTATGCACGTTAACCTGAGGTATTATCCTCACCCTGCAATTCGTCAAACATGAATTTCGTAGTGCTGCACTCCTGTCCGCGGCCAAATATTCGGTCATTCCATATTTTGTTCCTTCGCTGGCAACCCGGTGAGCTTCTGCGCCACTTGTACGCGAATCACGCCCCGCTTTTTCCATGAGGCGTTGTATGATCTTATATCTTGTGCAGGAGCTCTCTATATTTCTTTGCGTCTACTTGACGGGTTTTTTGCAGTACCTGCAATGCTGCATCCATGCATCTGCCTCAGTGTTGGAATGCTTTGCCCGTTGTTTGGATCGAATTCAATGTCTGCACATACATGGCATTGTAATGATCATCTTCGCAACAAATCATCTTACTACGCCATCTAACACCCTATAACACCAAATTATCTAAGAGTGACCGCCTCCTCGCAGACTGTTCTGTCGGTGCTTGCCACTGGAGTGACGCAGTTGGCGCCCAAAAATGCAGTAACCCTGCCGCCCATGGCGCACCCGGCAACACTCAATGATTGTCCCATGAAAGGGAGTTGAATGCAGGATATGGTGGTGTTGAAGGTGCTTGACATGGCTCCAACAACCGTGAGGGTGGTCCGCGATAGCCAAATTGCAGTGACCGCCTACATATGCAGTTACGCTGTATGCAGTAGAGCTAGTAACCATCGCGGTGAGAGCCAGCAAAGAGGTGAACTGCATTCCTAAAGGCAGTTATATGAGTGTATGCTCTCCAAAGGAAACAATGCAAATTTGCTAACTGTATGATTGATTGATGACCTTTTAAAAGCAGTGTGATATGCTGCGGCTATTGGTGAAAAGATGCCTTACGAGTTGAAGAGCCGTATGAAGTACTTTTTTCTTCGCCGCTCTGGCTTGTTCTAATGTTTCTCGTATTTATACTGATATTCATCACAGCAGATATAAACACATTCTATGGATGTGAGGTATGGAATGGAAGAGAGAAGTCCACTGTCTTCTAGTTTTCTTTTTGCGAATACCAACATTTGCCTGGCAATGCTCCTTCTCTGGCACCCCGACGAGCTTCTGCTCATAGTCACTGTATCCTGGTTTCTCCTGGTTCCCACTCTCGTTAATTGGGAATAACTTTCTGCCAAACCAAGTCGCTATCTTGTACAGTCCGACATTGGTGAATTTGCCCACTTGCGTACACGACTCACACCCAAGGGGGTACCGGGATAAAAAAAATATGACCTAGGGTCGAATTTATTTTTAAGGAGGGATTCCTCGAACCGACCAACCCACATAAGCAGTCACATGACCAGTAATTACCAAATTTGGACAAAAGCTTGGCAATTGCCAAAATGTGCTATTATTTTGTCGACCCCCATTTGCATGGGGGTGCCGGGATTTGAAAACTGCACCAAGGGTTGGTCAGTCGGTTCAAGATTTGGGTCGCTAAAAAATTTTTGGACCTACTATTTTTTGGTTGTGAAATGGCCCCCCCTCAATATTTGTGGGCTGAAAAACATTGACAGTGATGTAAATGCTCAAGTTGAGCATTCAGGGTGTAATTGAACAGAAAAATATATATTTTGTTGTCAAAAAAAGCTACAAGGTAATGTAGCACCAGATTGCCCACCTGTAGCAGTGGTGATAATGTACCTGCTGCTCACTATTCCATTTTCCTTCCTGCAGGGCAGTCCTGTAGTGAATGTGCAGCCCCCTTCTGATTGTAAAGACAATGTGAAGGAGTAATGAGGTGGCATATTTGTTAGGTATGTTGGCAGGAATGGAATGTACAAGGGTGGTACTGCAGTAGATCTAGAGGCGCACAAACATGTACCCATGGCTGCCTGGCATGGCATGCTGTGCAGATGGATTAGAGAGCAGAGCAAATGAATTAGGAGTGATGATGATGCCAATAGGCTGCCTTGAATGCGAGTTGAGGTGGTGGATAATGTGTAGAGGCAACGGAGGTCAACAAAATAATAGCACATTTCGGCAATTGCTAAGTTTTTGTCCAAATTTGGTAATTCTTGGTCATGTGACTGCTTACGTGGGTCGGTCGGTTCGAGGAATCCCTCCTTAAAAATAAATTCGACCCTAGGTCATATTTTTTAATCCCGGTACCCCCTTGCAATAAGGAGAGCCATCGACGTCAGAAAATAAGCTGGCGAGGAATTTCTGGGACTTCTGAACGATAGCCATGGAAGTTCGTATGTCAAAGAATTGGTGCCTTGAGGTCTTGAGCTTGAGGGCATAGACTTATAACAAAGAGCAGTGGGGCCCGCGCGAGTCGCAATCCAAGGCTGTATCGTCACCAATGCCGGTAGAAATTGAGCCCATTCTGCAGCTGAATTAAGGTGGAGTTGACAAACACAATAGATAATAATCACACACCTTTGAGCTCTGGTGATTCGGAATCCCCGATGTTGGAGTTGAACAAGTTGGGACGCGGCGGTCATCCGACATTGAAGTCAAGGCCCACGTGATAGGCGGGCCGCATGCTGAAATTGCAGCCGGTGAGTCGCTGCGCCTATATCTTGCCCTTTGGATTGACCAAAACCAAATGGTCCGGATACCTTTCCCTATCTCTTTCCGTCTCTCCACGTCCTCCTCTTTCTTGGGAAATTCCTTTCAACCTTCCAAAATCGTTCATCGTCTCCATATCACGCAAAGAATGGCAAGCTCACAAGCGTCCGTGGTGCGTGCGCTGCGTTATCTCCTATTCATTCACTTCACGAATCACAATAGCTGCTAACTCCATCGGTTTCTCTTTGCAGTTTGGCTTGAAAGAGCCCGGTCTCATCAAGTTTCAAGCATTCATCGACGGAAAATGGGTCGACTCGAAGAGTGGGGACACCATCCTCGTTCGCAGTGCGTGTCTTCATTATCGTGTGCTCCCATATGTTACTGATAGCGATTGCAACCATCCTACAGACCCATACAATGCCGAAGAGCTGGGAACCGTTCCTGAAATGGGATTAGCCGAAACCAAAGAGGCCATTGATGCCGCTGCAAAAGCCTTTCCATCCTGGAGCACAACCACCGCAAAGGTTTGTGATGAACATCGTCGTGGGTGGGCTTCGTCGCACTGACTGCGCCTAGTATCGCCATGACCTGCTCCTAAAATTCTTTCGGCTCATGCAAGAGCACCACGACGACCTTGGAAGGCTTATCGCATGTTTCCCCCCTCTCTCTGACGTCATACCTGATACTTATTCTATGGATAGACTATCGAAAACGGAAAACCTCTCGCGGAGGGAAAGGTGAATACTCTCTGAAATACGCTAGGCCAGTGACAGCACCTCCAAACGAAGCTGTGGATCTCCGAAGGAGTCCCTGATGACGGAGAGCCGTTTCTCCAGGGGTCAACAGCCTCTTTTCGAGGGTCTCCTCACAAGGCTGGAAATATGCATAGAACGCTGACTGTAAAAAAACAGGGCGAAACTGCGTACAGCGCTTCCTTTTTGGAAGTAAGTCATTCTCCTTCATTTTAGCATTCTCAGGCGCTTATTTCATCCAGTGGTTTGGTATGTGACATCTGTTCCCAGAATAAAGTGCAGATATGTATACTTTACTTCAGCCGAGGAAGCTGTCAGGACCTATGGAGGTGAGTTATATCCTTTCCTCAAAGACGACTCGTTCTGACTTTGAGCAACAGAACAAATACCTTGCCCGATTCCCGGATCGCGCAACGTCGTTATCAAGCAACCTATCGGTGTCGTGTACGCGTTATCTTCCCAAATATCAAATCTTCTGTTGACGAATTGATATGCAGCTCAATTCTGACTCCATGGAACTTCCCTTCCGCAATGATAACCCGGAAGCTCGCTGCCGCTTTGGCCGCGGGCTGCACTGCTGTTATCAAGCCGCCTCCTGAGACCCCGTTCTCTGCACTTGCCCTGGCAGAGGTCGGTTTATCTGTAGAATCACTCCTGATGGTTCCGCTAACGTAGCGATCGCACAGCTTTCGCAGCGCGCTGGAATTCCCGCCGGTGTGATCAACATCGTCACCACCCAAAAGAATGTCATTGAAGTCGGTAAGGAGATGTGCGAGAATAAAATCGTCAAAAAAGTCAGCTTCACGGGTTCTACACCCGTTGCGAAGTTGCTCTACGGCCTTGCATCGTCAACGTTGAAAAAGTATTTCCTTCACAAAATGCACAGGGATTGCATCCTTATTCTTCACTTGCAGAGTCTCACTAGAAGCCGGTGGAAACGCTCCCTTCATTGTTTTCGACGATGCGAACATCGATGAAGCCGTCGAAGGTAACTCTTTATCGCCATTCTCGAGCGAAGCATCCTTATTTTTTCGCGCTAGCCGCAATTTTGTGCAAATTCCGTGGAAGCGGTCAAACCTGTGTCTGCGCCAACCGGATTTACGTCCAGTCTTCCATCTACGCCGACTTTGCCTCTCGTCTCGCGGAGCGTGTTTCAAAGTTCAAACTCGGCAACGGACTTGAAGAGGGAACGTACGTTGACCACGCTACCATTCATGTATCGTTCAGCACTAAGACTTGGTTTAAAAATACAGTACTCACGGTCCTCTGATCCACTCCCGCGCAGTCGAAAAAGTTGAGCGTCACGTCAACGACGCCGTCGAACGCGGCGCGCAGATACTCGTTGGCGGCAAAGCCCTCCCCAACTCGACCTTCTTCGAACCCACCGTGCTCTCAGACGTCCCCGCGGACGCCGCGATCAACTTCGAGGAGACGTTCGGTCCCCTCGCCGCTCTCTGCAAGTTCGAGACGGAGGAAGAGGTGATCAAGCTGGCTAACGGAACCGATGTGGGTCTGGCGGGCTATTTCTTCTCAAGGGATGTTGGACGCGTCTGGCGCGTGGCGGAGAAGCTTGAAGTGGGTATGGTTGGCGCCAATACCGGAATTATCAGTCAGGCGGTTATTCCGTTTGGTGGTGTGAAGGAGAGCGGATTGGGCAGGGAGGGTGGACATGGAATTGAGGATTATATGAACACCAAGTTGATTGTGTTTGGTGGGCTTGGTGCGTGAGCTGTTTGGGAGGCGGTGTTGGATGTTGGAGATGAAAAGCTAAAGCAAAATTTGTTACATACACCAAAAACATGTATGTTGTGTACCTATCTATCTAGCATTTAGTTGATTAGATTGATTGGATTTGGGAGTCGGCGAGCGTTCAACTGTCGACACTGCCATTAAGTAAGCACCCTTACTCTTTAACGTCAACGATGCTGACCAGCTTTACACGTTGTTTCAACGTTGTTTTATACGTTGGTCGACGACAAACCCGCCACCCGAAGGCAGCGCTCAATGGGGTCTGTCTTTCTTTGTTCGGTAATAAAAGAAGTGCTATTAACAGTCATCATTACTTATAGAGTCGAGTGAAATGCCAAAATATGATCCCACTTACGTATGGCTGTCCTATATGGCTGTCCGAGTGGGTAAAAATTCCGCACACACTTTTTGTAAATTAGTCAATGCACCCCATAACACTTTGTGACCTTTTATTACTATTTCTTACTCTTATTAGTTGCTCAAATACAAAGATTACGCCGCGCGCAAACACTTATCGTTCCGCAGGAACACTTTTACTTGCGCGCAAACACTTTTAGGCCCGCGCAAACACTTTTGGCCCCACACAAACACTCTTAAACAGTTTAAGGCCTGCGAAAGCACATTTACCTGTGCGCGCACACATTTATACCTCCCCGCAAACACTTTTACTCCCCCGCAAACATATATATCGCAACATCAAGCACTACAAAAGACTTATGGCCGAAATGCCGAGATTATGTAATTAATTCTTTCTCGGCATCGATTACTCTCTTGCCGAACTACCGGCAGCGGAGATTGAATGACTTCGCGTTGCTGGAGTGTCCTATTCAATAATTATCTATTGAGTTGAGTACTTACGGCCCAAATCCAATTCAAATACACTGTAGTCCTTCTCAGTCTCCGCCTTGGGTTTCCCGGCAAGTATTAGCCGATGCCGAGAAAGGATCAATTACATAATTTCGGCATTTCGGCCATAAGTCTTTTGTAGTGCTCAATGTTGCGCTATAAATGTTTGCGGGGGAGTAAAAGTGTTTGCGGGGAGGTATAAATGTGTGCGCGCACAGGTAAATGTGCTTTCGCAGGCCTTAAACTGTTTAAGAGTGTTTGCGTGGGGCCAAAAGTGTTTGCGCGGGCCTAAAAGTGTTTGCGTGCAAGTAAAAGTGTTTGTGCGGAACAATAAGTGTTTGCGCGCAAGGTAATTTTTGTATTTGAGTAGCTAATAAGAGTTAGAAATAGCAATAAAAGGTCACAAAGTGTTATGGGGTGCATTGACTAATTTACAAAAAGTGTGTGCGGAATTTTTACCCACTCGGACAGCCATACTTACGTCGGCTTCGGTACGCTCATATTCGGTTCCTTCGAAGAACAGTCCTGATTTTACAATAGACCTTGAAGTGGCATTAGAATCGCAGTACAAATTTATGGCGCGAGAGGTTCTCAAGTCCATCCGTCAGGTACGCCTCGGCCTGACTCTGCTCGAGACTGTTCGAATTCAATCCTCACCACTGGGAAAGCACTTCGACGCTGCAAAGCATGCAAGCTTGTTTCATATTGCAGTAAGGAGCGCCAGGTAGCCGCATGGAACTGCAAACCCTTCGCCCACAAGAGTATCTGTAAAATCCTACAGAAACTTGTTGCAACAGTAGACAGCGACCTGATCTTCAATCGTTGCCGGCCAGATGCATCATCCAGTCAGGGGGAAAGCATGTTCATCGCGTCTCTCTCGCCTTCAGAAGATTTAGTGGCTCTTATCACCAAGAAGTGGCAAGATGGACAAGTACTCAGAGAGGATCTGTTGAAGGTGGTAAATTGGATATCGTGCAAATTTATTTCGCCTCTGCCCACAAAGGCGGAGTGCGCACCCGGATACACGGATCACGAACTCAAAATCAAGGAGTTAGGTGGAAGAAACGGGGCATTGAAAGGTATGTCTACAGTTCTTGCATTCCATATAGATTTTTCTAATCGTGTCCTTTTTGAAATCACCTAGCCCAACCTCTCGTTCTGGAGAACGTATCTCTCGAAGAATTTGACGAGTACAGATCCTCTTTTGACGAGGCATCAGAAGGAATGATCTAAGTATCTGGCAAGGTCCAAGGACGATCTTGAAGCAGCCTTCAAGCAGGCATGGGCTGGGATAATATTTCTATGATTATATAGGATGCATTCGACTCCTCAAACAGTCGATCATCCGCTTTTCTAATTTGTAAAATTTTGTGGAGAAATATTTTCTTTTCTTTACGTGAGTTTTTCTGAGGTCTCTGGGGAATCTTGGGAGAATCGTCAGGCGGAAACATTCGTGAATTTATGTCCTGTCACACACGCCCATAAGCATATCATATACCGTGGGTGGCTCCAACTCAACTTGAACACAAGCCACCATGTCCGTCATTTACAATGCCACCCGCCCCGTCAGCAATTTCTTCTCTTATATCGGGCATCCTCCTTATTGCGCGTGATGTATTTTGGGCGCATCGGCCAAGGGCGCTACAGATGGGATTCTTGCGCAAGGATATGATGCGCACCTTCTTGTCCAATTTCGCCAAAGATTTGGATTTCTGGAATTCTCAAATGCGTTTTTTGTCTGCTGTTTGGACAGAGGAGGAAACACGACGACTGCTCGACCGCCTTGATCAATGCTCATGTCCGATGGGAGATCACAAAATACGGGAATACCATCTATACGGACGGACTGTGGAAGCCACTATTTTCAAGCGGACTTGTGTGGACAATCAAACTCATTCTATCGCTTTCGTCACTAATCTCTTCGTCACTCTTGAGGTTACACTGCATCTCTCACATCGTAAAGCCGTGGCGACGAGGACTGGGACTAAACAGTGGCCTACCTGCCCCGAGGACCTGATGCCGTTTGGAGCGAAGAATTTGGTGGAAAGTCTCGTTATGTGGTCTCGCCTCATTCCTGAAATTAGATACCATTATCTTCCGCATCGCCACTCAACTCATCCAAATCTGCGGCTCGTTACTCATTCCATGTGCCGCTGAATCCGCATTGACTCGATGCGCTGTGGATGCTGGGCGACAACTATTCGATCGTACACGGGATAGCATTCGTCTACATGATGAATCTACATGCAGAGCTATGGGACATGCTTTTCTACAACAGACCACTTTACTCATGCCTTATTTCAGCATGATCTGCGATGAAAAACCTGTAGAGAAACAGGCGTCAATGCTCGATGGCCACGAAATGAAGGCAATTCAATTATCCTCTCTTCTCGCATACATCGCGGATGATCCACGCTTGTTTCTTGCACCATCAGAGGTCCTCAGAAATGGATTGATGGGAGGGGGAGTGTATATCTACTATTCTATGAAATCATATATTCACCCTCTCCCCTCCATTCTACTCCATCCGTGCTGTCTTGAATTGAGAACCACCAGGCCTGTCCGATCTTCAAAAATAGGTAGGTTACTTTCTTGTCATTCTAAGCAAGCACGATTTTAATATTTGATGTATCTGATCATCAGATTCCACTGGACATTCTGACGTTGAATGGACAATAAAGACTGTCCCTCGCTACACTGGTGCGTGCATATATATGTATTAGTTTCGGCTTTCATGATAATGCAATTCCAAGATACTCACAATCAACGATGTTGCAACAGAAATCCCCGAGCTTTACTACATCGAGACTGCTCAAAGTGTGGTCGATCTTATCCGCAACATCCGCTTTCAGCTATCCTGCTCTGCTCAAGAATGCCCAAATACTATCCAAAGCTCAGGCAGATCCTTCCAACGCTGTGGCGGGTGCAAAGTTGCGGCATACTGCAGTAAAACGTGTCAGGTGAATGCGTGGAAATCGCCACAGTTTCCACACAGGGATATCTGCAAGATCATACGGAATCTTGTGGAGGTAGCAGGAAGCGAGCTCATCTTTCGCAGCCCGTTGACACGTTTTGCATATCCAGATGAGTTGATCGTGTCTGTGGTTGAAAAATGGCAGCAAGGGAACGTGTCGTTGCCTGACTTGTTCACGGTAATCGACTGGGCAACGAGTAAAAGGTTTTCGGCACCTTTCACTGTCAAGACAGAATGTGAGCCCGGATATGCGGACTACATGGAAAAGCTTGCAGAGTTGAGTGAAAGAGATAAGGCGACGTTACGACGTAAGCACATTCCATAATTCCTTCCCCTTGTTTGAGTTTTCTTACTCACTCTGACACTCAATTCTTTTTGAAAATTCACTAGCGAAATATGTTAATATAAACGCCGAGTCAGATATATTAGTATCCAGTGAAAAATGTGACGCTATCGAATCAGCGATCGACACATTGTCGAGCAGTCTGACAGATGTAGTAAACTCCAATGGATTTTAAATTAGCGGCAACGATGACACAACAGCTGCCTAGTAGCGCGGTTGGAGAAATCTTATTATTGAGCTAAATTCGATTTAAGTAGCTAAAGCAATTTTTTCTCCTTGTATTACTTTCAAAGATTGTCAATGTAACCCTTGATATAATAATGATGCTGTCCTTGTTGCATGCCCTCAACTCGTAGTTCTGAATTCCGAAGGTCCGAAACAAAATTTATTTGGCGTTATCATCGACGTTTCGTTTCAATTCCACGACCGAATCTCAAGTCAAAGGTACTCAAGTACATCTAAAAAAATTGAAATACGTTACATGGTCAGAAAAACAGGATTAAGTCTGAGTCAGGTACACTGCGCATCGCACTGAACAAGGGGAATAGAAATCTAACCGCGATCACGGCATTTTAGAAGTTTTCATCTCGATGCAGACGACAGGTCGAAGGTGGGCTTCTGAATGTCTTTTGGAATTACCACTTTGTCTAGAACGAGATATCGGGCTAATGAAGTTTAGAAGCCTAAGCAACGGATGAGAAAAGATGACCATAAAAAGATGATATAAGTAGATGCCACGAACCTTGCAGCGCTACAGGGTCTCTTGCGCTAAGCTCTATCAATTTATCCTCATAGTCCCCATAGCCCAGCTCGCACTCCGCCTTCATACTAAGTAGGCGAGGGGGCGAGTCGCATTTTATACGATTCCCATCCAGCAATCGTAGACAAGTCCTGCGTCGTCACCTTTCCGCGGTGCCACTTTTCCGCGGTGCCACTTCTGTATGATGAGAGCTGCCATTTCTTCAAATTGTTCATGCGGCACAACAGTACCAGGCGGATAGCGGAAGAGGATTTCGCTTCCCGCAATTGACAATAAATTCTTCCAAACTTGCAGATGGTCTTGTGCGGGAACTCCGGGGCATTCCAGGCGGCGACCTGGCAATTTTTGTGGCAGTAGGAGACGACGGTACACCCGCCGCAACGCTGAAATAGCTTCCCGGTGCTTTGGATCGAGCTCGGGCAGTCTCGAGCGGAGCAGGATAGGTTGTAGCGCACAGTGTGGATATGTTTCAGGGCGATTCCTGCGACGTCACCAAATAGCCAATCTGCTTCTTCAGTTCACAAGTTATGTGGATTCGTAAGCTGTATCGTCGAATTGAAGAGATTGAATATATGCGCACTATACTCCTGGCTTGCAGTTGAGACAAAATCTTGACGCGTGCTATACATTTCCACTGTGGACCCTGAAAGAATGGTAGTTCTGGCATCGATAAAAAGCTGACCATCATATGAGGGTTGTCTGTAGCCGACATAGTGGTGAAGGCCCGTTCACCAATGCATGGATGAAATAGGACATCAGGTAAAGGATCGATGTAAAATCCTATGAAGTGAAAGACCTCCATTGCTTAGTCGTACGCTTAGCCACAGATTTACTGTGGCTGCCGTCCAATTTGCCAACCAGAAGCATGAAAAGGTAGATGAGAAAGGCGATACATTAGATGGTCTCTACGCATCCACATTCCCATTTGCGAAACGGTCTTCAACAGCTCGTCCCACTCGGTGATATTCCCGTATTTTAGAACCGCGCATCTAGCACGAGCACTGATCAAGACGGTGTAGTAGCTGTTGTGTTTGCTCCTCCGTCCGTACGGCGAATAAGAAGCGGGTTTGGGCCTTCCAGAAGTCCTTATCGTGGCCCAAGTTAGACCTCAAAAAGCTGTCTCTGTTCATATCATATCCATGCAGGAAGCCCTTGGACGTAGCGCCTAACATACGTCGCGCACAGAATCCAGAAGCGCCGGCATCAGAAAGGAATTTATGGAGGGAAGACGGGAGCCATGGCGTCGCATGTTAAAAAGAGGTATATAAGGGTCACAATGCGTCCACTTGAGCGTGAACGTAAAATACGAAAGGCGGAGGCGAACGAGTGGCGGGCTCCGATGGTTGTAAGTAGTAATACTAAAGATGGTTGATCATTCCGTTGAAGATGATTGGGCAATACAACTTGGGCTGACACATTGCAAATTAGTCATCAGCTAAGCAGCCTTTAATGAGCTCATTGATGACCTCGTTCGCGCTTTGACCTTGACCATCATCATCCCCCTTCTTTCTCTCCTACCCCTGTGCCAGTGTTCCTTGGTGTGCTCTATTCTCATTTGATACGCGAAGAAACACGTCCAACGATTTGTTCTGGTTTTGTACTGATCATCGACATCTCCTGGAGTGCTCCTGAACGTGTCTCAACTGGAGTTCTTGCTCGGTTATGGGATGAAGCTCCTGATGTGGGGAATTCAATCGACAACATTTTTTAGGCCACATCAAGGCTATCTCTTTTCCGTTCTTCACTGTACGTTTTCTGTCTAGGCCATCGACGGAATCCATGCCACATGTGGATAGGGGCCTGCATGTTTTTGGACCTGCTTGCTACCCTACAACTTTCTCTAAACGTCGCCCTAGGTTCGGATTAGTGAGTGCCCCTTGTCAAAATTTGAATGCTTAAGTATATGCGCATATTTATGCGCATATATTCGACTCGTGCCTCATGCTCGTCAAGGACTTTGTGTGTTCGCTAATTCTGGAGTACTCTGTTTTTTTTGTTACGCTCCGTCACTCTAGCCCTGATCGCGAATGCGTGCGCATATATGCAAACTCGGAGGTGCGTTATGCCCCACTTACTTGTTTCCAGTCGTTCCAGACCTTGATCTGCCAGTTCCATCTTTCGCACACTCCTTCCTGGTTCGCTGTCTCAAACCTCGTGCGTTTTGTTTTATTTGACACTTTCTGAACGGTCTTTCCAGGGTGTGTATGTCAGGATGCCATACCTTTCGTCTATTCTTGTTATTTGGTGGGCCTGCCTGCGGCGTTAGGGCTTTTCTGGAAAAGTGATCACTGATTCGAGCTCGTTGAAGTTGCTTGTTGTACAGTGGGCAGCGTCTAGAACATCGCAAATAATGTGCGATCAGTCCAGAAAACTAGGTCGATGGCCGACCGTCTGTCTATGGTGTTTCAAGGGCTAAATAATATGAGGATATCGGTCTTCGCGGAGCATCAGATCATGATTTTAATCTGCAACATGAGTTTATCGGACAGTGCTACTACTCGCGGCACTTCTGTTCTCACTCATGAGTAGGGGACCTCAAACGGTATCTTGCTGAGCAAGGAAATTGGTTTTGAGAATTGCGCGATGGATTCCTGGCGAAAAACTACGGGTCAACATCGGAAATGCAAGCCTTGTAGTGAAAACTAGCCAGAGGAAGTTCTAGAACAGCCAGGGCAATTCACGCGCGGTAGAAAAGAGACATATCCTACTGTCTACACCTCGATGTTAAAAGGCTACACCATGGACCAGCTATTGTCCAGATGCGGCACCTTGTTCACAAGAACTGTCCCTTCGAACGCCTTCTAAATACCCCTGGTCCTTCTATAGTACGCGTACGTACACAATAATACTTCTGCATGCGCACATCACATCACACACACACCATAGACGAGTTTAAAGATTAGGTCACCATTATAATTTGGGAGCTGTTGGACAGTCTACAGGTCTGGCCGGCGCGGCGAGAAAAGTACAGCGCCAGTGGGGTAGGTATTGGATTGGTGCAAAGCTGTGCGGAGCAGTGGGTGAGCGACGAGGAGCACTTCCTCGACTCCGAGAGGCGTCATAACTGGGCGCCCTGGGCGCCCAGGGACCCCCCCCACCACACCAGTGAATTAACCGGCACCCGCAAAGCGTGATCCTCGCAATTACCTCCACGTCGACGAAGACTGCAGATCTGTCCGGCGACCCAAAATGTAAGTGGCACAACCCAAGAATTAAACCGAAGATCGTACATATGCAGAGTATGCTGAGAAATGCAACCGAAAGGGGGGAAAAATAATAGCAGTGAACGCTGGTGAACGGCGGACATACTGAGAAAAAGTGTGTGTTGACTCGGAAATAGGCCAGCCTCCAGGCCCGACTCGGGGCGACGAGAGCAGCGACCTGGAACCTCTGGGCCGCAGCGGGTCAACGGCTGCTCCCCCGCCACCCACGCAAAACAGATGGTCCCTCGAGGAAAACGTCTTGTGCGACATCAAAAATGTAAGAAAACTTCACCGTGTGTGCCAGGTGCCAGGTGCCAGATGCCAACGGTGGTTATGGTTGGCAGGCGAGGTGGGTTACCGGGGGATCCTAGAGGTTGGAGAGGGGGAAGCTTTTTCTTCCAATTGAAGTTATTGAATGAACGCAAAGTTGATTGTATGTATTGCGTGTTGAGATAGGGTGCTAATTATAATGGGTTTCTGAGTCATACAAACACATCAGCACGTTAACACGCGAGGGGGGAGGTGGGGGGAAGGACATGAATCATGAAGCAGACTTGATAGATGCAGAAAAAAAAACAGTAAAAGAGGAGGAACACAGCAACATGCGAGAGAAAGGGAATAAGCCAAAAAAAAAAAAGAAAAAAACCCGTCTTATTCACTCTCGCTATCGTCCGCCTGCATGATGCCCACCTCGTACTCGCCACACACGTCCCAGCGCGAGCCCTCCGCCGCCGCCGAGACGTACTTGACGAACCGCATCACGCGCTCGTCCCGCAGGACCAGCAGCAGCCGGTTGAACCCGGGCTGCACCGCCAGCAGCGTGCTGTCCTCCTCGTCGTCCTCGTTGTCCTCCATCGCCTCCACCTCGTCGCCCGCAGGCCCGTCTGACCCGCGCGCCGATCCCCGCTTGGGGCTGTGGCCGTGGCCGTTTTTGGGCTGGGGCCGCGAGGTGGATGAGGAGGCCTCCGGGGATGAGGGTGTTGTGGGTTTTTGCTTTTTGTGTGTTGAGGAACGGTAGATCGCGGGATCGTCTTCTTCGTTGTGGGGGGCCATGTAGCACTAGCAATAATATAATTAGTTGAGTTACGTAGAAAGGGAAATAGGAAAAAAAAAAAAACATGAACGCACCTCCCAACCGCCCCACTCAGCCGCCAGCCATCCCCGGGGGTTGACCGTGTACGGGTCGTGCAGATCGTCCAGATCCGGATCGCGCGCAGGCGGGGTGAGGCCGAGCACGACATCCAGCCTCGCCTCCTTCTCCTCGCTCGTCGCCAGGGTATAATCGAGCCCAGGCCTGAACCTGCGCGCCTCGACCGCATGCCTGATGGGCATGAGGCGCGACACGATGGCGAGCCACGCGCGGAAGGCGGGGCTCGCGAAGAGCTCGTCCTGCAGGCTGCGCATGATGCTGTCCGTCGAGGACGCGTAGCGCGGGGTCACCGCCTCGCGCGGCGCGCCCTCCTCGTGCGGCTTGAGGATGCAGTACCGCCATTTGTGGGGCGGGCCCCTGATCTTCCAGTTCCCCGAGGTGCCGCACGTGTGGGCGGGGATGAGCCCAGCGCGGTCCTCGCCGAGCCCGTCCTTGGTGTCGAGGTCGCGCAGGCGCGGCTCGAGCGCCTCGGCGAGGTGCGAGTTGAGGAAGGAGTGCAGCTCGAGCGAGGACTCGGAGACGAAGCGCGTGGCGAGCGCGTTCATCGTGCGCGGCTGGAGATACACGGGGTTCAGGAACTCGCTGAGGAACGCGATGTGGTCTTCCGAGAGCGTGGTGCTCGGGAGGAGCTCCTCGTCCATGTGCGGGTAGGATTTGAAGACGGTCGAAGTTGAGGTCTGGATCAGATTAGCGCGCGCGCGGTGGGATTCGGAGTCGGGAGAGCACGTACGAGTTGCTCACGCGAGCTTTTAAGGTCGAAGCCTTCCGCCGGGTCGGGGACGTAGCCTGGCTCGCCCTCCTGTGCGGCGTGGAACCATCCGCTGATGCTTAGGCGCTCGCGCCTGTCCTCGCCCTTCGCACCGACGACGACTTCTTCGACAGAATGGAACGACTTGCCGGGCTGGACCTCGAAAAAGATAAACTGATTCCAGCTGGGGGGGATGGCCTTGAGCGGGACGGATTCGGGTTCGGGCTGGCCGTCCTCGTTGAGCTTGGTCGGGTAGAGCTCGAGGGCGCCTCCCCAATCCTTGTTCCACAGCTGGTAGTGGGGCAGTGGCATGTACAGGATATAGGATACTCGTCTCGTGCCGATCACGTCGTCATGGTTGAGCAGGTGGCAACCGCGGGTGTATGAGTTGACGGACATGTCCTGCTTTTTGCCCGAGAGAGGCCCACAGCCCGTCACTGAGCGCAGGAACTCGCGGAAGGTGGGCGAGTAGAGGGCGTCGCGGAGGGAGAGAAGTCCTGGGAGACGGGCGATTTGATCGGGGGAGAGGAAATTGAGTGAAGCCAAGTCGCCTGTCTGATTTACCTATAGGACGAATGGGAGCACGGGGAAACGTTCAACTTTGACGATCTCACAGAGTTGCGGCGAACGACAAATACCTTGTAGATGTCGGTCTCTTTCTCTGTGAAGCTGAGCTCGCTCAAACACTCGTCCTTTACCTGCTTGAGTAGATCGTCCTGGAAGAGCTTGTCCACCACCGCGTATTTGAAGGGCGTGCTTGCGAGGTAATCTCCGTTGAGCCGGGCGATGTTATTGTGATCGAACAGATCATTGGCGAAGTGGGGAGTGGGATCCTTGACGAGGATGAGGTTCTCTGTGACGATCTCGGAGGGCGGGGTGGGATAGTGGTGGGGGGGAGAGGCATCGTCGCGGACGACGGGGGAATGTGAAAGCTTGGCTTTCTTTGTGGCGGGGGTGGATGAGGGCTCTAGTTGGGGGGAGCGCTCCCGTGTCCTGGTCATGGTGGCGAATAAAGCACAAAGTCAGGTGTCGCAGCAGAGCAGAGGTTGGTGATTAAAAGACGATTTTCTGTTTATAAGGCAGGTGAAAATGCGGTCGAGACCGTGCGCGGTCACGGCCGAGGCAGAGTCTCGGCACTCTTTCATCCTCCGCCGGCCCCCTGTCCCTCCTCCTCCGGCCTCCGTTCCCAGCATTGCCCATCTCCATCCCCCGCCAGTCTGCGAGCTCAGTACTCACTCTGCACTCCCACACAGGGCGCATCACCCGGATATGCACACCCATTCGCTCCCGCCTGGCCCTCAATTATGTACAGCCCTTACTCGGTTCTCAACACCCAAGTCGCCAGCCAATCGCCGTCCATGGGACAACACCCCTGCGTGTGACAAAACGAACCCCGAACGGCGGATCGGACGACATGGAACGCTATTTATAGACATTCGCGGACTCTCAATTGGTCTGCGCTTGCTGAGGACCAAAGGAGCACCCATATAAGCATACTCGCGCCCCTTCTGACTCGCATTATGGACTTGGAATATGCAGCCGGGCCTCGCGATTACTTACTGCTCAATATCAGACAGCCTGATCCCCTATGCGCTATACTTGCACCCGGTGGTATGCAGGGCCGCAATCTAGGCGCGCGCGCAGAGGGTCGGTCCCCCTATGGACAATCTCGCGCGTCCTAACTTAATTTATCTCGCCTAAAATTCTATCTGCGCTCTTCCATGCACACAATACAGACCACTTGATCACACCCACCGTGACCCGCTTGAAATGTTCGACACCGAAAAAAACCCTCGCACAATGCACATCGATCCGGTTCTCTGGGCTTCTTGATCAACTTGAAGACCCCCCCTTTAAATACTACAATATCACAATCTGGGATCTAGGCTATGAATTTTTTATGGGCGTGCCCCTTCGCCCTCTGCAGACCCAGTCCTCTCCTTCGCACACGCGCACAAGCCGAGTAACGTAGGTTACGACCCTCCTGCTCACAGCGGCCCCCCTCTTCCTTCCCCCGCAAATAAATTAACGCTATACATAGGTAGGCACATACATACACACCTACTCGAGTACGTACCCCTTCCCCAAATCCAGAAACCCAAATCCAAACCCAAATCCAGCCAAAACACAAACCCAAAAACCCCCAAGATGCGGCGCCGAGATCCCAAGATACACTCCAGATAGTAGATACCATAATACCTGACATGTCCCCACGTACGGCAATTTTCTACGCGGTCGAGAACGGTCTCGAGCGCGGGGAAGGCTTGGGTAGATTAGCCTTTGTATGTGCCGCCCTAGCTTTTGTATGTGCCGCCGACATAAGGTAAGCCAAAGGCCCAAAGCATGATTAAAAAAAACCTTGTACATATCTCGATTGGCTGGGGAGGTTGGTTGGGGAGGTTGGTTGGTGGGTGGGTATCCCCCGTTGAGAATAATGATAATAATAACCGTGACGAGCAAATGACGAGGAGGGTGACGAGGAGGAGGCTCGAGGATTCGCACTCGGAGGTAGGAAAATAGCCTATAGGCTAGCCTGCCCTGCGCTGGGTGTTTTCGCAGTTTCTGCCAGCGAGGATCGGCGGTAGTGATCGCAACTTATCTGCCATTCTCTCTCCGTCCTCCGTCTCTGCGCCGATCTAAATGCATTCTGTCCGCGTCTCGAAGCCCTCCATCGCCCAATGGTCGCTCGTTGCTGTTTCCGGGGCCCATACGATGAACACCGACACCGACACCGACACCGACACTCGCCCCAGCCACCCGCCACCCGACCCGACGCCCGCCACCCGACGCCCGACGCCTAGAACTGAGCACTGAGCAGCCGGCCATTGCCCCCTGGTCAAAGGTAAGAAGCAGGGGAGGAGGAAGAGGAGGAAGAACCAGGCCTACCTGCCTACGCCAGCCGTCGAGCTCGGTTGACCCCAAATCCACGCCGCCCCCATGATCTCTCCGCCGCCCATCGTCAACCTCCCAACCCCATCCATCACCCAAGGCATCCACCGTCCAAATTTCTGTGTCCGGCGTACAGCGGCGCTGTATACGACCCCCGCCGACCCGCCTGACGGACGCCTGTCGAAGGTCGCTGGTCGACGTGTTGATGGCCACCTTCGTGCGTCGGTGCCACAGCCCACACACAGCCCACGAAAACCATGGGCGCTGGGCGGGTCCACCTTCCTGTTTCCGGTAGGGCACTTCGAGGTCGTATACGACCCCACACACCCGCCTCACGGACGCCTATCGAAGGTCGGGGAGCGCCCGCTGGTGGCCGTGTCAGTGGTCGTCCAGGGGTCGCTTCGTGCGGTGCCACGAACCATGCCGGCGGGCGGGCGGATGGATGGGCGTATGGATGTGCGTACGGGCGGGGTATACGAGTCGTCTGGGCGCTGGGGTTGGTTAGGACTATAGTTAGACGACACCCTTGTTGTATGTGGAGTGGGTTACTTCGAATTTATCGCTTCCTTGCCTACCTTCTCCCATCGACGACTATTCATCGATATCTCGTCATCCAGCGGTGAGATAAGCATCCGAAGGGAGCCTTAATGAGCTTGCAGAGCATAACTATCCGTGCGCGGCCTGGTGAACGCCTCAGGCTTTCTCTCGCTGGCAGACACTACCAAAGCGCCTTTAAATTCAACGTTCAACATTCAACATTCAACAAAGGCTTTCACAGGCACATTACGTCCCGAATCTGAATTTTCCCCAGCGGTGAAATAAGCGTCTGAAGGGCGTCTTACTGTACCTGCAGAGCATAACTACCCTCGGGCGGCCTGGTGAACACCTCAGGCTTTCTCTCGCTGGCACTCTCCCAAAACGCCTCCAAAGTTCAACATTCAACAAAGGCTGTCAACGGTACATTCACAGCGCAACTCTGAAATTTCCCCCAATACCAATTCGCAGCTGGCCGTGCCAGCACAAACCACAACCACCCCTACCACCGCCCTTTACCCACTCATTGAGTTATAGAGTCGCAGTCCTGCGACCCTACGCCACTAACCCGCTCCCAGCCGCCTCAACGATGATCATGACCAATCCAGGTCCCGGGACAACAATCAATTTCCTATTCTGGAAATACTTCTGTCCATCAACACACAATTCGATTGGTTGGTTGAATGGCTTGGCTGGGGAAGGCCTCCGTTGAACCGGCGCGCCGTACCCGTTTTCACACGCGTTTACGCTGGTGGTCAACCAGAAATGGTGTCGCCAGCGCCCACTGTCCGTTCATTGTTGTTGCAACCGTTGAATAATTAGTCGTGGTCGTCTACTCCGAGCGGGGTGTTGGGGGGTATTGGAGAGACAGGAAAGGCGGGCCTGGTCCGAGACCTTCCGTTCAAGAGTCCGAATCGACTCATCGCAACGAGAAGTGAAGGTAGGTGTCCGAGTCGACCACCACCAACTTGAACGACACACCGCTAAATGTTGAAAGATTAGGCTATGGTTCTGAACGTGGCCTTCGAGTTCCAATAATACAAATTCTATAAACGAGAGTGAAGGGTTGGCAGCGGTCAAAGTGGAGTGGAAAGTTGAGTTTAGAAGAGACGTCATACGCGATTCCATGTTCGAGTACATATCACACCCTCTCAAACATTTGGTGATTGGAAGTTGGTCCAGGACTCTAGGCCAGAAGGATGTACAGCGTACTACGGGGTTGATTCTCCGACCTAGAAGTCGTTCAGGCGGCGTTGGCGTCGGGGACGGTGGACCTCTCCAAATCTCCGCCGCCGTGGTGATCGCCATGCCCGTTGAAACTGAACTTCCAACCCCGTATCGAGCTGCGCACCATGCATAAACGCCTGTTCTAGAAGGCCCCCTCGGACGATATAAACCACCCCATCGATACTTTACACCTAATTATCGTTAGCGACACCGTCTATCACCCGCGAAAACAAAAATCAGCGTAAACTCATCGATCTAAAACACGATTCCATGCGTACCTAGCTCTCAGTCCCCTCTTTAGCCTGAGTCTTTTCTGGAAGAACAAGAGCGTCGTGACGGTTGACTTTCTTGTCACAGGACAACAGAGGATTAGATATTCTAGACCCTCCGGCTGATCTCGCGAAGGGAAAAACACTGGCGCTGAGTGGGGATGAAAAGAGCTTGGATGTCCGTCCGATGACCAATCCGGACTCCATCCGCAATTATTGTCCTCCGACGAATAAAATAAACAGATATAAAGCCAGGTGGATATTTGACAGCTCTGACGCTATTCACGAGGAGATATGCCAAATCTAGACATTTTAAAGGGCGCCCACGGGGTATATAGAAGCAAAGCGCTATTCAAAGACGAAACGGGCGGAAGGGGGGCTCAGTCATCTCATCAGGACGACAGCAAAGGGGGCAGGGGGCATGAACATTCCTATGACTCACAGATATCACCCTATTCTCTGAGATTCAGGGAGCTATACATCCCAGATCGTAGCGCGAAGAGAATGCCTATCTGAGTCTCGCAGGTCTAGTGTCGTCTAGTCGTCCCGCGATCATATACTTGGGGAGAAGGGGGGTTCTGGACACAATCGCAATTTTTCCTCGCTTCCACGCGACTTTGTATGTACGTCTGTGTACGGGGGCATGTTAGCCTTTTCTAGCACAAGTAAAATTTCTTATAGAACATAACAGATGAAAGGGCTGGAGCT
Source organism: Pholiota adiposa (assembly GCA_009935795.1). Lineage (NCBI taxonomy): Eukaryota > Fungi > Basidiomycota > Agaricomycetes > Agaricales > Strophariaceae > Pholiota > Pholiota adiposa. Next base: position 92,532 of record QEYC01000036.1, read on the forward strand.
GGCGTTGTCATTCACCACAGAGTCTGGATGTGATGAAACACGGCAGTACTGTATGCGTACTGACCAAGAATAAGGAGATTGATGCAATGCCGCGGAGGATACGCAAGTCTATTATTGGTCGGATTGATTGGTCGATGTTGCTCGCCCCGTAGGACCTGAGTGGCTCGCCGTTCATTCACTACGCAGTGCGCTGGAATACCGGCGCAGTCACTCCAACACACCACCAGCACACCACCAATCGCACAGCGCCGTACGACCCCTTCATCGATGAACGTATTCACAGATACGCATTCTCGATCATCAACACATGTTCGACACGCCTTTTCAATTGACTCTGAGAATTCGCGAGCCTAAAACATGTGTCTCGTAAAGCGCTGCGACAGACCGTAGTTCGAGTTTCCGCAAACAGGCCCAGAATTGCCGCCGAACTTGTGACTGCTTACGCATCGGGAAGGTGTAAAAATAGAGAGACGCCCACGAGCCTTCTCGTCACATGTCACAGACAGGCACAACGTCATATACTCGTCGGTCCTGCAGCGGCGCAAAGGCATAGTGTCAGTACTTCAAATGGTGCTCGCGTTCGCACTCCCGCGATGAGTTTGTATCCAGAAAATGCATGGTTGTAATATAGATATAGATGGTATCGTACGACGTACGCTCCAGAAACAAGCAGAAAGCAAGAACAACCGTCTCTAAAAGGTGATTTTTTGTCCTTGACTGGGCACGATTGCCACCGACTCGCGCTTCGCCAGCGCCAGCGCCGCACCAGGTTTTGGACGCGACTTGGGGCCTTTGTGTCGTGCACCACCTTCCGTGGACTCTTTGTGTTCCCAGGCCCTCTTCGGTCGCGAGTCGCTGTTCTCTTCCGCTTCTTCGCCGTTGGGATTTCCGCTGGCACCGTCATCGGTTGCAGAGGGCCGCATGGCAGCGCGGGCCTGCAGGCGCTCGGTACGATGGGGCCTCTTCTTTCCATGGTTGGCAACGGACCGTTCCCCAGGCGGTCGGAATGGGTTGAGGCCACGACGGACTGCGTCTGGGCTTGCATACTCGACAAGGAGATTGCGTCCGTCCAGGTGGTGATTTTTAGGGTTGATGAGGGCAGAAGTCGCGTGTTCTACGCTTGTGAAATCTACGAATGCAAATCTGCAACAAAGAAGGAATAGTCAGCACATGTAGGGACAAGGTCGGCGATATCGAATGTACCCTTTGCATAGTCCAGAATCTTCGAATGTGCCCATGCGGATCTGTCGTATCCAGTCATCCTTAGGTTTTTGTTCTTGCGACTCAGTCTCGCCCTCTGCAGCAGTAACCATCTCCTGAGAGGCATCCTTATCGTCAACAACATCTGTATCCGCAGGGAGGTCCTTGACAACATCTTTTCCCTTCTTAATTCCAGGCCTGTGAGCGTCTAGTAGCTGACGGATCGAGGCCTCGGTCGTTTCGTACCCCAGATTGCCCAGGAATAGCGTAGACGCAGGAGGCTGCTTTTGGGAGCGTAGAATTTTTTGTGCAGTTTTGGAATGGGTCTTGTGCACGAGCGCAGGATCATTCAGAGTCAGTTCTCCAGCAGCTGTAGCCGCAGGCCGGCCTTCAAAGCTGTCGCCTAAAATTTAGGAAATTTCGTTTTAGTACAATGGTGTGCAAGGAGAATTACTACGCACCGTCTTTTATGAGCAGTTTACGGCCAATAAGAGGTTGTTCTGAAAGTGCAATAGCCTTCGCCTTTGCCTCAGGCGTTGCAAAATCGATATAAGCAAACCTATACAAAAAGCATCAGAAATCTCAAATGATCAAGGCTTTCACCACACTAATAAACGCACCCTCTATTCTCCGGCCTCACCCCCGGACCAGCAGGCGCCTTCGTCGGCATATTGATCCTCGTAATCTCACCCACATCTTTGAAAAACCGCCTCAGGTCCTCCGGTTGCGTCTTGAACGACATATTTCCTGCCCACACCGAGTTCTGGCGCTGCTTCGCGCTCGATGCATCGACCTTCTTCGCCGAGCCGTCTTTGAGCTTGCGCTTCTTCACCGCTGCGCTCCCCTCGGCTGCCTCCTCGGCCTCTTCCTCTTCCTTCGCCTTCGCAGCGAGCTTGGCCTCTTTCTTTTGGCGCCGGCGTTCGGCGTGTGAGAGGGCGGGTACTTCTGGTTCCTCTGCAGCGTCTGCAGTGGGTTTGTCTTCGGCGTTACTGTCTACGTCTGCATTTGGGGCCTCGTCGACGGTGGGAACTTCCTCTGCATCCTTGGCTGTTTCTTTGTGTTTCCGCTTTAGTTTCTTCTCGATTTTGGGTGGTTCAGGGCTAGAACTCCTGGAGGACGAGGCTGACGAGTCTGACGCCATCTTGAGTCGTAAAGAAAGGGAAAGCAAAGAATGAATGAAGTCGTAAATCACAAAAGCTCGTCGCAAAACGCGCCAGGCCCGCAAATCTTTTCGGCATCACGTGATAATATTACTGCACGTCGGCTCGCACGCCGTTGTAACGCCAGAAGCCGGCCTCCTCCACTCCCTCCATCTCTCATTCAACGCCCAAGCCATGTCGCAGTACATCGACCCCAGAGAAGCCCAAAAGTCGTACAGGCCCGTCGCCGGGGTACGTTTCCCCTCTCTTCACTCTGCCGAACCTCCACACTTACCAAAGAATTACCACTCCTGTGATTGGTCGCATTCCTACAGTCCATGTCCCCCGGCCTGAAGCGCGCCCGCGAGCCCTACCGCGTGAAGAACGCCCTAATGGGTCTGGCGCTCGGTGCGTTCGCGGTGGGCGTATGGGCCTACTCGATCAGCGCGGTGAAGCAGGATATCTTCGACGATGTCGACGAGGAGGCCCAGGCGCTCAAGTCCCCGCCTGTCGCTGCTATTGGACCTTCCGCTGCTGCTGAGCAAGTGAAACTGGAGCAAAATACTACTGCGACGACCACACCGCCTGCTGCTGCTGCGGCACCTGTGTCTACGCCCAGCTCGAGCACACCGAGCGAGTCGATCACCGTGGAGAAGGCGCAGTCGGCAGCACCGCGAGGTGTCCTGCAACACCTGAATTCGCGGCTTCCCGGGCTGCTCGAGCCAGAGAGGAAGACTCTCATATGGGGCGCACCGCCAGTAGACAACGTCGGCAAAATCAGCAAGTCATAATCGTCAACAATTCGCGATCAGTGTCGACTTTCGACCACATATATATTCGCTCGCCGCCGAAATGGATAGGATATACGAGAATGTAATGATAAACCATAGTAGTTCGTGTTGTTTCTTCAAAATGCTTTCCCCACTCCACCTGCACGCCCCCGAAATCTAACAGACATTTTGAATGTGACGAACGCTTTTACAAAAGAAAGACAAAAGGTATATAACGTATAGGAAAGCAACGATAACAAATTGCAACGACAGGAAACACAGCAGACAGCAAAATAATTTATCGACACCCACACTGACAGTCCATTCATGCTCCAGCCCAGACCAACCTTCGATAACACTAGCCCAACCCCCATATGCCCGCCTTGCGCACACCCTCCACCAGCGCATCCACATTCCCCAACATCGTCCCCAACAACTCCTTCTTCTCCTCCGTCGTCTTCCACCTCGCATCCTGCCTCTGCCTATAATCCAGGCCGGGACTCCTGTGCAGCGCCGCCACATCGTTCTCCGTCACGCTCCGTCCCAGTTTCGGACTGATCGCATTGCCCTCTGCCGACACAGCAGCTTTCCGATTCAGGTCCTCGGCTGCAGACCCAAGCAGCGTAGCCTGCGACCGCGTGCGCGAGTGCCCTGCTAGCGACCCCATGCGCGGTATCGACGTCGAGCTCGACAGGCTCTTATGGTGCGTCGGACGCGCGGCGAGGCCAGAGGGTTTCTTCGGGCTCTGCGGCACGTACTCGACATCTTTCTTCAGCATCATCATCGAGCGCATCTGCGGGAACTTGGCAGCAGATGAGAAGCGGGGAGACACGGGCGGGGTACGCTGGAGTTGGTTCGAGGGCGTGGCTTGGCGCTTCACGGGCGACCGAGATCTAGTAGCTGCAAGAGGTGACTCCTTGACCGGGGACACCGATATTGACGATGCAGGGGAGGGACTAGAGGCGTTGGACGATGTAGATGAGAACGATTTCATGGAGCCGCCTGATGTCGATCGCGAGGACGTTGAAGCACCTGAGGATGCAGAGAGCGATAGACTGCTGGCGGAGCTCGAGGGCGCTAGGGAATACGTCGAGGAACCATATCGAGAAGAGGGCAATTTGGGGCCGTTGTTCAGATAAGGCTTGGGCAGTCGAATGGGTGTTGCAGGAGCTGTAGGGGGTGGCGTCGAGTAGCTGATAAACCGCTCTGATACCAGGTCAGCAGGATGCATATTGGCGACGGCGGCGGTTGGAGTTTCGTCAAGGAGATAGAAATACAGGAATTCGAGACATTTCATGCTGAGGATGGTGAATAATCAGCAAGATATTCTATGCATGGGCAAGCATGCAACATACCGGACTTCACGCGGCGTTCCGGCACGTTTGAGAATCTTGACAACAGCTTGCACGCCGCTGGATGCCTCAAATGTACGCAGAGCTGCGGATGAATCGACTAAAATGCATAACAGGGTGTCGAGAATGGTTGAAGTCAGAGGCGGGGAGGTGGATGTAGGTTTTGACTTGGGGTCAGCAGCAGCTTCCTGGGGAGGCGCGAGATGGCGCGACGCGAGCAGAAGATCCAACAATGTCTTTCAGATATATAATTTAGTGGCATAGAGCACAGGACGAAGATAGAGTACATACCTCGAGCGCCGACTTTCTGCCCAGATAGACTTTGCTAGTTTCATGGTTGAGAACAATCCCTTGGATGAGCGAGAGCGATAGCGCTAGTTGCGACGCGATATCTTCAGCTTCAGAATTCCGTTCAACTGTGCCGCCGTCAGTAAGCGCGTTAGTACTGTGAAAGAGGCCGACATATGCTTACCATCCATAGAGCCTCTGTTCGTTACCGCCTCTAATCTCGAGGTCGTCTTGATGATCCATGGAAGAAGATGCGAAGGCACTGCGCGCATGTGAGCGCTGTGCACGCTGATAAAATATATCGCACTTACCATTGCACTCAAACGTGTATTGCAGTGCGATAAAGCAGTCCTTCGCCTCCGAGTTGTGATTTGTAATGAAGAGCGCAGTCGCGAGGTTCCTCTCGATGGTTTGTAGTGCTTTCAGCTGAGACTTTGATGAGGACCGCGGAGACGCGAGCTGTAAAACAAAAGACAATTCGAGCAGGTGATGTAACTCAACGCATTCTCCTACGTACCTCATCGAGAGCAGCCTGGAGGCTGGCACGCATCGAGTCCATCGCCTCATTGAGCGGCATTCGTAGCAGTGCCCCGTGGCTCGTCAAAGCGTCGTGGCTGTGACGTATGGCGGCGTCGAGAGAGCGGTAGCAGAGAACAAGACGTCGCGGAGGTGCTATTCCTGGTTCAAAAGTTCAGGTTGGCTCCATGAGGCTGCGGCGCCGAAGGCGGACGCGTGTGTGTGTCTGGATCAGGTGACCGAGTTGACGGCCGGCCCGACCGGACGGAAGGGTTTCCGTCTGGAGGAATGGCGGGACCATCGCCTCATCATCTGCCTGACCAGTGTCCCGTTGGTTGTTTGAGGATGACTTATATATTTATCCACGCTCACATCATCCTCGGAAACGGAGTGCGCGAGACTCCCGTGTCGCTTCAACGTTTCCCACTACTTCCAAACCCCAAGATTTCGTATAAATGGCCCCAATCCGCACGGTGCGCTTCGAGTTCGCAGGTGTTGAAGGTATAAAGGAACTGATTACTCTTTATCACAGCAATGGTCCCGTCTTATCCGCTTCGTAGCTGCTGAGACGTCCCGCGTCCATATCGGCCAACCAATCGACGCTGGCCTCGATGGTGAGTGAGAGTGATAGCAATACTAATTCACCTTTTGAGAAACAAGACCACTAACACACCTCCGTGTTGATTCACAGTTGGCCTTGCAGCCTACGAAGGCAAACCGATAAAAGCCTTCGAGATCGTGGGCTCCGCCCTGGACCCCGCGGCGCAGGTCACCAAGAATGTGTTGACCGTGTCCAAGCTCCTCGCGCCGCTCGCGAACGAAGAGATCAAGGTTGTGCGCTGCCTGGGGCTGAACTACTCTGATCATGCAGTGCGCATACATCTTTGTTCTTTCAAATTTGTGCAGAAAATTGACTTTCGAATAATTATCAGGCTGAAGCTAAGATGGCCAAACCCGCGTACGCACCCCACTTTCCTCCGTATAAGAAGACTAGCCCCGTATTTAAATTTCTTATACCCCAGTTTCCCGATCCTTTTCTACAAGCCTGTCACAGCGCTTATCGGCCCCCTCGCGACAGTGGTCATCCCGCGCGTCGCCCAGCCTCCCGACGTCCATCTCCCGGACTACGAAGTCGAGCTCGTAATCGTTATCGGCAAAGCTGCGAAGAATGTCAGCGAAGTTGAGGCGCTTGACTACGTGCTCGGGTACACTGGTGCTAACGACGTAAATTTATTTTCTATTTCCTTCTCGTTAAAAACGCGAGCTGAAAACCTTGCAGGTCTCCTTCCGCAAACACCAATTGGCAGTCTCACAATGGGGTTTCTCTAAAGGATTCGGTAGGCCTATCGATGCGATGGATGCTTGCGCACTGAATTTGATTAATTACATATACCTTGTAACAGATAACACAAACCCTCTGGGCCCATGTCTCGTGTCCAACAATATTATCACCGACCCCCAACAAATCCTGCTCAAAACCGTCGTAAACGGCGTCACCCTGCAGGACGGCACCACCGCGTGAGTTTCCCCATCTGCTCCAAATACCATGCATCCCAAAAGGCCCGTTCTAACCCCACCACCTCCCTCCCTTTATTTCTCTTCCCTTTCTGACTCCTAATCCTACACCAACCAGCGAACAAATCTTCAACGTCCGCCAAACCGTGTCCTTCCTCTCGCAAGGCACGACCCTCGAGCCAGGCACGATTATCCTAACCGGGACGCCCAAGGGCGTTGGCTTCGTGAAGAGCCCGCCGCAGTACCTCAAGGACGGGGATAAGATGAGTGTGTGGCTCGGGAATGGCATCGGGACGCTTGTGAATGACGTGAAGGAAGAGAAGGTCACTGGATACCAGGCGAAGCTATAGATCGGAATCTTGTGGTTTTATGCTTTGAGTTGGCGGTTGGGAATTGGAATTGTTGTATTTGTTGTTGTAGCTTTTGAAGCGAGTGGATGTTATACATATGAATGTCACAGTTTTTGGTGTGCTTGAACTTAGACTGAATTGAAAAGCATGGAATGGCCAGACAGTCATAGCATAATGAGTTCGATGTGAATTTTTACAATAGTAATTATTCGTATATTTTACTGCTACCCTACGTTAACGAACATAGTGAAAAATCTACAGGTGGTGAAGATGTTGTATAAAATTATAGAACATACATATGGGAGTCCAGTTTTTTAGTAGTGTCCAGCATTCTAGGCAGCTGTCACTTCATCGTTGCTGCTGAACCCGTAGGTTGTCGGACTAGCAAGCATTAATTTAATAGTTTCCCGGTCACCAATGGTCACCAATTTCTCAGCGCGATTTAAATCGAAATATTCCGCTGGTGGATATGCGGAAGGATTTCAATCGAATAAGGGGCAGGAACTATGAGATGCACTTACGTCGTAAGGCAACCTTATCTCTTTCACCCAACTCTTCAAGCCTCTCCATGTAATCCGCGTATCCAGACTCACACTCTGTCTTTATAGTGTAAAGCCCTGAAAACATTTTACTCAACGCCCACGCGTTGACCTTGAGCAAATCAGGTAGCGTCACATTCTCAGTCTGCCATTTTTTGACCACAGGTATAACCAATTCATCTGGATACGAAGTACGTGGCTGTGGGCAGCGGAAGAAAAGCTCGCTTCCCGCTACTTTCACAAGATTTTGAACGATCTTGCAGATAGCCCTGTGCGGAAACTGCGCTGACTTCCATGCATTCACTTGACAAGTTTTGCTGCAATATGCTGCAACGTTGCACCCGCCACAGCGTTGGAAAGCTCTACCTGAGCTTTGCATAGTATTCGGACACTCTCGAGCAGAGCACGACAGCCGGAAGCGAATGTTGCGGATATGGTCGACCACATTTGCGGCAGTCTCGGTGTAGAAACTCTCTGAGGATTCTGTTGGTACATCGTTAATTATGTGAGCATCTTGAAAAATTGCAGTCTCATGGAAGTCGAGACTAATACATATGCACGCACCAGTACAGTGTGGGATGGCAGATGTTGCCCATTGATTTTTAGAGTTTTCAGCCGGTCTGACAGGCTCGGTGCTGCTATATTGTAGAATGCATGGATGCAGTGGGATGGATGGAAGAGGTCGAATATACGATCCCATAGAATAGTAGATAGACAGCCCCTTGCACGCGAGGGCATCCCTGAAGACCTCTGGACATGTAAGAAACAAGCGTGGGTCACCCGCGACATATGCGAGAAGAGTGAATACTTGAACTGCCTTCATTTCATAACCGTCGAACATTGTCATCTGTTTCTCAACAGGTTGGTCCTCGCAGAACACACTGAAATAATGCATGAGGTCAGATGTCTGGTGTTCAAAAGCATATCCCATAGCTCTGCGTCTAGATTCAGCACGCAAACGAATGCTAGCCCATGCGCAGTCAAATAGCTGTCGCCCTGCATCTACGGCGCATCGAGTCAAGGAGGATTCAGCAACGAAGGGAATCAGTAACGAGCCGCAGATCCGGACGAGTTGGGAGACGACGCGAAAGATAATAGTGCCAGGAATAAGGCGAGACCATACAGCGAGACTTTCCACCAAATTCTTCGGTCCAAACAGCAGTAGGTCCTCGGGGCAGGTGGGCCACTTGCTAGTCACAGTCCTCTTTGCCACAGCTCTAAGGTGTGAGCCATGCAGTGTACTCGCAAGAGTCAGGAAGAGATGGATGATGAAAGCGACAGAAGGAGTTTGGGTATCCACACAAGCCCTCTAAAAAAAGAAAGGCTTCCATACCTCGTCCGTATTGATGGTACTCCCGTATTCTGCGATCTGACATTGGGCACGAGCAGTGATCAAGGCGATCGAGTAGTCGTCGTGTTTCCTCCTCTGTCCGAATGGCAAACAAAAACCGCATTTGAGAATTCCAGAAATCCGAATCTTTCGTGAAATTGGACCAGAAGGCATCGTATCCTTGCGCGTAGATCCCATCTTTGGCGCCCTTGGCCGATGCGCCTTGAATGCATCGCGCACAATAAGGAGGATTCTCGAGATCAGAGAAGAAATTGCTGAGAGGACGGTTGGCATTGTGTATGAAGGACATGACGGTTTGTGTTCAAGTTGAAGCTTTTGAAGAGTTGCCACTGCCACTGTGCGCATGACAGGACTCATCTGGAAACAGAAAAATCGCCGTCAATTAAATGAGATGAATCGCTATACCAAAAGCCATTTCTCTGTGAAGATTACATAGACTAAGATCCAGGGAGACAGACAGTCTTAAGTAGCAGGAATCGGATGTGGTTTTTTACGATAGTTACTCGCATATATTCTATCGTTAGGTTAACGGACGTAGTGAGACATTAACAGGAGGTGAAGATGTAAATAAAAATAAAACAGTGAAAATACATATCGGACTCGTGTTTTAGTGTCAAATAGGCTGCATACAAATACAGCCATTTGATGTCCGTTAATATTTTCTATCGGATAGGAAGTTTGCAGACTCGGAGGGAACGGGTATATAGCTCGCAAAGCAAAGGCAAAACACACAAAAAAATAGAAATAAAAAACGATTCAGTAGCGCTCCTGGGAAAATGAATCAATATCGTTCAAATTGATAGCCAAGAAATATAAGAGGCTACTCACATAAATTATGGAACGCCGGGTCAGGATAGAAAGAATAGAATGAGCCGTAACATCTGTTGCTGCAGCGTATATGTTTTGCACTTCGCACTATCCTCGGCCCACCCCCATAAAAACCTAAAAGAAAAATCCAACCATATCATGTTGCAGCAGGCAGGAAGAAAATAGTGTTCGTCGTGTATATTTTCCCGCTGTTATCTTCCCCACCAGGCGGTCCTCAGTTAGACCATTGAGACACCACCTTCTGCGCCCGGCCTGCCTTCGACAGAAGAGCTCTTTCCCCGCCCCAAGAGCTGCTCGGCCAACTGCAACCTGCGCCGCTTCAATGCTAAGCTGGGCGGCATCGGCGCATTCATGCTGGCCAACAAACAAAGCTGCGCCGGGCTATAGTGGTGGTGATCGTAGACGTACGGCGTCCTTGAGACGGGGAGCGCGTCCACCTGTCTCTGGTCAAGCACTTGCGAGGCAGACGCGGTGGCTGAGGGATAGGGCAAGGCAATTGGCGGTATGTGCGCAGAGAAGGATGCGAAGGACGCCATGTCCATGCCTCGTCCCGAGCTGCTTGGTGGGACGATACTGCCGCTGGTGAGTGCCGGAGTCGATGGGGATGTAATGGCCGGTAGGCCGAGGGGAGTCAGGAGCAACGGTGGGATAACGGTGAAGGGGTATTCGAAGCGTTCGGGCATCGAGCTCGAAGCGAAAGGAGTGCTCGATCGTTCTGAAGGGGGGGTGGTGCACCCGGGTATAGGGATGGGAGCAATGGAAATGTGGAGGGTAGTAGGGCTGCGATTTTGCATGATGGGGTATAGGCCTCTGGGAAGGGATGGTCGTCGTAAAGTCCGAGGGAAGAAAGTTATCGTGGTCTTATACCAATGCAACCTGGAAAATAATGTGCGCGGTCGCGCACAATATTAGATTCCGCGAATTCGAAAGCTGTGCGAAGTAGGAACTGCACTGACCGGTAAAGCTTTGCGGCTTGAAGCTTGAAGGACTAGGTCATCGCGTATTTCTGGGAGGCGCAGGCAGTGCAAGAAGAAAATCAAGTGCCGATGTTTTGCGAAAAAGAAGGCACGAAAACACCTCGAGAATGTGCGAGAACAATGCGCGAACGTGTGGGGTTTACCGGCGAGTGCAGCGGCTGCATGTGGAGTTCGACCCCATCGGGCGTTTTGACAGAGGCGCGCCGGACTCCAATTGCGGAACAAAATGTCGGCTCGTGCGTCATTTGAGAGGCAGCGGGATTTAACTCGCGGGGTCCGGTGTCCATGTCAACCAACTGTCACAACGATATCGATGTGGTGGCGAAGAACAATCAGCAGTCCGAACCAAGGAGGATGTCTAGGTCGATTTTATCTTTATGTTGCGTATAGTGTTTGTTGACTCTATTGAATCCCAAAGATGGAGATGTTTTTGATCATGACTTGGCGATGTGAATTGGATTTGAGTGAGAGGAGTTGAAAGTGCCATGATGGATAATGCAGAAAGTGCGTAGGCGTTGGGCAGTTCGCGTAAAGTTCTCGGACTTTTAATATTTGAATCTCCGCTAGCCAAACTCCGAACCAGTCGCGTCGCACCATGTTTGAGCGTCCGAATTCATACTTATCGCCCTTATCCCATCCTCATAGCTCTGTCGCAGGGGTCACTTTCCTGTCTGTCAACTAATTTGGAAAGGAAGAAGTGGCCAAAGGCCGATCTTCTATCATCTCAAGACCCTCAACATGGCTACAGCACGCAAGGCAGGTGTGGTAGAAGGGAACAAAGAATACAAATATACCCAGGAAATCTCTCAGATGGTGAGTCCACCTTCTTGATGATAACGCTCTTATCTCAATTTCTTTCGAGATGTTTGTCTTTGGAGAAGTACAGGACCCAAATAATGAGACAGTAAACCTAGTCGAAGACATTGTACGAAGCCAACTGATTGAACTTGTGCGGACTCCGCTCTTCATTATACCCGTATCGTGCTCCTTATCGTTGGGTTTCTTCCAATAGATTGTCCAGGCGCGAGCTCTAGCTACCCGACGCGGTGCCCGCTATCTCAATGCAGAGGACCTGATATTCCTTATACGACACGACAGAGGAAAGGTGAATCGGCTACGGACATATCTATCATGGAAAGATGTACGAAAGCATGCCAAAGATTCTGGTGGAGATGGAGGTGCAGCGGTCGATGTGGAACCACTAGATGATGGTCCAGAAGGTACGTGTGGTGCTGAATGTACGGTTATCTTTGACGCTCAAACATATGAACCTTCCAGATAAACTCACTGCAAAGGCTCAGAAGATTACAATCAAGCTTCCTTGGGAGATAAACACGATATATTCTGAAGTACTGAAGCAGGTCGGGCACCAATCAGATGACGAAGAAGATGAGGATGATCTTGAAGCTCACGAAGCCTCAGTTATGCGCCTGAAGGTTGGTCAATTTATTCTTTTATATCACAGCACTGTATCTGACGCGTCCACCAGGAAGCTGATGATGCCACCAGGGAAATGACGAGAGAAGAATATCAACATTACTCTGATTGTCGACAAGCTTCTTTCACTTACAGAAAAGGTATGCTAGATATACTTCGCATTTCAGCAATGGGCTATATGCTGATCCACTTACTTAGCCAAACGTTTTCGTGACTTCCTCAACCTTCCCTCCCATCTCGACCTCAAAGCCAATGATGACACGGTCGATATTGTCGGATTCCTTGCTTTCGAAATGGTGCGCTCCCTTACGCTAGCAGGTCTCGGTGTCAAGAAATCACTCGAAGAGTCCTTCCTGCGAGATGATTACACCTCCCCCCTCCTCGGCAAGCGGAAAGCCAACACCGCCCTCGGGGGCTCACTTGAAAAGAGACGCCGCGAAGGCAGCCCGGACGATGAGGTTGAGTACACGCTGCCTGTGAATTCCCTGTTTCTGCAACCACCTGAGGCACGCACGGCTCTGAGACCTGAACATATCCAGGATGCGTTTGCGAGGATGCAGGGAGAGTGGGCGCATCACCGCTCCGCAGGGATGCGTAATTGGCGCGGAGGGCTTGTGCGTACTAGAGTCAGTCTTATTTGACTCTTTTTCACTTGTGGATTTGGCTTCGAAGCTCGAGCTCAACTTGGGGGTATGTTCTCTCCGTCATTGTTATTCTATATCATTATTATTTTGTCCCTTGTCGCTGTTGTATTTGCTACCAACTTTGCTATATCTACCATACCCAGGACATTGTTCAGTCCCTCGCACATACAATGTACACTACTATTACATACAACTCATCATACATTTTATGCATCGTCCACCATCGTTGCGATTGTAAATGTGTTTTGTCAAAACTTGAGGCTTGAGCATTAACCTAGATTTAGAAGAGAAGAGACGCAGCAACATCCACATTTCCACCCGATGCGTCTAGCGTGCTGATTGCCAACTCCCGTGTCGCGCCCAGGTCCATGAGCATCTGGATGCTCGCCTCAGGATGATTGTTGCTCGGCGCCCTCTGTGGCGTAGCCCTCGCCGGTGGCGCCCCTGGTCTGCCGGCTTGGGGCGCTTGGCCGATCGTACGCCCTCCGCCAGGGAACGACGGCGCTGGAGCTGATCCGGATCCCATGGGCAGAGGCGCAGAAGGGACATCGGGCACGGGGCCCTCGGTGGCGGGGTCAAGATGAACGGGGTCGCGCGCCTTGTCGGGCAGCTCGTGCTCAGAAAGGAAGCTGACCTCCCTGCCCTGAATTCGCAGGACGTTCTTCTCGAGGTCGATGCAGGCTTGGTGGGCTTTCAGCATGTCGAGCCCAAGCAGGAGGTCGACGTCGCGGCCCTAGGGAATAATTGATCGAGGATTTACTTGGGCGAAGAGATAGAATGTCACGTACCTCCATGATTGTGAGCGAGCAAGGTAGGAAGAGGTCGGCGATTTTGATTTGGGCGCTGTGTATGCGTCCTAGGATTTTAGCTGTGCCCACACCGCGGGCGATTCCTGAAAACCGCGTGTCTAAGAGGCGCATGAGGCTAAAAAATGGGCAAGTTGAGTCAAGAAGCAAAAAGCCGGAACAATAATAGATTTATTTACCCGCATGCTTCGGCAGTCTCGGGACTCACTATATTATGAATATTATATGAGTACTACGTTGGAAGAGAGATTCATGAGAGAACTTACTGATCGTTTGTTGAGCACCGCTATCCACGAATGCCTTCACAGGATGCGAGTTAACCTCGACAGGAATACTATCATCCATATCTCAGAATAATTCCCAGTTATGCAAATAGAAGTACTCACTAAAGCATCGTTACCCTCCCAAACGACTCTGGCGCATACTCCAGTGCATGCTCCATGTTCTCCATAACAGCCTGCTGCCTAATCGCCTCCTCGATCTTCCTCTGCGCCTCGACATCATACGGATCGGCGTTCAGACGCTCGATCTCGCGCTGCTGTGCAAGCTCTGCACTGTAGTGCCGCTCGCGCGTCTGTCGCAGGAGTTCAGCGAATCGTGCAGAGTTGTTTTGGGCTGCTTCTGCGAGCTCAGGTTGAGTCTGTGGAAAGGAAGGTCAAGTTAGGGCGTGAAGAAGGAGAGGGGGGCTGGGATGAGACGCACTGCGCGTAGTTCAGCCATGAGTTGGGGGTCGCCGAGGAGTTGGAGGCGCATCATCTCCGAGTCCTGTTCTATCGATCTAGCGCATCGAGGCGTTATTTCACGAAATCAAATACGAGAGGAGAAATAGCGTACCTTCCGCCGACGCTGGCCACTTTCCGTCGCAGCAGGAACATGGCATTCTCGCCCTGCACGCCCAACTGGCGGATCGTCGCCTTCGGGTTGGTCAGTTCTCGTCCTTCGTAGGAGATACTTTGTTCGTTGACGGGTATTGAGGACTGTTATCATGAATGAACGTCAGATTCAGGAAATGTGCCACTGAATTCGGGGGATGAAGGAGGCACTGACCTCAGCCTCGAGCAGAGCCATAACGTTCTCGAGCTCCATATTCGGGTCGATCTCGACGACGAAGGTCTGTCCGAGATCGTTTACGAAGGTCAGTTCCATCGTGAGGGGTATACTTTGTCTATGGTCGTCGCTGGTAAAAGGAAGAAGTGGTTCGAAGGTGAGATTGATCTATGCTATGCAAGGTTGATGTTGATGTGACCGAGGAAGCGTTCAAGTTATTGAAATTCACACAAGGCCTTACGCAGGGTCAGACACTTTAAATTGTCCTCCTCGGAAGTGCTGCGGGGTACAGGAATGTGCTAGAATGCTGCGAAGACGATATGCTTAGTGTACAGCTAGTTGACGCGTCCTGTATGTGGATTACGCGTCGAACATGAATAGGAAATCGTCGAGAAACACTCAAGGTGACTCATTTATATACAAGGCTCCGGAATACTATAACGGAACTGTAACTGATGCCGCAGTGATAGGTTGCATAAAAAGGTAGCGAGAAGAATCCGAAAACACTTGAATCGAGCTAGTCTTTTAGCCAAAACCGTCCCTGCTGTGTTCGTAAATTTATGAGCCTTGAAAGCTTGATGTGAAATTGTACGCGGTGTCCTCTTTGCATTAGGCGCAGAAGGAATCCGCATGTCAGAAAAATATTGTAATACAACTTACTGTACAGATAGAGAGCAAGATTCCTTTCAGAAAATAGTAGTACCAAGTTGGTCCGCACAACAAGATCCCAGATCACTGAGGAACGACGGTATGAATCCTGCGACTCCTTGAAAATTGAGATCTGCAGATTACAATTAGGCGAAAGGTAGAGAGAAATGAATAGGCTAGTCTGAAGACGCACAATCGCGATCCGTTGGTTCCAAGATTCGATAACAACGCACTCTCCAAAACTGAGGCAGAGATACTAGCATCTATATGACGAGCATTAGCAGATTGCGCCCCCGAAATTGTTCATAGGTATCACATACCACTAAGGTCGCTGAAACTAGATGCTTCAGACCCATGATTACTCCCATACTCACTCAAACGATCAAACCGCCGATGCACAACCCCCACCGCACCCCTCGAAGACACAGCCGGGGGGCTAGACGACTTGTGCGACAGGTCCCTCCCAATCGGCGAATGCGGTTGGGATTCAGACGACTGGGATGGGATGTCGGGTATCGAGCCTGACCCGTGCGGGGACCCCGCACTCGACACACTCTGGCTCACACTCCGACTTGAGAGGGTATCGATTCGCGAGCTGCCAAGAGAGCGCGGTGAGAGGGGCGCCGACCGACCGCGGTCTCGCGCCTTGCCTTTATCCTTCGGCCGTGTGCCGCTGACGAGCCCAAGCGCGTCGTTCGTCACCATGCGCTGCAGCTCCTCCAGCTTGCGCGCGAGCGCCTCCTCCTCTTCCGCGTTGCGGTCGGCTTCTTCCTCTTTGGTCGCCTCCTCTTCCGAGTCGGTGTCGTCCCCGGAGGAGGAGGGGGTCGTAGGTCGGAGACGGCTGAATTGCTGTTTCGGGGCGGGTGCTTGGAGGGTTAAGGTCGATGATGAGGTGGCCTTGCGAGGTCGGGGAGAGTTGTGGCCTAGCGAGCTAAGTCGCGCCCGCACGCCCATGGGGGTTCCCTGTCGGGAATGAGAGAGGCGTGTGCTGCTGGCCATTCGGGCGGCGAGAGATGGAGGTTGTTTGTCCCCAACTGGGAAGTTGAACCCCTTTGAAGCCTGTGCAACGGTTGGGCTGAGGATGCCGATGTCTCGTATCCCACGTAGTTCTTCTTGGAAGCGTGCGTTGACGCGATAGAGGAGGTATGGAAGTGGCACTTGTAGATGAGCGGCTAGTCCTGTCCCTGAAATATACGTCAAGTGTGAGTTTTAGTTCAGGCAGCTTAACTCACAATCTGTAGCAGCATTATCGACAGCTCTCGACTTCTCGATAACTTCCCAGAGGATGCTAGCTTTCTCTGGAGTCCATTCTATCTAGACATTATCGCGTCAGTGATTATAGACAGACAGCTTGGCGGTATATTCATTCACCTGTGGGGGGTCGTTGGGCGGGTTATCCGGTCGGTTGTACGGCAAATTTACAACCACGCGGACGTTCATGTTGGGAGTTGGCATAGTAGATGGCTAGCTAGCTGGCATTCACAGTGGTCAGAGTCATAGGAGAAGGTCGAAGCCTGAGCGTGGCGGATTGGGTGATCTGAGATCAACCTATTTGCATCAACCGTGACCATAAGTGGATAGTGATAAGATTACCTCCCAATGCCTCGTTCACTCTCCCCATCAAGCACCGATGAGACGGATCCCCAACTCGAGCTGCAGACCTTCCTCGCAGAGCTCGCGCAGAACCCAGACCGCGAGGCGGTAGCATCCGAGATCGAGGGTGAGGAGTGACTACTCTGGCGGCGACCCACGCCCCCCTGCAAACTTGTTTTCTGAACCGCGCTTTGCCACGTAGTCCTTCAGTCTATCTACGGCGAGCAGGCGATCCGCCTTTGGCATCCGTCGCCCGCGAGCGGGAATCGATCGCCCACGAGGGTCGACGGGACGGTACGCTATGAAGTGGTCCTGAGGTGAGCTGCGTGATTTTACCCTTCTCTGCACGCGACAGGATGATAAAATGCAGCCTTTCTTCACCCCACGAGGGCGTCTCCTTAAAGGTTCTTGTTTCGCTGCCTGAGACGTATCCCAAAACGTCCCCGCCTCAACTACAGCTACTTTCGAAGTACATTGGGTCCTTCGGTGCCGACTCGAATTTGTTCGGGTCTATTCTGCGCACTTATATCTCTGTCAGCGGGGTCGAATGGGCCGAGGACACACTATGTGTGTTTGACGGACTGCAAAATGTTCTTGAGCGATGTGAATCGTGGTATGAGGAAAAATTGAGTGCAGAAAAAGCCGGGGACCTCGTGCGGGACGACGCGAAAGGCGATTTCGCTAGCTCGAGCGAGACCGGCCGACATTCAGCAGACTCTCGTGCTGCGGGCGATGAAGACCAAATATCAGGAGTCATTGAATCTGTACCGGCTTCTCTGCCTGCTGGAGTCAATCTTTACGTCGCCGAACCGATCACGGATCGAAAAAGCGCTTTTGTTGGGCGTGCTTGCAGGATTCATCATCCATCGGAGGTGTGTTCATCAGAATTTGCTCTCTGGGATCCTCTAACTATATATTCGTGTTTTGATTAGGTCCCTCTCGTGTTGGCCCATCTTATGTCGGATCGACGAATAGCAAGGGCGGCACATCCTATTATCAACGCGTGGCGATGCCAGAGTGAGGGCATCCTACATCAAGGTTCGTCTGGAATACATCTGTTCCGCCGTGTACTATATTCAAGTCCACCGTGTCTCTCGCAGATAATGACGACGACGGCGAGACCGCTGCAGGCGGAAGATTAGCTCATCTTCTGCAAATTTTGGTGAGAGCGCCTTTGCCCAGAGTCCTTTTATGGGTTCTTAACTTGTTCTTATCAACAGGAGGTTAATAATGTACTTGTTGTGGTGACTCGATATTTTGGAGGCATTCACCTCGGTCCCGATAGGTTCAAGCACATTAATCAGGCAGCGCGCAATGCGCTTGATTTGGGCGGGTTTTTGGAGGCTCCTGAAACTCGAAAGAATACGGGTCGTGCGAGTAAGAAACACTAACGTTTTGGGAGTATGTTTGGTGCGATATCTATATCTATACTTCCGGGCTTCAAACATCTAGGATATTGGACATCTCTTGTAGATATTAATTCTACATCCTATTTTCTTTGGGTTTTTCGTGTTGTCTACCACGCGCGAGTACCGTGAGAACAATCAGCACAACCGATGAACATTCGCGCGTCGTGACGAACATCTTCCTAGGAACGCCCACCATGGCCTTCCAAAGCCGCCTCTTCGCGTCAGCACCGCGCGCTCTGGCGCGTCTCTCGTCGCCTTTGCCCAGAGGTGCACATTCCTTCGCCCGAACGCTCCCAACTGCGAAGTACAGCACGGCAACCGCAGCTGTCCCAGCAGCTCCATCTGCCCCATCTGCAACCACCCTCAAGGAGTCGTCGCACACACCGTCCCCCGGAGAGCCCGTCGAATCCGTCCTGCCCGACGCGAAGGGGAAAGACGGCGCCACGGACTGGTCGAGAAGCTACCATGGGCTGTCGGCAACCCCCTTCCCGCCTGAGGTCGCAGAAGTCCTGCAGGCCCCCATAGACCCCATGGATGTGGAGATGAAGCCAGGTGAGTAGTGCACGGCACGGTATCGTTTCATGGGGAGCTAGTGCTGATGCTGGGCTTTTGTGCGTGATAGATGGTCTTGCGTACCTCCCCGAGATCAAGTATCGCAGGATCTTAAACAAGGCTTTCGGTCCTGGAGGATGGGGCCTTGCGCCGCGCAGCGAGACGAATGTGGGCCCGAAGATCGTCAGTCGAGAGTATGCGCTGGTTTGTCTTGGAAGGTGTGTTGTTGGCGTTGTGGGAATGGTGTTGTACTTGTGCTCATGAATTTCAAAACTCAACTCCAGGCTTGTCGGCATTGCGCGTGGTGAACAAGAGTACTTTGACCCTTCGGGTATCCCGACGGCGACGGAAGGATGCAAGAGCAATGCCCTGATGCGATGCTGCAAGGATTTGGGAATTGCCAGCGAGCTTTGGTGCGTTTGAATTTCAATATAGTGTTTAGGACAAGGCGTTTATTGTACTTTTTGCTTCTTCGCATCATAGGGATCCTCGGTTCATCCGCGACTTCAAAGCCAACCACTGTGTAGAAGTTTTCGTCGAACACCTGCCCACAAAGAAAAAGTTCGCGGTCTTGTTTCTTTTTACCTTTGTCACCAATCGTGCTTACAACGCCTTTTTTCTTTCAGGAAGAAGCTCTGGCGCCGCAAGGACCAGGGAAAGTTCGGCTATCCTTATCAAGAGTAGATGGTAGACTTGTTTCTCGTAGAGGATAATTTTATTTCCTATGTGTCTTGTTATCCCAAAATATTAATCTATTTTCCCTCTCCTCACTCCCCTCATCGCATTGTGACTATCACAGCTCAGAATATATAATGTGCATTGCCACTGAATAAGCTTTGCCTTCATATTGTAGTCCGGGATGCATGACCTTTCGTAGTTCTGCCGCTCTCTGAATTTCGTTCGTCAGTGGTTCAATGACTGAGGCTAGCTTGCGGCGATTACTAGCCTTCGAGCTATCTACATTCAACTTTGTTCGAGCGTGGAATTGTACTCGAGCAAACACCTGTTCTGCTCAGTGCTCACGAAGGTTCATCGCATAAGTAGACACGACGAGTGTCACAGCTGATATCTAAGGCGCTCTTTGCTCATTCCCGTTGCGTCCGACCGGAAAGGTCCGTTGCGTGTTCACCTCGGGCTCATTGATTGCTTCTGAAAAATTAGAGTTGCATTCCTCCTGATTCGTATCGCAGCAATGCATCATGGAGATCAGCCTCAATATAGTTTCTTATTATTAGGTCCCGCAGGCACGGACTGCGCAAATCTGACTCAGTCGGGATTGTCCTAACCCAATTTGTCGCAAATTTGGAAATTGCCTTATAATCTATAACTCTGTCACGCATATTATTGTAACAGCATTATCTTTATAAACGCTTACGCTCTCGCTTTCAAACCTTGCAAGGAACTTCAGGCATACTTCGAAAACATGTTCTTGCAATTATAAAATATTTGAGCACTATTTGAGATCTGTAAGTCTGCTCGACGAACAGCTGCCTTATAATGTCACAGAGTGACATTATAATCGACATCTTAGTACAGACGCTCTGTCCAGTGTAGAACAGGTTTAAATGTGTATTCAACTACATAGATGTACTGTAATAAGTACAAGGAACTCCTAGTATCAATTTGAGGGTGGAGTAGCAAATTGGGACTGAGATATTGAAGTTACAATAATACGCGTGACAGAGTTATAGATTATAAGGCAATTTCCAAATTTGCGACATTTAGCAATTGGACTTCCAAAACGAGACGCACTGTGACTGCATCACTCTGTGCATTCCACTTCCATCATTCCCACTTCCACCCAAACCATCAAACCCAAAAAAATAAAAGCAACGATTATGTATGAGGCCCGGAGACCATCACTAGAGAGCATAAATAAGTTAGAGGTCTGATAGTACACAATAAAAAGGCATATAAACTATGTACTGGTAATCGTAAATCAGCCAGGGCCCAGGGGCATGTAGCCGCGGTATGAGTGTGATTGTGATTCAAGTCCTTTGGCAGCTGGGCTGATTGTACAGTGCGTTAAAAATTAAAATCATTCTTTCGTGGTTTGGATTCAGAGTTTCAGCAAACTGACGTCGTGACAACGGTGTTCATGACTATGCTGCCGGTTTGGCCGTTGAATGAGCGTTTCTCGCCGAGTTCGTGCTGTAGGGATGAAGTGTGGATTGGTCATTAATTGGAAATAGAGAGGATGAGGGGAAAGCGAACCTGTACGTCGCCGACGAGAGTGGAATGTTCGCCTGAGCCGAACGCGGCTACCTTGCCGCGAGATGAGCGTGACTCTGCGTCTTCCAGTTTCACAGATGTCCCCATGTGCTTCGCCTTCAAGCGGTCTCGGCCGTTTAGCCTGAGATTTTCGAGAGTCAATTAAAAGAGTGGATAGAAAAGAACTGCATTCAAAACGTACATGGCAACTGATAAGGAGAGGTGCGATGAGTAAAGATGGATCATAGATCAAATCTCGATGGAGACTTACAGAACGTGTTAACGTAGAGTTTTGGGACGTTGATGTGGAACACGACCCTGCAAGTTGTACAAGATATTAGTCCAGCTTCATTTTCAAGATAGCGAAAAGGCAACCATACCAAGTCAAAGTCCCCGGCGTAGCGTAGAAAGTAATAAGCAACAAGGTTTGAGCCACAGTAACAAGGATACCCCGGCTGAATGTCAATCGCACAAGGGCATCGAGGAGGGAGTTCGTTCTAAGGGTTAAAGTCGTTAAATTGGAATAATTCTCTTGACGTTGAGAAAGAAAAGGGAGACGTACTGGAGCATTCCTGTACGCACGGAATTGAGGAAGAGACACATGGCGATTGTCGCCACGATATCAGCTGCGGCGCCGAACCCTTTCGAGACGCCGAACGATATCTATCAGAACGGAAAAAGATCAGCCTACAGTGCATATGTCGTCGGACGAAGGTTACTTACCACGAAGGTACGGTTCCTGTCCTGAAGAACACCATGGCTGAATATACTCATCGTCACCACACAAGCTACGATGCAGTCAGCAAAGGTTAAAAGACGCAGTTAGAGTTATCAGCTTACCTATTCCGCCGGCAAGGGCGAGAAACGTCATGATACTCTGTTATGAACCGCAAATTGGTGAGCTCCAGGTGACCAGGGTTAAAAAAAACGAAGAGAGAACTTACGATCCCTCCAATCACAGACCAATGACCTTTCCCAAGTCGTTTCGCTGTGCAGCGACTTCAAGTCAGTTAAAGGAATATTCACTCCGAGTGTCTATGCCCAGCGACGAACCCGCAACGAGCTGGTACACGAAGAAACACTGCGATCTAATAGATCCATGAGTATAATTCAGAGAATGATAATAAGAAAAAAAATAGCACATACACTGAGGTGATAAGCGTGGCGATAAGGCATTCCACAGCCATCTCGCTACCGCAGTGATCAATATCGCGTTAATACGGAAGATGCAGAGTAGATAAAATTGGCATTGGCATTGCGCACTACTCACGTTGGTAGCATCCCCAGCCGCGACACTGATCCAAAGCGGGGTATCTAATGATAATAAACTCGAATTAGTGCGGTATTTCGAGCGCGCGGGGCGCTTAACTTGAACGCACTAGGTAGAAGTACACTGAGTAGGCGACGAGTGCGGAGTCTACGAAGTCGAGGATCCTGGGGGGGAAGGTAATAGTAATATTGGGCATTGCGCCGGAGAAATAAGTAGTTTGGTCGAACACTCACAGCATCCCAGCCGCCATAAACTTCACCAACATATGATCCCTCGCTTCGCGGAAGTAAATCCATGCTTGGACGATCGTCACGCCTCCAAACCTACAAAATAAAAGTAGTCATGAGCGCTCAAGGAATAATCAATAGCGAATGACAAGATAGTTATCAGAACTCACAGCAGAGAGATAACGAAACCTGCACAGCGCTTTTGATCAGTCGGGGAGATCCACGATGGGGAAGGAGAACGATGAGTGGCTCACCCCAGTACACAGGCGCGAAGGGATCCGCGACGTTCGTATACAGCTCCAATTCGTCGGCCATTGCAGTGACTCGGAGGCACGCTGGCTAAAGCCTGAGGGTGTGAAGTTGAAGGAACACCGGGAAGGACGGCCTTGAACCTTTCGTTCCCTCAGAGGGCGTACGTACTTATATAAATATAAAGCGCCGTCTGGGGAGCTCCTTTTGATTGTCATTGAATGAATAATAGAACTACAATGCCGCGTAGTTTGAAGGCTGTCCGATATGCGATCAAGGTCCAATGGGCCATCAGTGGCATCACGGAAGAGCCAACCGGTCCCGTTTTACCTACACTGTTTGCATGATGTCCACATGATGAGTTCTTCTGAATCGCCAAAGGAAGCTAAAGCCATGACAGCCTTATACTTAGCGTATATTCAAGCCTGCATGCACGCTGAGCGCAGAGAGGAATGTTCGAATTCACAGCGGGAGGTATCGACAGACAATATTGCAATGCTTAGCCGTCGATTTCTGAATTCGTTATCAAAGCGTACCCTGAGGCTCTGAAACACGAATTCAGACGCGCCTCACGTATACGTCGGACGGGGCTTCCCATGTGATCTACGTGGACCTCTGGGCGGAGAACCCTACAGAATATGGAACTTGAAGGAGGAAGGGGTTAAATGATAAATCAAGAGCGAAGTTAGGAAGTCACCCCATTCATGATGAGGATGAGCTATTTCAGCCGCAGAAGGCACACCTAGCAAAGGGAACTTGATCACCCACACTGAATGAGGTGGTGGGCGGTGTGGATAAGTTTACACCATGGGATCGCTGAGAACAGAGAGCGATTGAGCTAATCGCCAGCGAACGATTGGGAAGGGGAGGTCTGATCCACTATGATGATGATGAAACGTCTAGAGAGGTGAAGCTTTGAAGGGCCGCTCCAGGCAAGTTACTCGGAATGCCCTAGCCGAGAAATAAAATGTAATCCGGTAACTTATGCATGTCCTGCTCCATCGCCTCACCCAAATGCGGCGAGGAAAGCTTCGATGAAGCGCTCACCTCCATAAAAGTTAGCTATGTAGGATGACAGAGGGAGATGCATTGCATGCTACCTCCCAAACTCGACTTTGTGCCTTAGCGAAATGCCACTGATCCCGGATGGAGCGGAACGACCAGACGCGATAAGGTCGGCGATGCAGTGGGTCATGAAAGCATGGTGTATGCTCATTCAGATAAAAGACGAGGTGCTCGGAGTCGAACGACGGGAAGTGGTGAAGCCACCAGACCCTTATGTGCAGATTAATTGAAGCTCAAGCGCGTTGCCGGCGCTTAGATGCGCGGAGCCCAAATTATTCGGAAATGAGGCCTTCGGTACGTAAGAGAAGCTACATTCGGACTTCTCGAGAAGCTCATTAGATGAGAACCTTCAGGGTAAATTAGTGTGGGACATGACACGTTCTGAAGCCAGAAGAGCCAGAAGAGCCAAAGGTTCTTTCTGTACTGATTTAGTCGACATGGTCCACCCGCGTCCACACGACCTTCGAAGAGTCAATCCACATAGGAGTCGAATGGAATTGCAGTGGGTGCAGTTTTTCCCCCACCTCAGACGACGTCTGCTAATCTGACGTGCAGCCTGAGCCACGGAAGATCCGAGGGATGATGGGGTTACGCCAAGGAAATGCGACCACGGGCGTCTGGGCGCTTAAAGATATCGATAAGCGCTCGTGATCTGGGGAAGTGCAATGCATCCTGAACACCTGAATATATCCCTGAACATACTTTCCTTTCATTACTGGCCTCCTTTTCGAAGCCCATTCACAGCGGCGCTCTACTTCTGCATTGCAATTAAAGATAGAGGAGCACGCGCGCGATGCCGTGAACGCATGCATATGGGCGTCCGCCGCTGATGAACTCGGGAGGTCGCGTGAGAAGACCTGCGACGTACGTTTCATGCAGTCAACCGAGTCAATGTGCGCCCAACCCCCCGTCGCCCCACAATGAATTGCATAATATTCAATTCACCTCCTCTCGTACGCGCGCTTTCTCGTGCTACTCTACGCCAACCGCCTCTTCGGTTCCCAAATACTGGCTGCCCCAACTACCAACCAACTACAACGCCTGTCTGGCACTCTATTTGAGTCTGTAACCGCCGTCCCGAATCCACCCATTCCCTTTCTTCGATCTTCTATCAGAGCATGCATCGATTAACAAACTCGCGAAGGACCTTGCCCAACCCCCCTCCAGAAAACAAGGGAACGACTTGGAGGATCATTGGCAGATTCGAGTACCATAAACAATTGAAATGCACTGCATTTTTTCGTGGTGATGGAAGGATCCATCTGTTCTCCGAAAGAGGGTATCGGTGAAACGAGTAAAACTCACTAGGATGTCTGAATGCGACTACCGAGATATGGCATTATCGCGCCCAGGCAGCTGCGAATGTGCGCCCGGTGTGTTTCTTGGGTTTTCTTGGGTTACGGACGAGTTTGGGGTGGTGTTACCTTGGGTCGACGTAGACGTAGTCTCCAGCTTGAAGTTGAAAAGGAGTTGGGAATAAAATGACCGGGTTCCGTGCTCCGTGCTCGAATACCATGTTGGGTGCTGAGCGTCGAGCGCCGACTTGGACGTCTCTAGCTCTACGGGAACCGATAATAAGTATGGCATATGCCACACAACTTCTTCCTAATCATTCTCTAGTTTAAAGATTGGAGTATGCGTACACGTCGCGGATGTCAGAGAAATAGCGCCCCCCAGCATTCTTCGCCCTTTGCCACTTGCCTGGCGCCTTGCGTCTTGGCACTTCTGCAGGTTTTTCAGATCGTATCCGAGTCGGTGGAATGGTCGTATACGTATCCTTGAAGGACGGACATTCGAGACGACCGACACTCTCGTTCCGAGAGGGTATCTCAGTGCATAACCGAAAAAGGGAGACTAAATAGTGAGTGGCGTTTGATTTGGGGGTCGGTGAGTAGAAATATGAGACGGTTGGGTTTCTGGTTTTCGTAAGAGTTAAATTTTGGTTTATCAGTGAAGCAACGAGAGTCCTAGAAAAAACGCATCGTAAGTCTCCAAATGATGCAACAGAGTTCCTTCTCAGTGCCAAATAACTAGCGCAAGTCCCATTGACTTCAAAAAATCCCTGGCTGTAAGACGAGACGTTAACATCTTAAAATTTACAAGGGTTAAAATACAACACAAGAAACATAGTTACAAAAAAAAAACCCAAGCCCCCAAAACCCACACCTACCCATCCACCTCCTTCTGCAGCCTCTCCAACTCCTTCTCCCTCTCAATCAAAATCGCGCGCCACTTATCCTGCTCCGCAATCACCGACTTCCTCGCCTCCTCAAGCCTCTCCAGCTCCTCCTTCTCCATCTCCTGATTAAACTCGGGCACCCCGCCCTTACTCGCCGCGAACGAGCCCGGGTTCGCCAGGTGATACGGAACGGGCTTCCGCTTGGTTTTGGCGATGGGGGTGGGCGGGTGCGCTGTGAGCAGCGTGAGGAAGTTCTGGTACGGGTCGGAGAAGACGATCTCGTCGTATTGCCAGGCGTGCACGGGCCCCATCTTCATGGCGACGTCGAGCGGGGGGATCTCGGGCTCGCCGGATTCGGTCCAGGGGTGCAGTTTGAGGTGGTGGTAGAAGGCGATGGCTTTTTCGCCGGATTCTGGGATGAAGGTGATCCGGATTTGGATCTCGAATTCGCCCCATCTTGAAGCGGTTTGTTAGTATGAGCGGTAGGTAGAGCGGGAAGGGCACGCATACCCTGTTTCTGTTAGCTCGAAAGGAGGCTTGTCGACGTCTGAATAACCAAGTCAGCTAGGTGGTCCGTGCATCGCATCGAAGAAGAAAAAAAGCGCACTTCTCGACGGATTGAGGTAGGTATCGTGCAGTTTAAAAGTGACCCTCTTAATGAAATAGCTCAGATCGTCCGCCCCGCCGACCTGGTCAGAGTCCGGGAGGGACGCCGCGCTGCGGACAGCGACGGTCCAGCGATGCGTGTGGTCGGGGTGGGGCGACGTTTCCCTCTCCTTCGGGTTCAGGACGGTCGCGGTGTTGCCATAGATGAACGGGCGGTATATGCTCACGCCCTACAGACGCCATAGACAGTGAGCAGAGCACGGACGCTGGGGGGAGGGGGGATGGGGATGCTCACCCGTACGCGGACGCGTTCGTTAGCCATGGTCGAGGGAGGGTCTCGACGGTCTCGGCTCGTCGGAATGGCAAACTCCGCAACAACCCGTGGCCCGCCACCCAACCAAATCGCCCCTCTCCAATCCTCAGTTCAAACAACACCCCCACCCACCCCACTCTCTCTGCAAGCAGCAATGGCCATCCTCACGCCCCTCTACAACCGTGCGTGCCTCCCTTGCGCTTAATGTGCCTGCCCCACTGACTGTGTATTTGTGCAGTGCCCAACCACGTCTTGGAGAAGCAGAAGGCCTACCAGGTGAGTTTCTACATCGTTTCTGGGGGGTTTCTCCAATTCTTACGTGCGTGCAACCAGAACTCGCCGAGGCCTATCATGTACCGTGGCCCCCGTGGCCCTCTCTACGTCCGTGAGTATCCAGGATGTGTTCAGCGCGGGCGGGTGGCGTCCTCATGCTTATGTTCGTTTTTTTTTAGGCACCTACCAGGTTCTGTTCGCCGCTGGCGTCCTCGGGACCGTGTACGGTCTTGGCTCCTTGGTTTGGGTACGTGTTTGCCTTTCGTGGTGTTTTCTTGTTTATCTTATGGGGGTTTATTGTAGGGCGGCAACAAGATCGAGTAGACGCGCGGTGAAGGTTTTCTAGACGAGTTAACTTTTCGTGCGACCAATGAACGAGTTCCCAATTCGATGAATCTAAATTCATATCTCCGTTCCCGTTACCTACTTTCTGAGTTATTTCCCCCCCGTTAGCCTCTCGTATCGCGCGCCTCAGCGGACCAGACCAGCCCTCCGAGAGTATGTATGTATATTTGCACGCGCCCCCACCCACCCTGAAGCCTAAGGCAGCGCCGTCGTCGCTCACCCTCACCAACGATCAATTGAACGGGGGGAAGACCGTAGATCTCTAACACCTGAAAGCGGAGCAGCTGAGCTGAACTATGTATGTATGTTCGTCGAGGCAACCTTGAAGGCGTAAGCTTGAGGGATATATTGCCTGTCATTTGTCGATGATGAATGAGCATTGCAAAACGAATTTGCTACATAGCCTCGCTGCAGATATCTAATCAGCGCTCCGGGACAACCCTGTGTTCCGGGGTGGAGGCTGCGGTAGAGCATGGGTAGTCGAAGCAATTATCTACTAACTCACAGCTGGACGAGCGAGGGTCTGAGAGTGCGAGCAGCGCTGCACGCTAGGACGACTAGTAGGTGGGCGACGTCTGTCTGATGGGGGGACTACAATTTCATCGATATGATATGTATTTTCGTCCAAGCTCTTATCAAAAAGCAAAAGCGTACCCACATCAATCATCAGCGCACGCACGCACGCAGCGGCACCGTGCACTATTAGTATTGCCAATTGGGCCGTCCGTCCAGCTGAGCTGGGGTGGCGAAGCCCCATTTATAAAAAGACACACATCCTGTGCACTTTCCATATCATAAATCATATGTGGGCTTGATCAAACTTGAATCCGAGGTCCGCAGGCTGCGCTCAGTCCATCTCCCCAAGTTATGTCCATCTCCATTGTGAGCTCTGGGGCTGCGATGAGTCAGAGAGAGCGCCGCCCGCCGCCGCCGCCGCCGCCCTCTGTGGACGACGACTGCCCGAATTACGAGACTGCCGTTAGTCGAAGGTGAGTTCTCCCTCTTCCTTTCCTTCCCACTGTAATTATTGCATGGGCAAGTTGCAGGCAAGCGCTGTTGCGTGAGATGCATCGATTCGCATTCCTGTGCTCAAACGCTCAAACGCTGATGCCCTTGTGTCTTTTTTGTTGGCTTCTGCTATGCGCCCTTCTGAATCTCGTCGATATCGATGACCCGCGTGCGACTCCCTTGACTCGATGATATCAGCAACTCGAATGGCACAGGACGGAGCGTGCAGTTTTCGCCTATATACGAGGGGCGGCGGGCGGTGTCGCCTTTGAAGTGAGTGGGTCTCCTTTTTTCTCTCTTGCATCCACCTGGATCCCCCTTCCACACCCCTTCGTCGTCGTCGAAACCCCCCTTTGCTTGAGAGAGATGTCTAACGTCCGCACCCACAGCGTCTCCCGCCGCCAGCCCCCCCCGCTCCCGCGGCACGAGCGGTATCTCTACACTTACCGCCTCGCGGCGAATGGCACCCCCATGCAATTCGTCATATCGTGAGTCCTTCCCTTCCCCCTCCCCTCTTGCCTCCCCCCCTCTTCCTCCAGTGTGCGTGCGTGAAGGGCCAGGGCCCGAGGACGCCGGCCAGCGCTCTCACCTCTCGTCTAATTTGATCTGTAATCCCACCTCATACATACTGATATGCGGCACCACGTCTGGCCTGTGACACAGCGTCGAACCCGAGTCAGGCAAGCCCAATGCGGGCGCGTACACCTTCCGGCTGTACTTCAAGGCGAACGGGATCGAGCGCGCGCTGGGCGAGCCTGCGACGCGGGTTTTGAGGGTCAACCCGAGAGAGTTGGATTTTATCGTTTTGTGAGTTGTGTTTATTGAGCGCTGAACTTGGGTGGGGTTGATGTGGTATTGATTGTTGAGCGCTTGTTTTTTTTTTTGGGTGATCTTATCTATGCTGTCGTTGCCGGCGCTTGTCTTCGCTTCTTCTCAACCATGCATCATCCGTCCTTACCTCAACTCATTCTCGACCCTCAATCGCCCCCACCCAGCATCTTCCCAGGCAAAGCCAGCATCCCCCTCGGCTGCCTCTGGTCCGTCCGCGTCTGGCTCCGCGTGAACTCGGTGGACCACAGGATATTCGGCGAGGACGATCTCTGGATCGCCAAGGACCCGGACTTCAACTCGATCGCGGAGGCCTCGTTCGCGCGTCTGAAGACGATGGTGGCGGGGGAGCAGGTGTATCATGCGTATGTGGGGCGGGCGTTGGTGGCTTTTACGGTCAAGTGCGTTGTGTTTTTTTGTTTCAAATCGGTGGCTGGATTGAGGAGACTGACGAGGAGGGGATTTTAGATGGCAGTGTATTTCGAATAATTTGTACAAGTACTCGCTGGAGTACGACGCGAACGGGGTTGGAGAAGTGCTCTTCGACGACTACAGACTACGGCTAGAAGTAGACCCGCGAGCCATAACCTTCCTCATCTTGTGCGTCCCTTTATCTCTCTCCTCTCTTCTTCTACCCTCACTCACACAACCGCCCCCCCAAAAAACAGCACACTCCCAACCCAATCAATCCCCACCAACGCCTCGCACAAACTACGCATCTGGCTGCGCTCCCTCGTGCCCATCCCCGCCGGCGACCCCTCCACCTCCTACGCGCTCCCCTTCAACGACTCCTACATCTACCAGCGCATATGGAAGAGCGACGCCTTCAAGATCGGGGCCCGACTTGACTTTGAGAGTTTGGGACCGAAGATGGTGATGGCGTTCTCGAGCGGGGGGCCGGAGGTGGTGGTGGTGCAGGGGAGTGCGGGGGAGGAGGGGACGGGGACGGGGACGGGGACGGGGAAGTATAGGGAGAAGATGGGGTATGGGTATTGAGGCCTGAGGGTGGGTGGTGGGGTTGGGGTGACTGCACCGAGATTTGATTTTCGTTTCGGTGCGATGGTGGTGTGCGTGGTGTGGATGCCTTTCCCTTTTTTTACATCTCCCTTCGACGACGCGTTACGCTCAAAGCCGCATCCAGGCTTCGCGATTCCGATTCTCCCTCCTCCCGTGGATCTGTTTGTTGTACAGTAGGTCTACTCTAGAAAATATGTACTCAATATGTACGACCAAGTATACGGTACAGCCTTGTTATCGTCTTTTTTCTTTTCGTTTCTTTTCGCTTCTTTTCCTGTCCTTTTCGTTCCTTTTCGTTCCGTTTCGTTTCGTCTCTTTCGTTTCTTTTCGTTTCTTTCTTTTCGTTTCTTTTCGTTTCTTTTCTTTTCTTTTCGTTTCGTTCCTTTTCGTGTCGTTTTCGTTTCGTTTCATTTCATTTCGTTTTTTTTTGTTCCTTCACAACCCTCCTCTAATTTTGTATCATTATCTATTGTATCTCCTCGCGTTATGTATGCACTGGATTCGGTTTGTATGTATACCGCTGTAATCCCTATCTTTATTCAATTCGCTTTCGGGATCCGGAATGAAAACCAGGCGCCAGGGATGCGGTGTCACCGTGCCACTAGTTTTACACAGTGCGTGTGCAGATCTTGACATGTAGGGAAAGGAACTTGCCAGTGTTGGACACACACTGTCAATGTCCTTGTCCATAAGTACGTATACGAAAGGAAAGGTAGGTATATTTCAAGTTATTTGCGCTGCGAGTGAGAATCTTCTATGGCTCGATTTATATTGGGAACGACGAGTTTGCATCTCAGCGAAGTACCCTCTGCCCAGTGCCAGCAGGCGTCTTCTTTCTAGTCCGTGATCCATGGCTGTTTAAACTTGGGCGTAGGGCTTTCAGGCGGTGACCTGCTTGGCGAAGAACTCGGCCCATTCCTTCTCGTCCCAAGCACTGCCCACCTGGCTCTGCATAAGCCCGTCCCAGAGCACCGTGGGCGAGACGTGGATGCTGTTCTGTCTCGAGAACTTCACTGTGCAATCATAAAACGGGATTTTAAATCATCAGCCTGCTGTCTGTCGAGGTTTCGGAAGATGGAAGATGGTTCCATCAAGGATGTGATGGCGCATATGCACGCACAATTATATTTAAGATCATCCGTAACCGCGTTCCCGCCATTCCCAGTGTCCTTCAAGGCGAGGGCGTCCGAGAACGCGTCGACCGCGCTGGCGGGGATGACGCTCGCGGCGAGCGCAGCGAGGCGCTGCCGGATCTGGCGGATGGTGAGGTCCTGTGTGGGGAAGTCGAAGTATTCCTCTTGGTGTTTGAAGAGCTAGTAGGGAAAGCAGAACAAGAATAAGGATATCGATGTCAGCATCTCCAGCGCTAGTCACGGAGCGGCGAGCGTGAGTGTGAGTGTGGAAGAGCTTACTTCAAGACTGAACGGCCAGAAATTTTCAGGCGACACACGGAGGACCTGGGTGTGGTGGGATCACATCGCAGGACCACGGTGGGTGTGAGTTCCAAGGTTCCAAAATTAATTATGCGAGCAGCGATCGGAAAGGAATTCAAGGAAGAGAAGGGAAGGGAAGGGAAGGGAAGCACGGATGACGAACAAGGGGGAGAATGAGAAGTTATAAGTAGAACTTAGAAGCGAACGAGCATTCAGAAATAAAAACGCACCGCCAAACCCGCTTCGTGGGTCAAAGTCGACACCGCATGCCAAGGCTGGGGATGCAGCCTGAATATGACCTTCACCTTCCCCGCGTAGGGGCCCCCAGATCCGAGGAGGGGCTTGAGGATCTTCTCGATCTTGAATGCGATTTTGGCGCTAGAATGGGAGGTGGGAGGTGGTGAGATGCCACGGAGTCGCCGTTAGCGTTGGTGCTTTAAGAGCGATAGTGTGTGGGGGGGGGTATATGCGGTACCTGTATGGGCATACGTAGTCCACTAGGCGGGGCGTAGGCGGTGTCAGCGACGCTTGCTCAGAGAGGGCTGTGGAGATCGAGATTCGACGTACGGAAGATATCGAGCGTGTGAGGCGCATCGGGGGCTCCGATGATGATTTGCGGGCGCAGAGATGGTTGTAAAGACATGTCTCGGTGCTTTGAGGGTGTTTGAGGGGTTGATGAGTGGTTGTAAGAGGCGAAGGGCGTTGGGGATGTTGAAGTTGGTGTGGTGGTATTTATAGAGCGGGGATACGCTCATATCGCTAAGGTATGACGCTCATGCATGTGACCAATTATCAACAATTATCCGTTACCGTACAATGTTACTACTAACTTTCAAAAACTCACATGATCATGGCGACGACCTTACAAATTCTCGTTTGGATGTAAGGTGGTTTGTAAATTCTTGAGCGCCTAAATCAATGAGCATGTGATCGCGTTCGGTGGCGAGGCGACGGATGATGAATTGATGCGACGTAACTGCAAATGACGGGCATCTAACAGTCTGAACCTAATCAAACAACATTTATTTTCCATCTTGGTCCGACTTCTTCAGTGAGGTATTGACGAATCATCAATCGTGTCCCTGGGCAAGGGGACAAGACCGTTGATTCCTCCAAATAACTGAGGATTATCAACTGCACGTTGTGGTGCATGACCAGAAGGCATGTCTTTTTCAGATTGATGGCATATATAGTATGCGGGCTCCACTATATGCGGAACTTATCAAGTGCAGCTTGAACGATTGGAACGAAAATCCAGTAGAATTGATGTCGAACTAATAGTTAAAATGAAATAATAATAATTAAAGACGTGCCTGTGGTAGTTCACAACTGGGTTAAAGAGACGGTCAGACTTCCCCTTCAGAATGAGCGGCGAAAGCTTCTCTGTTGCGCGAACAACAAGTTAGCTAAATTTTGAGTCCGAGAAAATATGACTACGCACCGGAGACTTGCTTGAAAGGCAACTTGTCAGCCAATCTCTGAACCTTTATCGAGATTAAGCTGCTGTGGCATTCCTAAAATTTGATCATCCAGTGAGATAAGATTACGAGGTGATTTAAATTGTAAACGCACCTTCAAGTGTCTCAAGAAGGTCAAGATGGAGGTCTCCACATGCGCCTGGAGAGCGACAATCTGGAACAACATGGTGCTGGACTATACCTCCACTCCATTTGTCACGCTCCCATTTGCAGTGCCTGGGCGCCTATTTTCTCGTGTCCATCAGTGGCTATCTCTTGATATGGACCCAAAGCCGATAATGGCTGTCGATTAATGCGAAGCTTCTTTTTATCAGGATACCGCCGTGCTGCACCTTCTGGGTAGTGCTCCCACATAATCTTTTGAACAGTATCCCTATGCATGTCTGACTCTAATGAGTAGTGAGTAATATAATGAAGTAGTTGATACTCTGTCCACATACCTGGGAGTCTTGATGTCAGATAGGTTGAAGGGGAGGAGGGAGGATGGTCAGTTGAATACTAAGTAGTACTTGTAACTTGGACACTGAAATTTGACTAAAGTCCAAATGGAATGATAATATTTGGCGGAAATGACTTGAATATATTATTAGTAACGCTTATGAGAAGTTTATGCCTGTAGAGTACATGCTTAAAGTTATAATGGTAAGGGTTTTGCAAAGCAAAGGCCGGTTGACAGAATGTTTCGGCTCTACTGCTCCATATACTGTCGCGCAAGAAACACATTTAAGTACATGCCTCAGTTACATCTCTATAAACATATCACAATTGAGTTCGTAGAAATTTGGTTGCTGTGGAACGTGCTATGATAAGTATGATTGAAGCCGATAATAATAGTCTTCGATTTCCTAGTAAAAGCGCGCTACTTTGACATTGCACTGGTGATGCCGCGGACGGTGTGCGATGCCGACGCCCACTCCGGCCAAATATAGAATTTACCATCAAGCTCGGAAGCACGGCCGAATGCCCAAAGCGCGGCCGCCTGCAAATGCGTCGTCGTTCTTCACTCAATGCGTAGAGGACAGTAATAATCACTTCTAGGACATATACAAGTAATCTGAATAGTAAGAATAGAGTACATAATTGAATTTTATCTTGACCCGTTGGTGTACAAAATTTGACGCTCATTCTAACTCAATGACAACCCGGACACCGCTCGACGTCTGAAATGAGATACCACTGCGCTTCACATGTTTTAGGCTCGCGAATTCTCAGAGTCAGTCGTAAAGGCCTGTCGAGCATGTGTTGATGATCGAGAATGGGTATCTGTGAATAGGCTCATCGATGAAGGGGTGCCGCGCTGTGCAATTTGTGGTGTGCTAGCGGTGTGTTGGAGTGACTGCGTCGGTACTCTAGCGCACTGCGTAGTGAATGAACGGTGAGCCACTCAGATCCTTGCGGGGACAGCAACATCGTCCAATCAATCCGACCAATAATAGAGTTCCTTCGTATCCACCGTGGCATTGCATCAATCTGCTTATTCTTCAGTACTGCCGTGTTTCATCACATCGCATTCCAGGTGTCCCCAGACCTCGGTGGGTGAGTTCCAACGCCCCTTCATTGATCTGTTATGTTCTGCAAGAAAATTTTACTTGTGCTAGAAGAGGCTAAAATGCCCCTGTACAGTGTACACAGACGTACACAGAAGGTCGCTTCTTCGCCCCCCAGTATGTGATCGCGGGACGACTAGACGATACTAGACCTGCGAGATAGGCATTCTCTTCGCGATATGATCTGGGATTTATAGCTTCCTGAATCTTAGAGAATAGGGTGATATCTGTGAGTCATAGGAATGTTCATGGCCCCTGCCCCCTTTGCTGTCGTCCTGGTGAGATGGCTGAGCACCCCTTCCGCCCGTTTCGTCTTTGAATAGCACTTTGCTTCTACGTACCCCGTGGGCGCCCTATAAAACGGATTTGGCATATCTCCTCGTGAATAGCCACCTGGCTTTATATCTGTTTATTTTATATGTCGGAGGACAATAATTGCGGATTGGTCATAGGACGGACATCCAAGCTCTTTTCATCCCGACTCTGCGCGAGTGTTTTCCCTTCTCAAGATCAGCCGGGGGTGGGGTCTAGAATATCTATTCCCAAATCTTCTGTCAAGAGTGCTCTTGTTCTTCCAGAAAACACTAACGAGGGACAACTGTGAGCTAGGTACGCATGGAATCGTGTTTTAGATCGATGAGTTTGTGCTGACTTTTTTTTTTTGCGGGTAGACGGTGTTGC
The DNA here is from genome assembly GCA_009935795.1 of Pholiota adiposa. Lineage (NCBI taxonomy): Eukaryota > Fungi > Basidiomycota > Agaricomycetes > Agaricales > Strophariaceae > Pholiota > Pholiota adiposa. Next base: position 128,223 of record QEYC01000036.1, read on the forward strand.
TAACGATAAGTAGGTATCAGGATGGATAGGGCGGTTTATATCGTCCGAGGGGACCTTCTAGAACAGGCGTTTATGCATGGTACACAGCTCGATACACGGTTGGAAGTTCAGTTTCAACGGGCATGGCGACCACCTGGCACCACGGCCGCGGAGACTTCAAGTACCTTGGATAGGTCCACGACGCCAACGCCGCCTGAACGACTTCTAGGTCAGAGAATAGATTCGGTAGTACGTTGTCCATCCTTCCGGCCTAGAGTCCTGGACCAAATTCCAATCACCGAAAATTTGAGAGGTGATCCTCGAACATGAACCGTGTATGACGTCTCAACCTCCTCAACCTTCCACTCCAAAATGACCGCTGCCAATCCCTTCCTCGTTTATATAATTTATATTATTGGAACTCGGACGTCATATTCAGAACCGTCTTTCAACACCCTGTGGCGTGGGGTGCCACTGTACGGTCAAAATCTTCTTCCTTCTTTCACTTCTTGTCTGCCACGATATCGATTCTCGACGGGAAGGACCTGGACCGGACCCGCCTTTCCTCTTAATCCAGCACACCCCAACACGCCGCTCGGAGTAGACAGGCGATCAAGATTAATTATTCGACGGTTGCAACCTACATAAACGCGACACCAACAGCGGCGTAAACGCGTGTGAGAAAGTGATAAACGGTAACGGCGCGCCGGTTCAACGTTCCCAGCCAAGCATTCAACCAACCAATTGAATTGGCTTAGGCTGTTGATTGACAGAAGTATTTCCAGAATAGGAAATGATGTTGGGGCCTGGATTGGTCATCGTTGCGGCGGCATGGGAGCGGGTAGTAGGGCTGGAGTAGGTGCAGTGACGACTACGAGAACTCAATAAGTGGGTAAGGGGGAGTGGTGGTCGTGTTTGTGTTGGCACAGGCGAGATGCAAATTGGTATTGGAAGAAATTTCAGATTTGCGACGTAAATGTACCGGTGAAAGCTTGTTGAATGTTTACGGCGCTTTGGGAGTTTGCCAGCGAGAGAAGCCTGAGGCGTTCACCAGGCCGCCCACGGGTACTTGTGGTCTATAAACACATCAAGACTCTTTCCAAATGCCCATCTCACCGCTGGATGACGAGATACCGGTGAATAGTCTGAAACGTCGATGGGAGAAAGTAGCTAGGAAGCGAAAATTCGAATTAACCCACTTCACACACAACAAGGGTTCGTACAACTATAGTCCTAACCAGCCCCAGCCCCAAGGCGACCTAAATACCCCGTCCGCAAGCCCATCCACCCGTCCGCCGTCATGATTCGTGGGCCGTGGCACCACTAACGCTCGCACGAAGTCACCAGTGGATGACCACCAACACGACCACCATCGGGAGCTTTCCAACATCTGGCCTGTGTCCATTAGGCGGGTGTGCGTCGTCATATATAACACCCAAGTACACCGCCGGCAACAGAAACTTGGACCTGCCCACCCCATGATTCGTGGGCTGTGGCACCGCACGAAGTGACCAGTGGGCGACCATCGAAAGGTCCACCAGCGGGCGCTTTCCGACCTTCGAATGGTGTCCGTAAGGCAGGTGGGCAGGGTCGTATACAGCGCCTATGTGCGCCGGACACAGAAATTTGGACGGTGGACGCCGTTGGGTGATGGATGGGGGGCTGGGACGCGGACAATGTGCGGCGGAGAGAGAGTGGAGAAGAGGGCAGATTTGAGATCAATCTGGCTCGACGCTAGCGCAGGCAAGCAGACCTATTTCCTACTCTTCCTCCTGCCCTACTTCCTTCCTCCTCCGTATTATTACACTGACCTTCGACCAGGGAGATTGACGCGGGGCGACGGCCGCCTGCTCAATGCTCAGTGTTGGGCGGGTGCGGGTGGCGAGTATTGGTCGTGTGTACGCCGAAAACAGAAATGGGGGCAATGGATACCCATATTGGAGGGGTGCTGGGACGTGGATGCGGCCGCGGCCGCGGACAGATTGTTTCTGGATCGGCGGAAAGACGGAGAGAGGGGAGATTTGAGATCACTGGCGATCTCGCTGGCAGAGAACAGCGCAGGCTGGCCTATTTCCTACCTCCGAATCCTCGAACTCCTCCTCGTCATTTGCTCGTCATGGTCATTATTGTTATTATTATCAACGTGAGGGCTCCCACCCACTCACCCACCGACCAGCCAATCGATAAAACGTTTGTTTTTTCAATCATGCTTTCGCTTATCTTCTGCTGGCCAAATTGGGGATACAAGCAAACTCTGAGTCTAAGCTACCCAAGCCTTTCCCTCGGCTCGAGACCGTTCTCGACTGCGCAGGACGTGAGGATATTTGGGGACATACTTTATCATGTATCTGACGTGTATCTCGTTGATCTCGTTACGCCACATCTTGGGGGTTTCTGGGTTTGTATTTTGTTGGATTTGTATATATATTTCGGGGTTTAGGAGAAGGGGGACTGGAGCGCCTGTAAAAATTTATGCGCAGCCTAGAATCCAGATTGTGAGTGTGGTATTTAAAGGGGGTCTTCAAGTGATCAAGAAGCCCAGAGAATCGGATCGATATGCGAGCGTTTCCTTGGTGTCAAACATTTCAAGCGGGTCACGGTGGGTGTGATCAAGTGGTCTGTATGGAAGAGCACAGATAGAACCAGGCTAGATGAATTCCGTTAGGGCGCGCGAGATTATCCATAGGGGGACCGACCCTCTGCGCGCGCGCCTAGATTGCGCCCCTGCATACCACCGGATGCAAGTATAGAGCGCATAGGAGTCAATCTGGGGATCAGGCTGTCATAGATATTGAGCAGTGGATAATCTCGAGGCCCATGTCTTCATATTTTATGTCCATGATGACAAGTCAGAAGGTTCAAGGCTCCCACTATGGGCATTCCTTCGTCCTCAACAAGCGTGGCAATCGCAAATGTCTATAAATAGCTTTCCCAAGTAGTCCGATCCGCCGTTCGGGGTTTTGTTTGTCACCGTCCCATGGACTGCGATTGGCTGGCGACTTGATGCCATCAAGCCGCGTCTCGGAAGCACTGCCGAAGGCCCAAACTTCGCCTGCAAACGTGTCGTCGTTCTTCACCAAGTGCGTAGAGGGCGACACTGCAGCAACCTACAAAGGTACAGATTACATGATCTATATCATAACACAGAGATGTGAGCATTAATGTCAATGTCATAGTAAAAGGCAGACTGGGACCACAGTAGCGCGAAAACTCGAAAAACGCGCGAAACTTTAACACTTTCTGACTTGGGGGGTCAGAATCCAACCGAAATGTGAAAGAAATCCTCAAAGTATATTGCGGACCTCAAATAGTATCGCGTTTTTTTAAAATTCGAAATGAACACCATAAACAGACGGAGAAAGCAGCAGTAATAAAATGGATACTACATAGTAAACAAAGGCAAGACTATAATTTCCAAGCAAAAACAGACCCAACTACAAAGGAATAAATCAATAACAAGTACTAGAAGAAGAGCATAGATAGCAATTCCGAGACGTACCAATCTCAAAATTACCTTCCTGACGTTCGAAAACGCATTAAACGCTCAGGCTGTTCTGTCAAAGTGGTTGGATCCTCTAAAAAACATTCGGCCATTTCTTTCATTTCTGCCAAATCCTCGATAGTTTGCTCCAAGGTCATGAGCAACGATCTATATTTTTCAGCGATGGGCCTCTTATGAGAGAATTGAAGATGGTCAAGGTCAATATCCAACTTCCGGGCATGGCACTCCGCCCGTATCTGATCAATTACATCCCGGGCAGTTGTGAGCGTCGCCCCATCCATTGTACATAGGCTCATTTTTGGAATGAGTTTTTCCAGGTGACAAACAATATCGACCATCGCAGCAGATTTGCGTAATTCGAGCGCTTTTTCCACATCAACGGCTGCCGCAAAATATGTTGCGATTTCAGCACCGGAAAAAGACGCGAATGCGTTCGAATTCTGCTCGGATTCCGTGACGCGGTCCTGAGACTGTTGTGGGTTACCCAATGCAATATTAAGCATTGACAATAATGTACTCATGAACGCACTGATTGCTTGAGCCGGATAGCCTCATAGATGTTAAGAGCTTCATCCCCCATTGCCATAACTTCCGGCGTCAGAATGGATATGGGGGGTGGAGCGTCGGGTCCAGGGGAAATCTTGGCTACGGTTGGGGGCTGCCATGGATAGAATAGATCTGCAGAAACGCTTCTGACATCCGAGGATGATGTTGAGGGAGCCTCTGGTATATGAAAAGGGATTACGGGGAGATGTGATGGTGCAGGCGACAGAGGATGTTCATCGCGGCGAGCTAAAAGAAGGCCATTGGCGATAGGGTCCCGGGGAGGTTGGGCTGGACCATCTTGGTAAGGAAATATTTCGAACCCTATGAGAAGAGAATACTCACCGTCTGGCCCAGCAGGATAGTTGTATGAGCCCGCAACGCTGCACGACTCAATAGAAGGCATGGAGGGGCTCGGTGATGTAAGCGAGGCACGGTTCGATTTGGGACAAGGACTTCATGATGACTTAGTCTATGTACTATGCACTGGCAGACTCACGTGGGTTGTGGAGATCACCGTCCATATCATTATGGCATACCTGAGTACCTCCCAAACTCCAGATTTAAATTAATTTTAAATGGGAATGACAGATTTTTCCAGCTCACAACTTCAGCTTCAACATTTGAGATTTGCGAACTTTTCTGCCTTGCGTGAGGATGCCAGGTGGTTTTTATGTTCTTGGTGTTTTTGGGCGCCTAAATCAATGAGCATGTGATCGCGTCGCCAACGGATGCGACTGAAGTTGAATTGACGCGACATACCCACATATGGGGGTCCAATATAGTCCGCACCTAATCAAACGAGCATATACTACATATTTGTGACCACAAAAAGGGAGGGGTATACTGTGACGAAGGGTAATGTTACTACAAATGCGGAATAAAGACCGTCCATTCCACGTCCTGATATACAGCAGTTGGTAAATCGCGAAGAGAAATTACAGCCTCAATCAAAATAACAGAACGAGAAAGCCCATAAATGGCAGCACCGATCCAAAGGATCATAAACACAAACTGCGCGTTCGCGACAACTTTGAAATTGAAATATTCGCAGAGCCCAATGAACACAAGTACCACGACGATGGAAGTGGGGTATCCGGTGATATAAACGGTGGCGATGCGCCACAGGAGACGCTCTACAGAAGTCGGAAAGGGGGCCGCCCACGCGATGAAGTGCACGGCTCCAAACAGCGTCCCGATGACTAACGAGCCAACCATTATCCCGCCATAAGCATCGTCGTCTATCGCGTCCGATCCGAATATGGACACCCGCAAGGCGCCATCGGCGATCTGGGGATCAGGCTCCAGCATCTTCAGGAAGGGGTAGAGAGGGTAGCAGAAGATGCGGAAGGGGATCACGAGCCCGTAGAACCAAAGTGTCCCCGTCCACCGTCCTTCGAGCTTTGAGCGGTCCATTACAAATATTCTCCGGATGTATCTCACTTTTTTGTATACGGGGGGCGGCGTCGAGGTGGCGTCCTGGGCCGTTGATTGCAAACTTTTGGGTGTGTTTTCAAGCTCTGGATGCTTTTCGTCATCGTCGGGTATCGTAGGTATAGGACCGCTTGAGCTTGGCAAAGTAGGTAGCAGAGAGATGTCCGGCTCTGTGAGAGGGGTATTTATTTGCGTGACAGAATCTACCAGGCCTTCTGGTAGCGCTTGTACGGAAGGTTTTAAAACATCGCGTTCCGTGCCAGTGGGCTCTCTACCCAAGCCAACAAGAGGTTTTTCGTCGCCCTTTTGCCCGCCGGTCTTCCTCGTAATCCGGAAAGCCTTCCCCACGTCCTGCGGTTTTGGGTGAGGCGTCGAGGTCTCGCCCTCTGCTGGCGGTGTATTTTCGAATGTGCTTTCTGGCTCTGTTTGCTTCTCGTCGTCGTTGGGTATCGGAGGTGTAGACCATCTTGAACTTGGCAAGATAGGTAGCAAAGAGGCATCCGGCTTGGTGAGAGGGGTATTGATTCGCATGTCAGAGTTTATCGGGACTTCTGATGTCGATTCCATGGAAGGTTTCAAAATATCGGAATCGGTGGACACTCTTTCCAAGCCAACAAGCGGCTTTTCCTCGCGCTTTTCAAGTTGCCCACCCGTCTTCCTCATAATCCGGAACGCCTTCCCGACATCCTGCGGTTTATGCCACCACAGCGAGTATGTAACCCCGTTCAGGAGCGCAAACGCAAGCGTAACAACCTCCAGTTCGCTCAAGGGAAGCTTCTGCGCCCACCGAGTGACGCACTGCAGCACGAACCACAACGTCTGAAGCACGACGATCCCTTTCGATATCAAATCGCCTTTGCTTCTGTCCTGGATCTCGTCCTCGGTGATGTCTGGGGGGTCGATGGTTCCGTCTTGGATGCCCTTTTCGAGCCGGGCGTAGTTGAGGACTTGCACGGGTTGCCCAAGTTCATCGTAGAGGAGGAAACCGCCCATGAGAGCGAAGAAGCCGTGCGACATTGTCCATGGTTGGATTCCTTGGCATTTGGGTTCCGGTATGCTGTAAAGCCACTTTTCCATGGATTGGGCGATAGTCTTCTTTGCAGGCTTATCTGTATCCTCAACCATCCATTAGAAACCCAAATGCGAAAATGCATGATGACGGAAGAACCTCAAGCTCCAAGCTTCAAAACTCACTTTTCGCAATCGTCTTATTATAATCCTTCATCGCTTTCCTCGCCCCCGAATACTGGATGAGGGCCCACAGCGACACTACCTCTGGGGCGATCACAGCGTAGAACGTCATCACTGCGCGCCGCTTGAAGCACCTCCAGCCCGAGTCGTGCGGCCCAGGGATGTTGGGGTGCAGCGCTGTCCACGTACACGCCAGGATCGTGGCGGCGCAGCTCCAGATGATGTCCCATATCGTGCGGACATTGGCGTTTGGAGACCCGGAGGCCGTCTCGCGGAAAGCTAGCAATGCATAGTAGCCCGGAGAGTCAGAGGTCGATGGTGCAAGAGGCGCGCCGTGCGTTAGGGTCAGGAATAGAGCAAAAAGCAGAAGCATGAAGCTGAAGTGATGCACAGTGCGTGTAAGTCACCACATATGCGGTCCGTACTTAAATACGTTTCCATGAAGGGCCGATGGGAGATTTGATGCATCAACGTTTCGTTGTGTTACAGTCAGGTACAGCCACTCAGGGCCAGCCTATCATCCCGTCATCTGGCATTTTTGATCTTATCTACTCAACTCACAAACAAATTCTTCGTCGATGACAAGACATCAAACAAGAATGTAGTATATCCAATCGACACATGGCTAACAATTATTTAACAGTTGAAGTCGCCAATTTTTTTTTGAAGACGGACTGGCTGCAAGCAGCAGTACCCAGAGGATCGCAAATTTATGTCAATTCTTTGTATCATTCGCTAACTTATAGTTTATATTCAAGTATATCAAATTTTATTGCGTTTGAGTGTGCTACAGTGCAAAGTATATATGAACTTGGGCGTGATTCAGGCGAAGAGTTGGGTTTCGCCCGAAAATGGATATGGGCGTCTAATATAATCTGAAGCTAAAATGCCGCGAACTGTTCGCGGGCGGAGTGGCTCAACTCCGACTCCACCTTCGCCTCCGCATTACTCTACATTATTGGCACCGACATTGCGCCGCGCTACTTAAAAGTAAGTACTCGCTTCATTTCACTCATCCTATTGTTTGTCGTACCCTTCTCGTTGTCATTGGGCTCACTGAATTCTCATTTTGCAGCCACAATGCGTAGATTGGACGCTAAGAGCTCGTACACACCCGCGCACTCTTCTCCGAGTAGAGGGCTTGCTTTGCTCTGGCGAGGCAGGTGACATGGGCAGCGGCGGGCGGCGGGCGGCGGGTGTGATGCGTCGAGGCGAATTGAGTGGCGGGTGCTGCTGTCGTTGTCGCAGAGAGTCGAGACGAGTTCGCCATTCCTTTCCCATAAATATGATGTCCTGAAATGAGCATATCCTATATGTTAATTTACACAGAAAGAGGAGGGGTATGGTGCCATGATATTAATAATTATAAGTGTGGAATGAAGACCGTCCATTCCACGTCCTGATATACAGCAGATGTTAAATCGCGAAGAGAAATTACAGCTTCAAGCAAAATAGCAGAACGACAAAGCCCATAAATGCCAGCACCGATCCAAATGATCGCCACAAACACAGACTCCGCTTTCGCGACAGCTTTGAATTTGAGATACTCGCATAGCCCAAGGACCACAAGTACCACGACGACGATATTGGGGTATGCGGCGATGTAAACGGTAGCGATGCGCCACAGGAGACGCTCTGCAGAAGTCGGAAAGGGGGCTGCCCACGCGATGAAGTGCACGGCTCCAAACAGCGTCCCGATGACGAACGAGCCAAGCATTATCCCTCCATAAGCCGCATCATCTAGCGGTTCTGATCCATACATGGAGACGCGCAAGGCGCCATCTGCGATCTGGAAATCAGGCTCCAACATCTTCAGGAAGGTCCAGAGACAGTAGCAGACAAGGCGGAAGGGCACCATGACCCCGTAGAACCATAGTGTCCTCGTCCACCTCCCATCGAGCTTTGAGCGGTCCATTCGAAGCTTTCTCCGGGCGTATTTCAATCTTACGTAGTACATGGGTTGTGGCGTCGAGGTCGCGTCCTCTGCTGCTGGTTGTGCGCTTTTGGGTGGATTTTCTGGCTCTGGTTGCTTTTCGCCGGCGTCAGGTATTGGCGCAGTAGGAACCCCGCTTGAACTGGGCAAGATGGGCGGCAAAGAAATGTCCGGCTCAGCGAGAGGGGTGCTTATTCTCATGACAGACTCTATCGGGACTTCCGGCATCGATTCCATGGGAGGTTTCAAAAGAATCAAAACATCAGCATCGGTGGGTTCTCTTGAAGTTTCCAAATCAACAACTTCAAGGGACTTTTCATCGAGCTTTGGCACACTCGTCTTCCTCGCAAGGCGGAAAGCCTTTCCCACATCCTGCGGTTTATGCCACCATAGCGCATACGTAATCGCATTCAGGAGCGCAAACTCCAGCGTAACCACCTCAAGTAAGCTCAAGGGGAGCTCCTGCGCCCACCGCGTGATGCACTGCAGCACGAACCACGATGTCTGCAGCACGACGATCCCTTTCGATATCAAGTCGCCTTTGCTCCTGTCCTGGATCTCGTCCTCGGTGATGTCTGGGGGATCGATGGTTCCATCTTCGATGCCCTTTTTGAGCCGGGCGTAGGTGAGGACCTGCACGGGTTGCCCAAGTTCATCGTAGAGGAGGAACCCACCCATGAGGGCAAAGAAGGCGTGCGACATCGTCCATGGTTGGATTCCTTCGCTTTTGGGTTCCGGTATGCTGTAAAACCACTTTTCCATGGATTGGGTGATAGTCTTCTTTGCAGGATTGTCTGTGTCCTCAACCATCCATTAGAAACGCAATTCGCAAACGTATGCTGCCAGAAGAATTTCAAAACTCACTTTGCGCGATCGTCTTATTATAATCCTTCATCGCATTCCTCGCCCCCGTATACTGGATGAGCGCCCACAACGACACCACCTCCGGCGCGATCACAGCGTAGAACGTCATCACCGCGCGCCGCTTGAAGCACCGACAGCCAGAGTCGTACGGGCCCGGGATGTTGGGGTGCAGCGCTTTCCACGTACATGCTAGGATCGTGGCGGCGCAGCTCCAGATGATGTCCCATATCGTGCGGACATTGGCGTTTGGAGACCCGGAGGCCGTCTCGCGGAAAGCTAGCAATGCATAGTAGCTCGGAGACTCAGAGGTCGATGGTGGAAGAGGCGCTCCGTGGGTTAGAGTCAGATATAGAGCGAAGAGCAGAAGCATGAAGTGATGCACACGAGTTTATTATCCACTCTGTGCGCGAAAGTGTCCATATATGAGGTTTTGTAAACACGTTTCCATGAAGGGCCGATGGGAGATTTCCTGATCAACGTTTAAACATTGTATCAAGTACAGCCATCATCTCATCGTCATGTAGATCTGGCATTTTTGATCTTATATCTAATCACTGCTCAACTCACAAACAAATTCTTTGTCGACGACAAGACATCAAACGAGAATATAAAATATCCAATTGACACACAGCCAACAATTGAAACTGGCAAAATTTTTTCTCAAAAAGATAGACTGGCTACACTGCTGGCACTGCAACGCTAAAAAGAGGATAACACGATCAAGGCACGATGTTACCAGAATAAGACTGGACGGACGATGAGCGAAAGATGAAGAGGCCGAAATATATAGCATAACAAAGATCAATGACATACACGCTGCAAATTTCAATGCCACGGTGCCCAACCCACATACATCTTGGCCTACAACACGTTAGATAGATACGAAATCCTAGAAAAAATGCACGACATACCAAATTGTTGATATCCGTCGCATCCTGGATGAGCAACTGAACCAAATTACTGGTCGACATGGGCCTTTCGGGCCTCTCTAATTTGACCCACGGTTGATAGATCCCGTTCAACTTCTTCTCGATCGGGCGGAGGGATTTCTTAGCCAGGTCTTTCAATTTCACTTTTTCGTCGGATTTGGTAACATCTCTGGCTGCATCGCGATCCTAGGTGTCCAAATATAATTAATCAGTGTGTATTAAGGCAAAGGACAACACTTACCAGTTTTCGCTTTTCATCCTCCCACTCGACAAGAGGATCGTGTAGGAATGCATCGAGGACGCTCATAAGAGAATCTTTGTTGTCGCGCAACAGCTGCATGGTGACTTCGCAAGCCATTCGGAAAACACCTTGAGGGGTCATTAGCACCGGCTCATTGCATATAAACCAATGTGGTGCTACCTTCGACTCCACTGACACCCAAGCCATCAACCATGTTTTGAGTCAGTCTGAATGGTACTCTTTCAGGCGTCTCTAAGTTCTTCCCCTATACCAAGGATTAGTTAATTCTTCGTGTGTATCCAAATACGGCTGCGCACCTTTTCGAACAGACAATTAAAATCTACATGGACGATATCACCCGAGTTTACGTCCAACAAGATGTTTTCGCCATGTCGATCACCAAGACTACATTGAATGAATTTATCAGACTTGCGCAATGCATAAAGAAAACCCACTGACCCAAGCACAAATCCCACCATTGACATCACAGCTGCCGTACGCCCAAATGTCAGACGACTTGCCAGCCAGGCCGTAGGCTCCGGGAAGGTCTCAACAAACCAATGGTGGAATACAGGTTTGTATCTATCACCCGTCACGAACAGAAGTCAAAATATCTTCATGAATGAACTGGACAAGTGTACTCACACAGACAGAATTTTTGCCTTGAAGACCTCGGCGGCTGTGGCGTCATTCTTTATTCCTTTGATTTCGTTGGAAATTTTTATGAGGTCCGAACTCTGAAAGAATATGTTTTAATCACAAAATATGGCAGACAGCGTTTTGTAACCTTACGGTCCTTACCCAGCCTTTGACATTTCTTGCCTCATAGATAGCAAGAAGGATGAGTCGCATGGCAGTGGTATTTGGAACCCATTGAATGAAACCGCATTCTTCGTTCAGCGCAACGACACCGTATGTTCGAATATCTAAATTCCGAATGAGATAGTGAATGAATTAGATTCCGTTTCGAAGGAAAAACTTACGCAGTTGCCTCCTTCTCGACTCGGAGTTACCTTTCAGGAGCTTGTTGATGATAGAGTTCATCTCCATTAATCGAGCATCTTTGCGTAGGTCATCCTTAGGTTTTCCCAAGAACATGTATGTCTGGCCATTGCTTCCACGAATGGTGATTTTTCTTGGTTTGGCGAGAGATTTCATAACCTCTATTTCATCGGAGAACTCTGCATGTATCGTATCACATTAGATTGAGTATGTTCATCAACATTAAATGAGAGTGAAACTAAACAAACCCTGGAAGGTTGGCGTGTCCAACGGAAATGGGTGGTGAGTTGATTCAGATGTAGGGTCGGGAGGCAACGTAGCCGTTAGTGATTCTTGAAGAGGGATAATCAGGTTTGAATTCCCTAATTGCTTCAGCTTGGGAAAATGCTTTGACATGCTTAAGAACGTCTTATTATCGTCGACGTGAAAATCACAGAGGTCAAGCAGTTCGTTCGTCATGCAAAGTGCCTCGCTGATCAGCTTGGACAGTCCATTACTGCCGTTGGCGGGATTACTCTGGTTTGGGATGAAGAAATAAGCAACAGCTTATCAGATTTCGTACAGAACTTACTTGAAGTTGACGTAGTATTTCCTTTCCTCTTTTTTGGCGGTGCTGCTTGGTAGATTTCACGGCCGAGGTGAAAAGCCAAAGGGATTGTCGAGGATATTTTTGCATAATGTTAATGATCAACCTAGATAAATGACCAAAGATTTCGGGGTTGTTGTGACCCACTCGAGATACGATTTGTGGGAAGGCAGTGAACCACTGTAAACGTCAAGACAGTATGAGAATGAAACCGCTTAACGAAGAAGAAAGCGATAACCAACTTTAAATACAGGTGCTCCTTTGATAGCTCTGACAATTTCCTCGGTCATTTGCTTGTACAAATGTTGCTGCGCCATGAGCTTGTCTTCTCCGAGGTCTAGCCAGATTGTTAGCAGGCGAGGGACGGTACGATACGTGAACTTGGATCCATGCATGAGAGACCTTGAGAATGTCTTAACGGTCATATATATCATTTTCAAGCCTCTGAAAAATTTGTGTTAGATTTACCCACATATAAAAATGCTGATATACCTAGAAATTTTATCATTTTCTGGCAGTTCCTTGAAACAATCGTCGTAAAATTGTCCGACGTAGTACTGAGCGCTTTCCCAACTATGTTATATAGTAAGGTTTCCGTCTATGAGACGACGACGAATGGCTTACGTTTTCTGAAATTTGATTGCCGCCTCTAGAACAGTGGCTATAATCTTCGTTTCGAAACGGTCTGATTCATCCATCCACCGACCACGAAGAAGTTGTATCTAACGCAACCGTTTTGTCAAATTTTTCATATATGGATAAGAGTAGATCGTACCTTGGCCTTCATCCGCTCTGCGTCTGAATCCATGGTTAAATCTAAGACATTCTCGTCCAATAATCCCAGATGCTTCACGGAATTCTCGAGGTCATGCAAAGCGCGGAGCGGGTCTCCCGTCGCCTTCAATAGCTTTGCACTTTCAATGAAAGAATATGCTGCCTTTCGTTGTTGTGCCTGAAGCATTGCATTATACGCTGTTTGCCATTGTCCTGCTTTTCTGGCTATCTTAGCACTCGTAAGCCATGTCTTTCCAATTTCGCGATTGAGACCTAGCCGAGGATTTGTGCTGTTGAAAATTTTAGTTAAGCGGTTCAACAGAAAAAATTATAACAGTCTCACGATAGGGTGAAAGCTGTTCGCCTCATACTGAGCAATGGCTCGCGAATTCGAAATGTCGGAAGAGTGGTGTTTAGTCGAGCTGAAAGCGTCTTAAATAATTCTGTGATAGCTTTACGACGTTCTTGACGAATGCCATCTTGAGAGCCAGATTGCAGACCACATGTTGTCTGGTAAATCAACTCTAGTTCGTGGATCGAATGAAGATCCAGAACTGACTGATAGGAGCGACGGTAGCCTTTAGAACCGCCAGCTGTGATGGGAGCTCCTAATGTCAAGCGAGCATCAGATAACGCATCCGATGTAGCCATTGAATCTCCAGTGCGCATGGCCAAAATTACTCGAGCAGTAACCATGGATGAAGTATCGATCTTGATTTTTTCCACAAGTCTTTGGACATCATCCCAAGCACCGACCATCCAAGCACTTTCTATCTGGAAGTCTGCTAGAGTAATTTCCCACTCTGGATGTCGAGTCAGTACACCAGCGACATGAGTGCGAAGTGTGTCTTCAAGGTATACCGAAAGTCAGTCAGACAATGATAACGCAAGAAAAAATCAGTCTCACCATAATGACCAAGGTTACGAAGGCAACGTAAAAGACCAAGATGAAATTCTACATTATCAGGAGAGTCTTGAAGACGCAATTCCCAGCAACTCTGAGCAGCTGTCCATCGCCCTGTACTCTCATGTTGTCGGATTTGATGCTCCAAAGTTGGTGAGACTATCAATGTCGAGATACCCTCCATACCGTCAGGTTCGTCTAGATTCGCATAAATCTCATGCAATTTCTCATAATAACCAGGCAGATCGTCCTTTCCGGATCCTCGTTCCTTCAGAGTGAAGATTTGCTGCTCGAAGTCCATGAGGGATCGTGCAAATGCCTTGCACTGGAAAGCAGCTTTAGCCATCAAGCTCTGGTCGATATTGGCTAATACGGAATCCAATCGAAGGAGTTGATCTTGTAGTTCACCTAAGCGGTCGATTCGCGGACGTTTGGTATCTGTGTTCTTGGCTACCTCCTGGCGTACGATCCTAACCCACTTGTTCAAATGGTCAAGAAGCATAAAGACGGCCTATCGAAGAATTAGTTTTCGTCGGAAAGGAATGCAGGAAGGCCGGGTCTACATACCTGAGCACTGAGAAGCTTCTTATCGGAAGTCGAATTACTTTCTATATCCACTTGATCATGCAAAACAGTTATCATTTCTGTTCGGATGGCGAGCGCATCATCATCATTCCCAGAAATGAGAATATTGAGGACGAGATGTGGCAAAAGGTGATGAGCGACGACGACATCTTTGTTTCGAACCGCTGAGCGAAAGACACCAAATATTTGCTGTGCAACAGGTCCAGAGACCTTTGTGATTAAATATGATGCCCAAAGTTGTATCCACTCGCGATATGTAGATTGTGTTGGATAGATAGGATGTTGAATATCTGGTGTTGAACTTTGGTTCAGTGTGAATCGACCTTCGAGAAGTGGTGTAACAGTTTCCAGAACATGCTTTGGTAGTGCATTCCATCGATTGCGAACTCTGATAGGAATCGAGGTTGTATGGCCTGGGGCAACGAGAGCTGGAGTGAATTGACAGAACTTGAGCAGTTCTTGGATGCTATAGGCGAGATGGCTCTGATACTTGATATCGCTTGTGGAGCGGAAAGCACTAACAAGAAGATCTTGGATAAGATGTAATGCGAATAGTACTGCTTCTGCATCGTCGGCGTAGTTTCGCATGACAACCATACTGGTATCGCGATACGGTATTTCACAACGATCTGGATCCACCGCGCCCAGTACGCCAATACACTCAAACGCCAGGAGGCGCAGAGCCTCTGAGCCCTCGCCACTATCGCGGCAGGCTGTGGCAAACAAAGTTGCTAGGAGTTGGCCGATAATTGGATCAAACGAATCGCCAAATGTTATTCGCTGCATATACTCTTTGTGATCGTGCAGCATGAAAGAGATTAACTCGCGCAAGGCAAGCGTCGCAACAGTAAGATTGTCGCTCGATATCTGCTTGATAATCCTCTGCAAGTCGTTTTCAGGTGTCAATGCTCCGCGCAAGGTCCTCAATTTGTCATCCAAGGGATGTAGTTGTTCAACATTCGAAATGTCAACAATTTCAGAGATATACTGCCTAAGACTTGGGCCCATCGTGCAGATGATGTACTCCAGACATTGGAAAGCAGTCTCGCGGGCTTGGTATGAAAATGATGACCATGACGTGACGATAGCTGCGCTCGTAGGTCCCACGTGCGGTGCAAGTTCTGGCGACCCCAAGGTCGTCAAAAACCTGTACCAACTATCGAGGGTGACTTCAGATAGTTCAGGGATAGAGACCATCGTTTGGAAGGTCGCCATGATCTAAAACAAAATCAGTACCAGTCGACTTTTGGAACCACCAAATCCATTGAACAAACCTGAGGCGAGACATGGCTAATTGTCGGACCAATTTGCTGTACTAGTGCTCCTAAGCTGCGCAAGATTTTACGCTTCATGTCGACGCTCTTCTTTCCTTGGACGTCCTGAAGCATGTCGTTGATGTCCGAGATCAGACCAAGCATGTAAGTCTTGAGAAACCTTCCCAAATCCGAATCGACGGTAGCATTTCTTCTCTGGTGGCCCAGGATTTGTTCGACCTTCTTCAAAGCTATGATTCCCTAATAGCGCAGATATCGAACGTTGAGATATAGCACATAATAAATGTTTGTATGCATACCTGTTTGGCAACATCTTGATTTTCATCGCCCATTACTACGACCAATTCAGCTAGCAATGGCACCACGCAACTCTTGACGACACTTTGCACATCAATAGCCGAACTCGTCGCGTCTGTAAGAACTTTGATAACAAAGTTCAGAGCCTTGTTCGTCGAAACCTGACTAGGAAGCATGAATATATGCGCGAGGATGCCATGGGAGTGCTTCAACAGCAGAGTTGACGCCTTGGTGGAGAGAGCCTTCGTAATCGAGTCCAGGACCTTCTGATCGCAACTCGCAAATAGTGGTGGGAGTGTATATGGAAGGGTAATGGTAATGAAGTCGGCTGGAGCGATGGACATGACTCGACATGCCTCGCCTAGGAGATCTGGCTGCGTCGAAAGACGCTGAATGATGAAGGGTGCGATTTGGTCTTGATAGGGATGTATAAGCTTGTATGGAGCCATCTGACAATATTTGGCGATTGCCAGGATCTTATGAAAATCAATACATTAATGAAAAAAAATTGCGTTGAAGATAGTTGAAAAATCATACATGCATACATGCGGAACCTTTGATAACAGTGTTTTGTCGACCAAGTTGTGCAACTAAAAGGCAAAGGACTTGGCCAAGAACATCTGAATTGATTGTTCTGATAAAAAGTCGATAAGAGCTCATAAATTGTGATACAAATGACTTACTTTCCCATTGCACCGATCGAGACTAGCAAAGTCTCCCTGATAGGATTCTTCGAAACCTCCAAGCACTGGTAAATTTTCGCAAAAAGAGGCTCCGCATTCCGAAAACCATCTTTACCATGCAGGCTGTAGCTTTGAACTAGGCTATTCATAGCAAATCTGAAAGAAAAATCAGCGTAATTCGTCGTAGAAACTGGAGAAAGAACACACCCGGCACTGACGCGAACGCTACGATCTAAATCCGCCATTCCTCGAAAAACGATATCAGTGACTGCATCTGACACCCCTCGTGCATGATGATTGTGGTGTTTGATGATTTGAGACAAAGCCTGATAGATTCGCCTACGAATATCGGGCGTGACCTCCTCTGGCGTTCCAGAGAGCAAACGCGAGATGACTGGAAGATACGGATTGACCGTATGATCAACATGCGTGATATTCTGAGCTAGGCAATTTGTCTTGTCGCATTGGAGCAGAAAGCATGGCAACGATGCGATCTTGTCAATGAGAGCAACACGGTTATTAGACCAAGATTCTAAAGAGCGTCTACGAGAAATAATTATCAAAGAAAAAATGAGAGAAAGAAAGGACGCACTGTTCATATCGTGTTTGGATTTCATTTAGTACTCGTCTACTCAACAGATCGGCTGCTGATTCTTCATCGTCATCCATCCACGATAATGTTTCCGGTGCGATAACCTCTCCAACGAGAGTTTGCAATTGCTGTCTCCATATGTGTGGCGGAGTTGATAAGCGACCGTTGTTGGTCTTGGGTATATTGGTAGGTGGGGGTATATTGCGGGAAGCGAGCTCTTTGAGGATGTTAGTTCGTTCGGGACTTTCGTTCATTGCATTGATGTCTTCCGTCATTGATTCTCGGCTTTTGTCATCCATTCGAGGGACAATATTGCGCAGATAGAACCAGAGCAACCCCTTTGCATTTATGAGAAGGGAATATTGGATACATTTCGCGCCACGTACCTGATATCCTTTCTCGCTCGCTCGCTGGTGTTGTAACCGATACATAACGGAATGGGCCATTGCTTTAGAAAGCGGCATTTCCTCCGCCGCAAACAATTTTACAAGAAAAGGATCAAGTAGTTCCCATTCAAGTTTAACTGTCGAGTCCATTCGGATTTGGAGTACGAACTCCGGAAAATCCCCAATCAGACTTCGATATTCGATTATCTTCCGCAGAGGCGTTGTTGTTGTAATCATATCCATCAGAGCTTTCGTCCTGAGTACCGACGTCGTGCAACAGGAAGGGTCCAAATAGTGAAGCATAATCGTCTTGGATAGCTCAGCGACCATTCGAAGAATATCGGCGAGGATCCATTGACATTTGAGCGGTGGCACGAGAATTTTCATGACGATGTCGACTAGAAGAGCCAGGAACGAGGGTATATGAATGAGAGATGTAGTGACGACATTGAGCGGACTCGCTTCTGGTTCCTTCGCTCATTCAGTAAATACGTACGTAAAACGAAAAGAAGTATCATACCTGCTCTTGGGAATTTTGGTCCTTAAGTGCAACGATGCGCGGTTTTTGGAAAAAGCGCAAGATGGTAAAATTTGTGAGCGCTGTCGACAACGAAACCAGATCTAGTGACCGTCAATACAAGCAGCGACTTAACCGAATGAGACTCACCTTGGCCCATATCGATACTCTCCTTCAAAATCACTCGAAGAATCTTCCAAGACGGGTCATATTCTCCAGACAAAGTAGGACTGTTGTTTCCAAGTCCGCGCAAGACCGATAAAATTACCTGAAAGGACTTTTCCTTCATGTTGGATGGCGAGAACATTTCCTCCTCGCAAACAACGTCCATTTCCTTCCACACTTCGAGAGCTCTGCAAAGGTCGAGTAATCTTACGAAAATCTTCTTCAAAAGCGTTTCTGAACCGTCGTAAATGTCGTCGACGCGTAAAAAGACGCGTCTTATCACATCTAGGGTGACCTCGGTCATCATGACCTTCTCTTTCATCGTGTTCCAGGAAACCATGTCCGGCAGAGGAAAAGATCCAAGGAAATGGTCTGTGAGTCCATCGGCAACCGTCACCCATGTAATCTTGTTTTCAGCTGTGATTCGAGGACAACTGTCGCCTAGATATTGAGTTACGAGCGATTGCAAAAACTTGAGGAATTCTGCAGGACTCGTGTTGTTGTCAGGGCCATTGAAGCCCAGTAGAGGAATAGGAGTCGAAGAAACGGTGCTCATCCTGTTCACGTCAACGTTGCAGTCATTGAGATTCTGGTATTCTGGTTCGACGAAAGTCCTAATGTAAGATGATTGTGAGTATATAAAGCAATGATGACCACAACCGCGCTTCGTTGGTGTGGATTCCCACGGTGACTACGGCCCGGCTTCATGGCAAACGTTCATCCAAATACTCCTGTTCCTGCTTTTCATCATCGCCTCCAGCACGCGCATGCCCCGATGCTGCTAACATTCCGCTACTACTACTAGCCATCCAAATTCTCTGTTGTATAACCTTTTCGCGGACCTACTGCGCCACAATATGAGGCAGTTAATATCGTATAATTCTAACTCTTACGGCTACGATGATCTACCTCAAGTAACAACTCGAACATTTATCGGAATAGTCGTCGCAATATCTGGAAATGTCCTGATATCCCTGGCTCTAAACCTGCAAAAATTGGCCCATAAACGAGTCGAGGAATCGAAAGGGGATGTTAATCAAGGAGAATGTGAGGAGCATCAATATTTATCGCCTCACTGATATTAAATATTAAACATCTGCAGCCACCGTTGATTCTATCCTAAACGAAAGCGACGAGGACCAAGTGAATTCTGAAGAAGAAATATTTTCAAGCCCTCGGATACGCGCAAATGGAGAGCTCCAACCTCTCATGTTTCATGCAGAGCCTATGGCCCGAGATTATGTCTCCACCGATGGATATGCATCTACTCCACCAAAATCCAAAAGTTGCTTGTTCAACCCCTTCCGAGCTCGCAGAAATAATGTTTCCAATGAATTTCTTCTACCTGTGGACATCATGACGGAGGACGCAGCTTTGCATGGACTTCCGTTGAGGCCTAAACAACACAGGATTCCCGAAGGAGATGCTGTAGACGAGAACGAGGGCCAATATTTGAGGTCGAAATTGTGGTGAGTTTTGTATCTGATAAATGTACTGGAAGAATACTGACCATCATTGAGGTGGATGGGCTTTCTTCTCATGAACGTCGGTGAAATGGGCAACTTTATATCCTACGCGTTTGCACCAGCCTCTGTAGTGGCTCCTCTAGGCACTGTGCGCGACTTTCTTTTATTGAGACACATGGAACTCATCAACCTTCATAGTTCGCTCTTATCGCCAATTGTTTTTTCGCTCCTGTATTACTTCGAGAACACTTCCGCAAGGTACCCATCTTAAATTATTCACCATAATATATTATTGAAAGAATATTTGCCTCATAGCGCGACCTCTTTGGTGTAGCTATTGCAGTGATAGGAGCTGTAACCGTCGTTCTTGCCTCAAATGCGTCTGACATACGAATGGACCCCCCAACCCTAATTCGAGCTATCTGCCAAACTCCTTTCATAATTTATTCTTGTATCTACATTGCCGGTGCCACCTTCCTTGCCACGCTTTCTGAGGGGCGAATAGGGAAGAACTGGGTGTTTGTTGACATTGGACTATGTGCTCTATTCGGTCAGTCTTTCTTCTTTCTAATGATTTCATTCGAAAATATCGATGAAGGCCCCATCTACACTGTAATTTCTAGGAGGCTTCACGGTACTCTCAACAAAAGCTCTTTCTACCCTTCTCACCCTCCAATGGATTGATATCTTTACGAATTGGATTACATATCCTCTCATTGCGGTATCGTCGTTTTCGTCCTTCTTTTGCCATCTGCTCATGATTTGCGATGTCCAGGTCCTAATCCTAACAGGAGTTGGCCAAATTCGGTATCTCAACCGAGCTCTTATGCGCTTTGACAGCAAAGTAGGCATGCTTTCAATTCTCATCAAAAATAGTAATCAATCATATTTTCATCCCAGGTTGTTATACCCGTCCAATTTGTTCTTTTCACCCTATCCGTAATCATAGGTTCCGCAATTCTCTACGGCGACTTCCGAAAAGCCAAATTCCACCAGGTCGTCACCTTCCTGTATGGCTGCGCTGCCACATTCGCCGGTGTATTCATAATCGCTTGGACGCCAAAGCCCAACGACAATGGTATTCCTTACAACTCTCTAGAATCAGAAGACGTTACTGTGACCGCCGACACTGAACCGACGAGCCCAGATGTCGGAGCGCATTTGGGGTTGGGTACACTCGGAAGACGGAGCAGAGCAACTCTCGTGCTGCCTAGTGGTTTGGCGCCTAAAGATACCCCGGTGCTAAGGCATCAACGAAGTGGGCTTGGGATTACTATGGGCATTTCGCCTGCTCAGGTGAAACTTGAACTCAAAATCATGAAGCATGGCTAACATATTTTGCTTCGTCTGTTCTTCAGCGACTACTACTCGTTCACAGCCCTCCTCGAGATGTCTCCCCGTTTCCTCTTCGCTATCGAGACGGCGAGAGCGACATAGAGCGCGGAGGTCGCACCCCAGAGATCTCTGGACGGCGGCGGACGATGAGCGGGTATGGGCCGTATGAGTCGGGCACTCGGAGTGGGAATCGAACACGGGATAGTAGTCTGACTCCTGCGGGGCGTTTGCGGGGTGGTGGTGGAACCGGGCGAGTGGGAAGCTTAGAGGAGCCTTCTCATATGCGTCGATAACGCTTTTGACATCTAGTATATATTTATGTAAATATCTTGTGGACATGTCTTATGCTACACATACTATGTACCCAATGCTAATTGAATGGATATCAGCCAAATCTTTTGTGTATCCATGGGCGCGGTAAAATCTCGTTGCATGGCATTGGGCCAACGACTTGCTAACAACTATCACAACCCAGTCATTCTTTGCTCGGACCGCAACAATTCGATGAGCATTGTATCCCGAGTGAGATATGAGAAGATTGAAACAACATAAGTGAGAGAATCGACACACACGTTGTACAGACTGCTACTTCGCGGTCGGGACTCGGTAGCATGCCAGCTAGTACTCTTATACAGGCCGGAATGTTGAATAACGCTGATCTTCGAGTCTTGAACGAGTCTGACACAATTTTGATAACGTCTACTTTCCTGCTGAGAAAAAAGATACTCGTTAACGTGGAGAATTTGGACAAACAAAATCAACACAAAAACTACTTGAAGCAAATTGAAGGTGATCACCATGCTTCACCATGACGTTGAGAAAGCGCGGATCCTTCTTGAGGTCGCACCTCAACAATGCGCAACACGGCTAGACACTCCCAAAGGCCCCACAATCCTTTGCTGAACTGCGTTAGCCACGTTACTCCTCATTTCTTTCTTGCGCACCTATGCACGTTCGCAGCTACGGGAATGTTCGCATACGGACAACGAAGCAAATGTTGCTCATACACACCAGCAAGCATCCCGTCACCCACTGCGCCGTCACTCTCTGTCATCTAGCAGTCGAAACACCCAACTTGCACTGGCTAGGCGAGCCAAAACTTCCTGGTATTGGAATGCTAGACCTAGCTCGACTTCTGAACGCTTGACTTCACTTCCATCATTTATCCATCCAAGCAGCGCCAGAGACAACGTTCGCAAAGACACTTCGAACAGATCGACTTCTCATGCGTGCAATACTGGTCTTCAAAGGATGCCAATCAAAGTCAACATCAAATTGGCAAGGGCGATAGCAGGACTACAACGTCGACGCTCGTTTCTACATCTCATTTGCGGAATCATCTCTTCGGTCGATTCTTATGCGAAAACATCACGACGGCTAGATGGTTCGTCGACACCATTCGTGCACAAAGAAAAATCCAATCAGCGCTCGTCAGCATTCGAAGATGGGCAAGATAATACCAGGTATGTGAGTCAGCGGTCATTGGAGCGGTCTTCTGATGATGTGTCGTCATTGTAGGTGGCAGAGAGTTTTGAGACCTACAAAAAATAAGTGCAGCATGGGCACCTCTCAACATACCATTCACCTACCTGACACCCATAACCTTGAATCCTAAGGTAGCAGACCATGAGTATAAGTATTGCTGACAGAGTGAGCACTGGAGACATAGGAACTTGTCTCCCATCACTGTTGCAAACATTGTAACCAGAACAAGAGAACAGGGGACTCATTGGTGGATACTCGAGGACAATGTCATCATGGTCAACCCATACTCCATTCCCATGGTACTGTCCTCCATGCCATTGCGCACATATTGTGCCCAACCGGTCAAGCGAGGACAACATTGGCGGGCATGAGCCGACCAATGAAGTTCGAGTCCTCGAATAGACAGGCAGCACACTGCCAGGAAGGGATCATGAAGAATGCACTCATTGTGTTCGTTGAACCACGATGAAAAGGTCTTGTGTAGTCCTGGGTGCTGCCTGCGTATCCATCGTGGAGTACTGTTCTGAGCCTGGAAAGACCATTCAATTCCAATCCTTACAGCATAGTGCGTTACTTATTACCAGATTACGGTGCGAGAAATAGGTTGTCTGGGTCTAGAGCTTGGCCCACAATGGTCTGAATAGAGTCGAGGTAGTGAGTCCCAACGTTAGGACAAGATCAACGAGTGGCTTACCGAATCATATTCTAGGACATATGTCGTCGACGTCGAATAGCTTTAGGCTGGATCCATAGATAACAAGGAAGGGAAGATATAGAAATTACAAGCTGCTGACTGTGTTCGAAGCAGGGGATTCAGCCCTTTATAGGTGTATACACAGTGATATTCGTGACGCGAAAACATCATCATAGCAGCCAATCTGCTTTATGTTGCTTTATTTTGCCAAGTTAGTCAAGTTTGCCAATGGTCCGTGACAATACGTTCATTCCAAATATGAACTCTTCCTTCCCTCGAGATTCCAGATACTTAATCCCGCAATCAGCTCACAAAATCACCTTTGTGTATGAAAAAAGACCTCCGTCGGTTGCAAGACCAGCCGAGTGTGCCAATTAGGACTGGTATGTCTCTGCCATTCCCAAATTCCATCTTCACATTCCACGCGGTCAATTCATCTTAACAAATTTGGCCCTTCTAATCGCTATCGTCGAACCCAAATAGCCAGGCATTCAAGGATTCCGGAGCATGTGTCGTCCTTGCAAAAGACCAGGTGGTCACCAGTGACGGCCCAGGATGTCATCGCGGGCTCAGATGAATTCGCTGTCTTCGAAAACACATCACAAAACCCAGCATAGTCGGTCCAGGACGGACTAGCTTCGTATAGTCCATTTCTCCATTTGCTTTTCGTGAAAATAATTCACATTCCATGTCGCTTTATCGACTCGGCGTGCACTACTCCAGATTCTCTGGCCCTAGCTCTGAAAGCTCGATTCCACAGCCTCTTTGGTCGGGCATCAGGAATAGATAAGCTTGGCCCCCAGCTTGCCTCTCGCGGTGTATATCGGCAACGATTATCAACCTGCGTAAGGGGTCTACAATCTTCCGGTGCGTTTATTAAACCTTCCGCTGGCATTCCGCGTACTTCTTCACGATTAGTATTTCTATCGTAATTTTTGTCATCCCAATCGATAAACTTTCAATGCTTCGGGTCATGATTACAAGAATGGAAACGCCTGCCTTCTCAGATTGAGCGGGGCCCTTGTGTTTGTTGGAGCAAGCCGCCAAAAATATCGGGAATACTTTGAAGGCTTCGCGTTTAGCGATAAGCAATGACGGAGCTTTGGGACCGAGCCTGTGTGCTCCTTCGCATCAAGACACCAAATTTAATCACGCCAAGTCCTCTAATTTTATGTTCCTCAAAGCACTTCACTTCGACTGAAGTGCCCATTTTGAAGGGGCGTATATTGGAAAATAATTCTGTAGAGTCTGTACATGTACTTTATTTTAAATTTATTCACACATCTGCGAAGATGTAGTGTATACCGAATAATTTAGATGATCATTCCACCGTGAAATCGAGCGAAGTCCATGCTCCGAAATGGTGTAAGTGAGGACACATATCCGACAACAGAATTTTTGCTTCGTCCTTGTCATTATTCCAGTAATTGACAGTCTAGCTATAGTGAGAGGCAGCAATGATGTAGATCTGGACGAGTCAAGCTCAAGGTTGGTGATGAATCTGAAATAATCCTGGTAGGTAACGCAAAACAGGACCATTGATCAAAATTCCTGCACAAAAAGGAGTACTTTAAGAATCTTCAAAGGCAGCGCAAAAATGAAGTTTGACATACAAAAAGCACTCGACACTGGAGGGCGGCTAATTGTACACCATTTTGAGCGAGCGCGGATCCTTCTTGGTCCTGATTCGTGAATGGTTTAAACTCAACAATGAGCAACACGACTAGACACACGCCCACAACTTCGAACTCACATTGGTCATCATACTACCACCCCTCTCCACCTTTTTCACATCGATGGCCACAGGATTAATCGCATTCAGCACGAAAGGTCGCTCAAACACGAACCGAATCCAATCAAGGTATTTGTCCCCTATTAGTAGTAGTGGAAACCTCGAATCCTTGGGCAGGCATGTGGGGATCACCTTTCGAGCCAGTTGAGAAACGCTCTTGAATCGTTAGCTTCCGGCATTCGCTGTCCTTTGGTGCATCCGAGTCAGAGCAGCATCAGAGGCGACATCTCCGATTCTTCGAATAAGCATGCATGCGGCGCCGACTTCCGAAAGAATGCCAACCAACGTCAACATTAAATTGGCAAGGGCAATAGTAGGACTACAAGATGCTGAGGTAGGTGGATCGTATACCACGTTTCTACATCTCGTTTTTTGGAATGGTATGGACAGCTCTTGATTCGCTTCTTTCGCACAAGATACGACAGCGAGTCGCCGACACCGGGACGATATCCAAGCCTGAAGCAAAACACAACCAGTAATCGGCAACATCGAGAAACAAGCGAAGCATTACCAGGTATGTGAGTCAGTAAGCTTTGGGATGGTCCTTCTGATGATACCTCCAGATTTTAGCGGGGAGTTGAGACACTGAAAAGTCCAAAATGAGTGCAGCACAGGTATCTGATTAGCGCTTGATGAGCTAGCTATTCACCTTGCCTGTTGCCCATGACTTGGAATTCCTGAGGTATAGGGGCATGAACACAAGTATTCTCAAAGGAATGAGGGCTAGAGACAGGAACCAGGGTCCCATACCGCTATATGCAACCAGCAGCGCAGGAGAATCAATTGGTAATGACTTGGGTTTGTCTCGGGTTCATCGATGCCTTGCTCGTAAACGATGTCTTCATGGTCGGTAGTACTCCATTCCCATGGTACTGTCCTCCATGCTGTTGTGCACATGGAATGCCCAACCGATCATGCGAGGACAACATCGGCTGGGTATGTGCCGACCATGTTGAGCCTCGTTTTATCGAACAGGCAGCAGTCTGCAAGAAAAGGATCACGAAGAAAGCACATACGGTGTATATTGTGTTTCACCACATAGGCTTCGTGTCGTCCTCGGCGCTGCCTGCGTATCCATCGTTGTGCTGGTTAAATGGAAGAATCAATTTCGATTCTAACAACATAGTGAGTCATTCACCGAATATGATTATCAATCCCAAGAAAAGGCCTTTTAAGCCTACAACTTGGCCACCGTGGTCTGCATTGAATCAAGGTGAGATTCAACATTCGAAGATGAAAGCATGCTTACCGAATCATTTCTGCTAGGGCGTCATACTGCCATGCAGAATGTGTCGACTAGCTGTCGTTGGTAGACTCTATGGATAGCGAAGAAAGGAAGAGGCTGCTGACTATCTTCAAAGCAGAAGGTTCTGCCCTTTTATAGGTGTACCCACACTGAGACTACCGTGTCGCCAGAGCATTACAATCTGCTTTATGTTACATTATTTTGCCAAGTTAGTCAAGTTTGCCAATCGTCCGTGACACAGTGAATCCTTTCCAAATATGAACACCCACTTTCTCCAGATTCCAGATACTTAATCCCGCAATCAGGTCGTAAAATCTCCATTCTGTACGAAAGAAGTCCTTCGACGGCGGTACCACCCAGGCGCGCCGATTGGGGGTCGAAACCACCCCTTGAGTTGCCACATTCCCCCTACAGGTTCCACACAGTCAATAATCTTGACTATATCGACCTATCTGCCCTTGGAATCGCCATCGTCATCCTAAAGCAGCTAGATGTCCAGGGCTTCGGAGACATGTGCCCCCTTTCGCAAAAGGCCAGCTGAGCGCTAGTGACAGCACGCGATTGTATCGCGGGTCCAGACGGATAAAAAATGTTCGAAGGATCTTGGAAAAGCCAGCTCAGACAGCCCATGTCCAGCTTCGTATATGCCCTTTCTCCATTTACTTTTTCGCGAAAATAGCCCCCATTCAATATTGATTTGTTGCAGCGCGGACACTTTCCGGCTCATTGTCCCCCCCTCACTGGAAGGAGAGTCGCCCCTATACCCTTTTCCGGTCGATTAACGAGAATAACAGACCTAGCTCTCGCCTCCTCAGCGTATTTTCGCAACGATACATTACATCGTGGACTTACCACTCTGGTGCGTTAACTAGTTGTCTTTTTCCCGGCCTTGCATACGCTTCCGTCAGGATTGGGATTCATGTTATGGGGTGTGTCGATAAATTTTCGATGCTTCATTGAAGTTTGAATCAGAATGGATAACTCGGGCTCTTAAGCTCGGCGAGGCTGTGAGTTTTTTGGAGTCTGGCCCACGATAATGCGCTCAAAATTGTTGGACTCCCGAACATCGGTGCGCGTTGGAGCATCTTTTTTCCAAGTTATGTGGCGCCACAGGATATCGCTTATTATCATGTCGAGCTCTTGCAGGCGTATTTCTTTTACTTCGATTCCATTTTGGGTGAGCTCCTCACTTGCTTGTGGAGCGTATGATCTGCGTGTTTACATTTTTGTTTCTGCCCATAGAAATCTAAACACACTTGGTGTGTAAACATACGGTGGTGTTCGGTTTTAGTGGAAAGACTGGCTTATCGGGCACGGTTATGAACAACTTTGTATCCCATTGGAAATGCTGTGACTAGCATTAAACTCGGCACAGATTTTTTGGACGTCTCCTTTCCATTTTTTGTGGGGGTGTTGTGCTCGTTAAATGTTGATCAAACTTTGACAAATAAGCAGCGCCAACTGTAGTCACTCACGGTCCGGCGTCTGCATTTCTCGTTCTGACTTCGCTTTTCATATGCATTCTGGATCCCAAAGAGCTGTTTCGTATAGCTATGCATAGAACTTGCTGGAACCCGGAAGGAACGAATCATTCTACGACTGGTGGATCTACAAGATGCTGGTATTCATAAAAAGGTAGACCGGTTCATCGTAAAACCTCTGCTCCGCGAAGATGGACGTCTCCAACTTGTTCGAAGGCCAACTTGGTTCGCGATGAGGTCGATTCTTCGATTTAGCATGTCTGTGGGAGATAGAAGGTGTGTCTACAGAAGCCAAATTCTCCTAAAACTTTAAATTTATACTATGTAGAGTACGCAGCCAACACTTGTCCGATATCACTCTGTCGATATCGTCTAAAAACGGCCTTTGCTAGTATGAGTTGGGCCTCGACTCATAATCATGATATGCAATGTTAGTTGAAATCGCTGGTATCGTATAAGATTCTGGATATAATGGATACAATACAGGATCTAAATTACAAATGATCAGTGGCAAGACCACAAGTGAGGAATGAACATCGTCCATTCAACATCCTGATTAACAGCTGAAATTACATTGCGAGGAGAAAACAACCCCTCAAAAATCGAAATAGCCCGCACAAGACCATAAAGTGTAGCACATATTCAAATGATGATCGTCCCTACATGTGAAAGCTGCTTTGGATATTTCTTGAAATAGCGCAGTGCATCTGCAGCCCCCGAACACAATGAAGCAAATAATAATACTAATAGGATACGCAGCAATGTGTAACGCGGAGACACGCCAGAGGAGCTGCGCTGTTTGGATTGGAATGGCAGAGGACCATGCTAGCAGGGTTCCGATAACACAAGATGCCAGCGTGATGTCTGCGTACAATAGGAGAGGTAAGTTCTCCGATGCGAACAGGGGTATACGTACCGAACCGACTTCCATATTCAGAGCCTGCAATTGGTATGTATCATCTTCGGACTCGGATTGAGGACAGACTGAACGAGACGGATCGGCACTCTGACACCAGAGCAGGCTGGACCAAATTCCGTCGACTTTTGCACAGTCGCAATTCAGTGCATTTCGCAGAAATTTAAAATTTGTGGGCTTGGGCGATTGCAATGATGTATCTGGTGCAGTTACCGCGTCTTCCTTTAAGACTTTCTCCAGCTAGGGGTCAGGAGAACTACAGGGGGAGAATGAGCGACGTTTGACGATATCGCAGGAAATGTCAATGTGGTAGCTGATTCTTTATTTGAGGCAGCGTTGTTGAGAACCGAATTATCGCTGGGACGGGCAATGATTTTGATCTTTCAGGAGTCAGACTGGCTAGAACTCTGGCAGAACCAGCGACAGTGGGTTCGACTTCCCACCTTTGCGAGCAATGCGGAACGCCTTCCTTACATCGTGCAGTTTAGATCTCCACCCTGAATGGTACGGTCCAGGAATATTGGGATGGGAAGCAGACCAAGGACAGGTAATCATCGTAGCACGATAGCTTCAGGCGATGTCCCGTATTATACGGTCATTGGAAATTGTGTCGCGTTGAAAGGCTGTAAGTGTGCAATCCGGCTCGAGACTTGAAGTGGCTGAAAGCGAAAGAGGGCTCGCGACTAGGTGCAAGAAAGAGGAAGAAGCAGAATCTTGGAGCGTTGGAACTGGGCGTTGGAACTGTGCTTCTGGCGCAATACGTCAACTGAGCTTAGCGGAATGATTGGAAAGTTTAAACATAGCCCCGCGCCAATCAATTGATGTCGACTGATGCCGGCGCCGCTGCGCCCAAAGATGTTTCCGAATCAACGTCTCGATATTCACCTGCTGATAACTTAGCTCGCGGAGAGAAGACATCGCTTCAAAAATTAGAATAGCAGGGACATGAAGCACACGTTCGCACAATAACAAGGGTTTCTTCCGTTCGCGTACTTACTTTCCAAAATTGCTGACGAATCCACAGAGGAGGCTGCTACTAAGTAGTAGGAGTGGGGTCTGGCAACGCCGGCAAGAAAAGTGTGACAGAAAAAGTGGCCGCACCGGATTTAGACAAAAGTTTTCCCACCGTGTATCTCTCGCCTTGATCGCCCCAAGCTGGTGCGTCGAAATGCATCTCGGGCTCATCCTTACCTTTCGGAGACCTCGATAGTATTAAATTATATGTGTGTAAATACTATGTGTGATGTAGAATGGGAATGTAAGAGAATTGTTGACAAAGTAATAGGGATAAAATTACTTTATTAATCTTGGACCTTGGTTGACCGCCATGATCAGAGATCTGCGTTCTGTAAACGTTCTGCTTCCTCCCAGTCCATTTCTGCAGAGATGAACTGTCCATTAGTATAATATCTAGCTGTTCCATGCACATAAAAGGGTAAAGGTGTTTGGTGATAGTGTGAATGACGGGCCACGGCTACGATTAGCTGAACCAGAACATCCCCTCATTTCGAGTTGTTGATCGTGGCTTCGATGAGAATCCTTTTCTCGATGTCGAGCCGTCTATGCCAGTGTATTTTGACCTTCACTCAGAAAAAGTAACTCTTTTGTTTTCTGCTTTTTAAACCTGCTTGAAGGGCAGTTACATCGAGAGCGCTCAATTTCAAGGTTGTCAAGAATCCTCTTCGCTTCGACAACTTTCTGTCAACGTTCTGCAACCTTCTTTCATTCATTTCTCAGCTTTTGCGCATTGTATGTGGACTGCTCTCCTCTTAGTTGAGAATCCAGGTTTAATTGCAGACATTCACGCGCTGCATGTAAATACTAAAGTAGCTCGAGCTCAACTCGAGCTCCAGTTTCCAGATCCATCTCGGCCCTTTCTTCACTGCAGTTGCTTCCTTTATTTAACTCCTAACCGTTTTTTATAACCTCAGTGAGCTTCCTTATCTTCGCAGCAATATTTTGCTCAAATGTTTCGAGCTTGTCCAGAGGTATTGAAGTCAGATGTATACGGGGCTTCAATGGCAATTCTGAGGCAATTTTCGCGTCTTTTTTCGTGTTTATAGCATTTATATATGCATTTAAATAATTTCTTTGGTGTTTTCAGCATTTTTGAGGCATACTTGACGAGAAATAGCGCTATACGAAGAATGCATTAGCCCCTAAAGAGGATTTTGATGGTGGTAATTTCCTTATGCGGATGTATTCCAGCCCTCTTTGTCGCGTTAAACATTCTTCGCGTTTAGCAGCTTCCTCTGCTCCTTTTTTTGTGAAAAAAATTGCTGTTTTGTACATTAGAGGGATATACAATCAATTTGTTTCGTGCAGAATTTTTCATACTGTCCTAGATATTGAGATATGGTCAGAATTTTGACAGTTTAGGCTAATACAAGTGACTTGAAAAAATTCTGCACGAAAGAATCTTCTTAAACTGTTAAATTGATTATATCCCGCACAAAAAAATCGAGCTCCGAGTGTTGTGCGAGCCCACATAACTGGTGGCCATTTTGCATCGGTGTGTCGGAGTTTAAATTTGGCAGGGATTGCCAGACCCCAGTAGGAAGGCCAGTCAAAAAAGATTATCACGGTACCGATTAAAAAAGCCAAGAACCACCAAAAACATAATTTAAGTATACAGTAGAATGCCGTGACGACACGAGGTCTGGACGATCTCCCGCTTGAGTCGTACGGCCCAGGAATGTTGGCACGGAAAATGGTCCATGTACAGGCAAAGATCGTGGCAAGGCACATGATGTTCTATATGGTGCATTCGTTACGCTCATTGCGAAGGTACAGAAGCATTCGCGCAGCCGGATGGGAGGACCGAGGCAAGAGGTGGTAATGAAGCTGAAGGTCCATGAAAACCGAGAAAGTAAGAGCATAAGGGGAATTCAGATGGTTTCAGGTTGCCAGCTCTGACATGAGGCCTACTAATACATCACAGCCCCCAGTCACCGTCCAACGATATTAGATATGCCTGCAATGGTGGTGTTCAGTGAACGGTGTTTATCAAAGGCAGAAGTGAAGCAAAGTATTGATCCTTTGGTATTCTCATCTGTTGTCACTATAATGGCGGAAAAGAGGGTCTCTTTCACGAGGAGCGCTGCGGCTCTGGCGGGTTTGGGGCTATGAGGGGTAGGTGTGCGACCAAGGCCACCATTCGCTGAAAAGCCGGTATCGATATTGGCGACGAGAAATATAAATAAGCTGAGGTTCAGAAATACTATCAGAATGAGAAGGCATACTGGGAACTCGAGGCATAAGTAATTTCTAGCTGAAGAGAGGATGGGGTGCGAACGACTTAACGTTTGAACTTGTGGGCGTTACAACAGCCTCGAGCCAGAGTCCTGGAAGATGCTAATAGAGAAAACTGGAACTACGCGTATATGGAGAAAAGGAAGGGCGACAGATATTAGCTGCGAAAATGTTACTAGAAACAATAAGACTTCAGATGAAGCCAGAATGCATACTGTACAGCTGGCTCATATACCTCTGGTCAAGTAACACTACAAATATCAAAAGTTTGCACTTAGAAGGGGTTTCGGATACCCAGATGTCGATAATATGTATGACATCTGTCGTCCTCGTCTGCAAACGTTATCTATTTTTGAAATGCATGCAACTACGAACTAAGATAAGTACTCGGAAACATCAAGTCAAAATCGTATTGACGAACCGAATTTTATCAGAAGTAATCATGGACATCCAGGAATAAGAAAGAGTTTTCTTGACATCGGCGAGTTAGTATTTTTTGCAAGGGCTAGGTCGAGGTTTGAACCAAGTTTGAACTTAAGTTCGAAAACAAGCATCGGGGGAAATTTTGGGTGGCATGTCACGTGGTACTTACGATGACAAGATTGGCAAGCCGCTTTGGCAAGTTGAAGGATGAATCCGAATCCTTTCGCACCGCAAACTGAGAATCTCCTCCTTCTCTCTTTCTTCCTCCACTAGAGGCAAGAAAACTCGCAAGCATCACTCCTGCTTCAATTGATCTCGAATATGGCTGCCGACGGTCAAAATGGGTATGTCTAGATGCCATTTGCACGGTCCAAGACCCACTCACTTCTCGCCAGGTATCTGGGAGTTACACCGCCAATATCGACACTGGAATCAAGTCCTCGAGAGAAAGAGGTTACCGTTACGTTGATGGAGGAGCTTCGGAGACAGAATACGTTCGAGTCGGAAGAGGAAGCTAAAACCAGGTAAGCAAATCCTATGTGATATGTGGACCAGGCTGCCCCCATAAGTGCCGATTCGTCAACCATACACACGAGAAAGGCCTCAAATATTTACCGGAACAAGCGATTGGGGCTCAAGTCGATTTTCTCTGCGGTTCGGTGTCAGGCAAATGATCCCTGACTGGCCCGCTTCTCGGATCTGTTACCGGATCTCTTTGGCTCAAGGCTCATGGCTCATATGTGCATTGTAACAGGGAAATCGTTCTCGGGCGTGTCGCTGCTCTGGTTAAAAAGTTCGTCAAGAGAATCTCTATGGAGCGGGGTCTCTCCGAGGCGGCCGCCAACGCGGCTGGAGGCAAGATCTTCACCTTTGGATCATATCGACTAGGAGTGCACGGCCCAGGATCTGATATTGATACCCTATGCGTGGTGCCTAAACATGTATCTCGCGAGGACTTCTTTGAAACGTTTGAACCTATGTTGAAAGAGATGGAAGGAGCGACGGAGGTTTCGGTGAGTTCTTGTCTACCTTCTTTTCACTACAATCATGCCTGAACTCTAAGTAGGGCGTTCCAGAGGCTTTTGTTCCCATTATAAAATGCGAGATCTCTGGCATTCCGATTGATTTTCTCATGGCTCGTCTAGCTCTTTCTTCAATACCCGATAATTTATCATTAAAAGACGACAATCTACTACGGAGTCTCGACGAACGATGCGTTCGAAGTCTGAACGGTAAGCCGTCAAAAGCCATCTCAATATCGCTTATCTTCATGCTATGATTCTAGGTTCGCGTGTAATCGACGAGATTCTACGGCTTGTGCCCAACGTTCAAGTCTTTCGCGATGCTCTGCGATGTATCAAGCTCTGGGCTCAAAGTATGTTGCTTATTCTGCTCTACTAGTTTGCTTCTAGCTGACTTGGTTTACTAGGACGAGCTATCTATTCAAATGTCAATGGCTTCCTGGGTGGCGTAGCTTGGGCTTTGCTAGTCGCTCGAATATGTCAACTATACCCAAATGCTATTGCCGGTGCTATTGTTAGCCGTTTCTTTATCATCATGTACCAATGGTTCGTATGTTCTGCATTCTCCGTTCGTATAGGACACTTATCTATGGTTTCTCCTTCAGGTCATGGCCACAACCCGTACTTCTGAAACAAATAGAGGAAGGTCCATTACAAGTCAGAGTATGGAATCCAAAGGTATGCGCTTAATTTTTTCTTAAGTGCCGCATAATTCTCAAGTATTGCACCTAGCTCTATCCTGCTGACCGGGCACATCGGATGCCTATTATTACACCTGCATACCCTGCGATGTGTGCCACTCACAATGTCACTGCTTCAACACAAATGATAATCACCGAAGAATTCAAGCGAGGTAGGCTGGCTTTCCTTGTTGGTAATTTTCCTCTAACTCCGGACAGGTGCCGAAATTGTCGACCGCGTAATTGTAGGAACGGCGGAGTGGTCTGAGCTGTTCGCAAAGCACAATTTCTTCCATAAGTATCGATATTATCTACAAGTCATTGCATCAACAGGGAACCCGGAGCTGCAAATGAAATGGTGCGTTTTGTTGGGTTCATATTGTTACATTGCAGCCTAATCTTTTTGGACAGGGCTGGCACTGTGGAATCGCGATTACGCCAACTAGTTATGAAGCTGGAATACGTCGACTCGCTGATACTTGCTCATCCGTTCACGAAAGGGTTTGATCAAGTCTCTTATTGTCTATCAGAGGAAGAAGTCCGAGCGGTAGCCCAAGGTGAAATATCTGATGCCATAGCCAGCCGAAAAAAGGAAGACATAGAAGGCAAGGAAGGAGCCGGCCCTGTGTACTCGACAACATTCTATATCGGTCTTGCAATTGAACCCAAACAGCGTAAGTCCTTCATTTATCCTTCTGCGAGAGTGCTAAAATTTGGGACCCAATTTTAGCTGGCGCTGTTGGTCCACGGAAACTTGACATCTCATACCCGACCACCGAATTTACGAAGCTAGTCAAGATGTGGGAGAAGTTCGACGAAAGCACGATGGGCATTGTCGTCCGACATATCAAAAGGTGGGTTTTTTCAATTGCGCATCTGCAGCATGGCGACTCAAAATCCGATCGATACATGTAGCTCTGGTTTACCTGACAATGTTTTCGACCCAGGCGAGCGTCCAGCGAAGACCGTGCAGAAGAGGCTCAAGGTGCGTTATAGTCATTCTGATGTCATAATATCACCTTTCATTGAATTCTCAACTGCAAGGGAGCGGGAAAGGCGAATAATGCTTCCCCGGATATGCCCAATAAGCGTCAACGGTTGGTTTTTGCACATCCGAAGTGACGTGGTTCTCCTTGTGATGCGATATGCTTATGTTTTGCGTAGGTCCTCGCAAATGACGGCTGATCTACCACTCAAAGCTGTGGCAGAGAACGGCGTAAATGGGACCACTGTGCCATCTGCGGCGACTAATGTGTCCCCCAGTAGTCTGTCTGCTGTGGCCGAGGCATTTGCCCCCCCGAAAGAACGACCGGACATCAAGTCTCCCCAACTGCCCTTCGGCGAAAACGTCGCCGTTGCAACAGGTGCTCTGACTGCCCAATGATAATGCAAGGGCACAAAACGAAAGAATGAAAATACACAAGAACTTGGCACGCTAGGCTCTCTCATCTTTCCGGGATCTAGAGTATGCGCGCGCATCGTCATCGGTTCCTTGGACAATTGAAGATTTCGGAGAAAAAAAGAAAAGAAAAATTCGTCCAGACCTCTTTTATTGTCTTCTCTTGCGATGGTACTTGATTTATTTATTTGTTCGTTTTTAACAGGGACCCTTTGCTTCAGCCTTTACCAGCCTGACTTTGGGAGTGGATCGGAGAAACGGCGAGCCTCCCTCTCTAGTTCTGGCTCCATCAGATTCGAGGGGATGGTGCTTGCGTCATCTCTTCTTTTTTTTTTCATACTTCGACTTCGGGCTTCCTTTCTTTATCATACATACAAATCATGGTACTGCTCCTTGTATTTTTTTTGTTCTCGTATATACCGAGACAACAAAGTGTATATTATCAGAGTATATTATAACCATTTTTCTCTTGAAATCACCGTGCTTCTCTTCGATGAAATTTCAAGATGCCATGGAAATTTCTACATTAAATGATGGATATACAGATGCTCTCTGGACATTACAGAATCTTGTTCTACGTGTTGCAGATAACCATTAGTGTTATACACATGGAAGTTGGAGATTTCGAATGTAGGTAATGATACGGGGTATATGGAGAAATAAATCAAATCTCTAATAAGGTATTGCAAAGATATCGAATGAATGTGGGATGACAACAGTTCTGCAAGTCGTGTAACAGACAACAGGACAACAAAGACAACTTACAGAGTTCCCAATGACTCGAAGAGTCAGAAGAGTATTGTGTCTGGAAGAGAAAAAGGACGATAAGGGATAGCCGCATCATATCTTCTGCGTGTAGTCTAATTTCTTGCTGGCCTTATACAGCTCGTTCGCCTCTCGCTTTGAAAGATACCACCTGCGGAAGAACCACAAAGCGATAGCGGACGCCAGAACGCCAAGAACTACGCCTACCGCGACACCCGCGACATTATGACCGGACGACCCCGTCTCCAAACCTCCCGACTCCGTGGTAGTACTAGCATTCGACGGGTTGAGCCCATAAGGCCAAAAATCACCCCCATTCGGGGGTAGGACGCACGTCAGCGAGTCGCCATCGCTGATCGTCTGGAACTCGCCCTGGAGCGTCATCTCCGTGGTCGTGCTGAGCTCGACGAGGAAGGGGCCCGGACTGGGCACGGTGTCGGTCGTAGAGCAATTCGGGCCCCGGCCTCCGATGAAGGAGGTGTTCCCCAGGAGGCGGTTACCTTGCACGGTGAAGTTGGTCGCGGAGGTGACGGCGAGGCCGTAGCTGAAGCCGCCGGAGAGTTCGTTGTTCAGGACGCTGCCGCCGCGAACGACCTTGTCTCCGAATTTGTTACCGAACCATGTTCGGGGGCCGATGGCAATACCAATCCTAGGACACAATTTGAATATGAAAGGTAGTAAAAAGTTGAAGGCAGAGCGCACTTTATGATAGCATTTTCGATGTTGGTACCCTTAGAGTCGGTGCTGTTATCCTCGTCCGTAGCGAAGCCACCCAAAATGAAATTATCATGAACGACAGTGCCAGTGAAGTCGCCATTCCATGGATCGTAGTCTACCAAATTAATTCCTCCCAAAAGAGTTTGCTGAATCAGAGTGCATAAGTATGAGCATCCCTATGCTTCAACAAAAAAGAAAGCAAGGACTCACATTCAGAATCCAAATCGTGTTATTATACACCTGCGACCCAGGCGACCCAAACAGCACAATCCCGCCATCAGTAGGGCCCTCGACCATATTATTCCTCACCGTCGAATTGCGGCAGCTCACGCTAATCCCGTCGGCCCACTCCTGGAAAGCATCCGACCCACACGGGCCAATGTCGTTGTTCTGGATGACGACGCCGTTGCACGCCAATGGACCCTCTGCGA
This sequence comes from Pholiota adiposa, assembly GCA_009935795.1. NCBI lineage: Eukaryota > Fungi > Basidiomycota > Agaricomycetes > Agaricales > Strophariaceae > Pholiota > Pholiota adiposa. The sequence goes on from QEYC01000036.1 coordinate 165,708, forward strand.
CGTGCAGACACGTCCAGCCGCGCGGATCGTACGAGCGCACATGCTCGATGAGCTGGTTCTGGTTCCCGCCGCCCATCTCGATGTTGCCCCCGCCGTTCGTTGGTGGTGATCCATTCCGTGTACCGTCGATCTGTTTTTTCGAAGTAGTCAAAAGAAGTGTTCGTCAACAAGGTAAAATGACATGCAAGCAAGCAAGCATACATACCTGAATATTCCGAAGCTTCACTCCTGAGCACGTCGCGCATGTCCCGTCCACTGCCGTTGTATGGCCTTTACCATTCTGCACCGGCCCAGATACTAATAGGATCGCTCTTTCGTCTGTTGTCGGGTAGCCTTGGGTGCTAATCTCCTGATTTGGGTGCGCGAAGACGATAGGCGCCTGAATGAGGTAGCGGGCGTTCGCGCAGAGTTGAAGCACGTAGCCGTCTCCTCCGTTCTGAAGCAGTGTATTCAGACGATCCGTTACGGTGTTGGCTGGGTCTGCAGGTTCGCAGTTGTCTGAATCTCGTCGGCTCAGATCGTCTTGTGCGTAGCTATTAATTCCAAGTACATGAATTACGCGAAAATTTAGCAGAGAAGAACGGAAAAAGTTTTGGTCGCACATACCGTTTCGCCATCTCGTTGTGCTGCGCCCTCCGTTGAAGGAAATGCTCCATTACGTCGTCGATAAACCGAATTCGAATGCAGGAGATGTGGTGGTTGATTTGATAAGGGATACTGGATCGGAACCCGCAAATTAAGGCGATAACGCGTCTATATCTAATGAAAAGAGTGTGTGGGTTGAACGATTGTGGTCTGGTCCTCGACGCCTTTAGTCCTCCGTCTCGCAGCAATAAATATCCTGAACGATAAGCAATGGGATAGTAAGTTACTTCGGGCAACAAAGTTGAAGCAGGATAAATTGTTCACCTCAATTATACGCTGTACGGTTTGATGAAGTCAACCCTTAACAAGAGAGTGATTTATGCAGCGGTTGAATTGCCGTGGATGGAGAACCAAGGCCGCTGTCTACTCTACTTGGTGGGAGGAGGCTTGTATGGATTAGTGCTGCCAAGGGACGTTCAAGCGCGTTCCGAAGCTCTTGCAAAGCATCGTCAAATAATTGATCCGTCCACGGTAATGGTAATGGTAATCATACTCTTTTCCGGGCCGGGAGTCTGCAACAAGTTCGACTTCCCGAGTTGCTTTCGAGCTGCAACACTCTAATTGCACTGTCCAGCTCAAGTGAGATATAGTGGCTACTTGCCAAGCTGAACAGAAAGCTGCGTGGCTTTCTGGTTACAATTTTCTAAGGGTATGTACTTCTTTACACACTCAATATTCAATCCCGGCATCGTTGCGTTGGCACTTTCATCTCAACCCCGGTCCTCTTTAAATTTATCTATGAGAATGATTGTGCGGTGATCAATTTCTGCATATACCCCACGATAATTTACTCGATTCATATCCCATTCATTGAAACGATTGGGTGCATTGACGGCATTTTAGAAATACAGGGATGTGACAAGAAGAGGTGTCATCCGACTTGACGATATTGACGCGGAGACGGGTAGAGGATAACCTCCCTCTGGTGTACACACAGCTTGGAAATAAGGGGTAGACGAATCATGTTTGAGAAAGTAGAACCAATGCAAGGGAGAGCTAGATAAATCATCTGCATCTGAAAGTGCTTAGTAGCTCGCGGAAAAAAAGATCGAAGATAAATATTGCGTGTGTAAAATGCACAAGGTTCAACACCGAATGACGCCAACGCCAGTTCGGGTTGCTGAATCTTGGGATGATGAGATGGGCAACTAGAGGAAGAAGAGGTCATAGATAAAACATGAAACACTCCCCGGGTCCTATTTCTGCGTCACCGTCCAGGGGACTCCGCAACGGAGAAGGTGGACGTCAAAAAGATGCTTGTCTTGACTTGTCGAAGAAGATCCCATGTCCAATGACGGACATACAGTCGTTCTCGACCATCAAATTGAAAGTATCGCACGGTGGAGTTTATCGTACCTAAGGAATAACTCGCATTCTGTCTTCCAAGTTCAGGCGCGTGGGTTTCTTCCTTGAGAGTGGTGCCCATATGGCCGCCGCTCATCATCATCTGCATGTCGAAAATCGCGTGGTCGATAGCGGTCGTCGTTGTATGACCTGTCTCTGTCTCTGTCAGGAGAGCGCGAGCGCCGCCTGGGAGACATAGAGCGCGTCGGGCTCCTGCGAGTTCGGTTGCGATCAGGCGAGTAGCGTCGTTGTCTGTCTCTGCGGTCGTCGGAGAGAGGGCTATCAGCTGGGGGTGGTGGCCGCCCCAGATTGCTCAACAAGTCCTCCACGGCCTTCATCCCAGCCGACTTGTTCTTCTTCTCCTTTTTCTCTTTCTTCCTCGCCTTGCGTGCACGGCGTTCCTCCGGCGTTTCATCTTTATGCTTTCCTTTCTCTTTGCCCTTTCCTTTCAATTTCTTGTCTTTTTTTAGTGCCTTCTGCTCTTTGCGCTGCGCAATCAGATAGTCGCGCATAGGATCCTCCGGGTCTATGGATGCTCCTGTTGATGCTGATGAGTCGGATTCGCCGCCACCATCAGCTGAGAAAAGGAATGTAAATCTTTTTTTCTGTCTCCCGAGAACAGAAAACATGTACTTGCCTACGATTATTTCGGGTTTGGCGTTGAGGCTCTGCTCTTCTGGATCAACCCATTCGCCCTCCTCGTTCTTGATCTTTGGTTGCTTGTAGCTCTTGACATGATCAACACGCAAGGTCCTTTCCAGAACCTTTGCGCCGTTGAGGTTGTCAACAGCCAGGATGGTTGACCGTTGGTCTTCATACATAAGAAACGCGAACCCCTTGCGCTTCCCTGTTTCCTTGTCGCGAGGCATATTTAGGTCCAGTACTTCACCATACCTGAAATCATGAGTATTAACGCATCAGATAGTCAAAGAAACTCACTGCGAGAAGATGGTAATCACGTCGCCTTCTGTGAGGTCAAAGTTCAGCCCGCCAACGAAGATGTACGCCGAATCCTTGTATTCATTGTGCCATGAGGCGCCGCTGAGCCCGAGGTCAAGCTCGGCCTGGTTTATCTTGTTGATTTCCTTGACGACACTGAGCTAGTGAGCATAATTCTGTGGGGGAGGATATGGGGAGGACGTACTTCATTGCTTGTTACAAGACGCTACAAGCCACGCATTCCCACGGCTACTTGAAGGATTTCAAAAATTTCTGCGGTGCTCGAGTCAGTAATGTTTTCCTTTTCGCTCCCTCCCATCCACGACAACCCCGATGGCGGCTGGGGCCCCTCCACCTCAAACTTCCCAGACGAGTTCAAATTCAAGGACATCCCATATGCGCCCTACTCAAAAGGCGACAAGCTCGGCCGCTTCGCAGACTGGAACGATCTCACCACTGATAACCGCCAGAACGTAGCGGGTCTGCCCCCGACTCAGGGCGGCCGCGGGGGCGCACAGAGCGGGCGTGGACGCGACAGAAACCAGGCATTCGGCAGCGGCACCGCCAGCGCATTCGCGTACTTCCACGTCGAGGACGAGTCGTCGTTTTCGCTCGTGGACAACAAGGCTGCGCCGGCTCGTCGTGGCGCGGGCTTCAGCCGCGGACGTGGAGGTGCACGCGGGGGTGCGTCGTATGCCACACGCGGTGCTGCCAGAGGCAACCTACGTGGAGGCCCTGCTTTCCGAGGAGGTGCTGCTCAGCGCGGCGGAGGCCAAAGGAGAGGCTGGAGAGATTGGGAAAAGGTATTTTTGTTCATCGATATCTATCGCTTCGTTAGTTGATAATTTTGTTGCAGAACAACCGCACACGAGAGTCCTCGGTTGTTATTTCTCCTCAATGGAGTATGTTGGAGGAGATTGAGTTCCATCGTCTTGCTAAATTGCGCCTCGAGGTCGATGAGCCTGAAGAATTGTGCGTCTTTTTGTTTTTATCCTTCGAATCAATATCTGACCTTGTATCAGGGACTCTTATGGCCGCCTCTTCGCTTACGACAAGTCTTACGATCGTATTACGACCAAAACCGAAAAGCCTCTCCAACTGGTAGATCGCATAAAATACAACACCACGACCTCAGATGATCCTGTTATCCAACAAGTATGTATATCCATCAAATTTACTATTGACATCCTGTTCTTACAATATTTTCTACAGCTCGCCTCGACTGGCATTGCCAAAGTCTACACCACCGATGTCATCCTCAGTGTGCTCATGTGCGCTCCCCGCTCCGTCTACCCCTGGGATATCGTCATCGTACGCGAGGGCGACAGCCTCTTCTTCGACAAGCGCGATGGTGGCCCATTCGACACCGTGACCGTCAACGAAAATGCCGCCGACCCACCCCAGGATCCTACACCGCCCAATCCCAACAACCCCACCGAAAAGCCCGCGGTGCCAGAGACGGCTGCGATCAATACCGCGACGTCCCTCTCGCTCGAGGCGACCTACATCAACCAGAACTTCGGTTTCCAGAGCGTTATCGAGAACCCTCCACCGCCCCCAGCGGACTTTGCCCATCCAAACCCGTTCTACGGCCCAGAGGAGACCGAGCCGCTCGCCTCGTGCGGGTACCGCTACAGGCTCTTCGACCTCGGCATCACCGAGGACGAGGATATCAAGATCTGTGTACGCACGGAGGTGGATGCGTACGTACCCGGCGCTGGCAACCCTCGCGATGGACAGGGCCTCGTCACCATCCGTGCATTGAACGAGTTCGATCCCCGTGCGCAGGGTGCGGGTGGTGCGCCGGACTGGCGCTCCAAGTTGGACTCGCAGCGCGGTGCTGTCGTAGCTACTGAGATGAAGAACAACAGCTGCAAGCTCGCGAAGTGGACGGTGCAGAGTGTGCTTGCGGGCGCTGAATTGATGAAGATCGGGTATGTTGCTACTGATATATATGCTCCTGTTATGAAAATTAACTCAAGATCTTTTTCTTTAGATACATCTCGCGTGCCAACCCCCGCGACAATACCCGCCATGTGATCCTGAGCACTGCGTCGATGCGTCCTTCAGATTTCGCTGCCCAGCTGAATGTTTCCCTAACTAACGGTTGGGGTATCGTCCGAACTGTCACTGACATGTGCATGAAGATGCCCGAGGGCAAGTACGTCTTGGTCAAGGATCCTAACAAGGTAAGCTGTTTTCTCTGGAAGATTTTTCTTTGTGAATGATTACTGATGCTTATATATGCAGCCTGTCATCCGTCTGTATTCTGTTCCCATGTCGACTTTCACTGGAGAGGACGAGGAAGGATCGGGAGGTGAGGAAGAGGAGTAGAGGGTTGCTCTCCGCTGCATACTTGCATGTACTTTATCTGTACCTTTGCACTAACATGTCATATTATTCTAACTGCTTTTGATGCATCGCAAGTCGGGTCTCTAATTCAAGTCTGTGATAATAGTAGGGTTTCTACAGCTGCTTCGATATTAGGACTAGGCAGACACAAAAGGCATATTAGCGGTATATCACAAGCCAAAGAGCACAAATTCTCACCTCCTTTGGAGTGCACCAACAACAGTCTCGCGCTCAATCGAGGGGAACATGCTTGTCAGATGCGTGATCTCAGTCTCAGTGGGCACACGCAGCCCAACATTCGCTCGCCCCGTCCGCCCCGTCAACTCATCGACCCACTCACGCATAACAGACGGCTGCTGGCCGTTTGCATTCGCACTCGAATTGTCGTCCTCCATATCCGAATCAGGTCGGGGTGACCGCCGGGGCGTGGCACTGGCTGGCGGTGCGCGCGCGGTTGTTATCACTTCATCGTTCAGGTCTACGTTCCTCGGCCCGCCTGCAGCTCTAGAGTCGTCTGGGAGGGCGCGGTTCGATCTGCGGGGAGATCGGAGGGAGCCAAAGACAGGTGCGAGGTAGGTGGATGAGAGTCGGATTAGGGTCGGGGGGAGGCGATATGTGTTGAGTCCTGCTAGGTCAGAGCGGTAAAGCTGGCCTGTCATGATGCCTATGATCGCTACTGCTAGTGATGTTGGGAAACGGCTGACGGCAATCTGAGAAAAGGAAATTTAGATGGATTTGCATTGCTATTAGCCATGGTACGCACCTGCAAAGCGACGAAGTAATTTATGCTCTTGTTGTTGAGAGGAAATCCGAAAATGCGGTAGGTATAGACCGGGGGTACGATGCGGGAATATTGGTATAGGATACTGAACAGCAGCGTGGTAGGGCCTAGCGCGATGTGGTCGATCCCTACTCGGTGGAAGAGTAGGAGGGTTATCAGCTCAAGGAGTGAGGACACTACGAGGGAGACGAAGGCAAAAGACTTCAAAGAAGTTCATTTCAAGAGACGTTTAAGTATATATAAAAATGGAGCTACTCACTGCGAACTTGACACTCCCAAAGCGACGCTCAATATTTACCCCGACATTATAGAACAGTAGCACACCGATGAATAGGTCGCTCGAATTTGAAAACGCAAGATGATGCGTTATCAGGCGCCAGTACTAGATAATCTGATCAAACTCGCTGTCGTCCTCTATAAAGCGGACATGCAGTATTACCTGATGATGCCGTGAAAGATGTGGTATAAACTAAGTAGAAAAATATGGGCAACCAGTCAGCTCGGTTCGCGCAGGGCATCCTAGCAAACGTACCTGGAGGTGGAAGTAGTGCTTTACATCGAAGATCCCCGCCAGTATGGAGGTAATCCCAGACGTTATAATGAGGGCTATGCGAACATAATCATCGACTAAGCTCTTTCAAAAATAAGCATGGAAGCACGCACCTTTGGTCACTGGGGCATTTTCGAAAGACATTACTTCTCAGCAATGTAATCAGGCCCTCTTAAGCCAATGTAAGATCCTGGAAGGTCTAATCGATATGATTTGTGCCTTGGATTCGAAGATTTTGCTGGGAGAACAAGACCTGGTGGTCCATGTCAAGCACCAGCTTGATGCCGCGTTCTGCTCAGCACGGGAAGCCGGGCCGCCAGCCCATCATCGAATATTCCCACGATTCTTGCGTCAAGCTCTTTTCGCTTTCTGAACTCTTCTCGATTGAACCTCTGCTACGTAGGCTGTACTTCAATAAGACAGCTACTTATGATGTTTTCATCTCTAGCTTCTAACTTTCATATTTTCTTTGAATCCACATCGATGCATCCGAAATCCAAGTGAGCTACAGCGATGATTGACGGAGTCGAAATATCTGATCTTCCCTCAGAATCCCAGGTACCTTCCGATCTTTGCGATGCGCGGTTCCACATAGTATGAATGATAACTCTCTTTTTTCCCTTAGAAAATAGGGACGTCTGCGCCACATTCTCCATGCGTGCACCATATAAACAACCGGCGACCTCTGTCAGCGTCTCAAACACGAATTCGTGGACTGTGTCAATGGCCAGTTGTTGCGCACTGCCAATGGCAGCCACGCTAGACCTGAGTTTTGAGTGGATCCCTAACAAAAAACATGGTCCACCCCGGCGTAATTGTGAAATATGTTGTATGTTCCTCTGGCTCTATGACTAGATGCTTATTCCTGCGTTTTCTATGCCGACAGACACTCGGTTGAATATTCTAGTTCAATCTTGCGTAACATGGTTCTCGGGTCTCTTGAACACAAGCCTGCTGTGGAACGATATTTTCCAATTGTAGTAACTTGAAAACCAATAGCTGGGAAGAACGATGTTTTCATGTGTGCGTTTATAATAGTATCTATGCTCTTGGGTATATTTCAAAAATAAAATTTCCAGGTCGAACCATGAACTTGAAGGATTCGCAGATATCTCAATATGATAGACGGATACAACTCGTTGTTCTCCCATTGCGCCATCCATACTAACATTTTCCACCTTGTGAGCTGTGGCGACGAAAATTTGACGTTGTGGGATAATATAATGACATGGCTCCCGTCCATATTTGTGTCGCACGTATGATAGCTGGGAACCCACACTCAAATTTTGAACTGCTGGGAAATATACCGGGTTTTGACCTGGAGACTGTGAGTAACCTGTCTCGCTTACAGGCAACTTTAACGGATAATAATGAAGGAGTGTGCTCGTTATACGGTGTCAAGATACGCTGCGCGTAGTCGATTATATCCAATGTCAGACGTCCCCCATACCAATAGACTATAGTATCTGCCATCGACAGACAATAGTACCAGGACAAACTTGACAAGGATAACAGATATAAATAAGTAAGTTTGTTGACAAACATTGGGAGGGGTTTATTTATTGTCACTTCAGCAAAGATAGTGGGTTCAGTCGACTCGTGAGCCAGCTGCGGGGATTCAGTGGAAAATATACCTGTCGGAATTGGCTGAAATGCGCTTCGATCCTCTCTAGATTTCGCGCTAGAAGCTCTACTAAAGAGTTGTGATATTAGACCAACCATATCTATGAAAACACAATGGCTTTTTATCTGACGGTAATCTTGGAGTGATCAGAACTTCACTAGTAGACGGATATAAATGGTCGTTTTTACACTCCGCTCAGCAGCAATGCCAAATTTGCCGAGCGAAGCCGGACTCGACTTACTTTGAACCTCTACACGCAAACTACTGTTGCACAACGCCCCAGCATTCTCAGACACAGGTCAGTATCTTTTACCATGCAGTCACGCTCAGCCGCCATTTTATTTACACACCTGCCTCGTGGATCGCCAGAACTTGTGGATCCTCCACTCATTGCAGCTTAAGTTGGTTCTACGAGGCTCGAAATCGCGACATATATTTCGTAATAGATCAAGATGAACATCAGTGGCCCCGCCGTTCCCAATTATGAAGAGGCTGCAGCGGTCGCCTCTGAATTCATCACCAGTCAGTACTATTTCTCGAAATCGGGTTATCAGAGACATCGGCGACCTTGTCTTCTGGGCACATGCATAAAATGCGGTCTCGGCGCGGATGCGCATCTGAATGACATAGTTGTCAGGCCCAGGATTATTTTGGCCGATAGGCAAACCCCATGGGCTCTGCATCATTTTCCGTGATCCGTATATGGATTATTCATTGCTATATCTAAACAGCGTTGGACAACCTTCCTATCGAAGTCCAACATCTTATGCAAGAAATAAAACTTAAAGAACAGAGATCACAAGGTCAGTTATAATCTGTTGATTTGCTTCGCACAAGATCTCTGACTATATGCGATTCCCTATAATTCTCATGAAAAATTTCTCGCCGCGGTATCACGGTCATAAGAATTGCAGCAAGATATCGCCAGGGACCAGTCGAAATATATTAAAGCAGCCTTAAAACAAAGCTCAACTCCCTCCACCCCTTCTTCTATGGGCGATCATAGGACCACGTCCCCTCCCGCCAATGGTAAGGAGCATTTGCCTGCGCGCATCGCGGCAGCCTATGCCGAAGTAGACTCACTGGCCAACGAAAAAACGGCCCTTGCTCAGCGTGTCATCGACCTTCTTTCTAGGACTCGCGCTCGTTTGGACTCCGATATAATGAAAGTGCGACTGCTTCAGGGAGAAAATCCCGAAGAAGTCCGCGCGTCGGCTGCCTCCTATTTGACCGCGCCGACCCCCTTGCGGGCGTCTTCGCCGTACTTGAAACGCGAAGCATCCGGTATGGGAGTGAGTCCTATCATACAAATCGGTGAAAGCTTGCGCAATGTTTCTGGGCTTCAAAGGGAAAACCTTCCCCCGATTACCCTTTCGTCTGGCCCATCTTACACCAAAAGTAGGTCATTTCAATGCCCTTCAATGCTTCCCTCAAACAATCAGTTGGCTCCCTGCTTCCCGATAATACAATGCTGAAAAAATGGTCTAACTATTTATCTTCTAGAGCGCCGCCTTACTACCACTACATCTATCAAATTACCCAGCCCAGCCCCCATCTCTGTGCCACATCAGACCGGGACGCACACTCGTTCTCGGCTTTCTCGTCAATCTCACACAGCCAGGGCCCCAGTACAAGAAGAAGAGGACCTCGATGCAGATGCTGAAGGAGAAGAAGACATTGGTGAAGAAGACGGCGAAGAAGATTTGACCCCGTACTGTTTCTGCCATAAGCAGAGCTATGGAGATGTAAGTGTCTTCATATCTCACTCTGCGCGGGAAGGCATTTCGGCCATCCGCCATGGTGATACTTCGGATTCTTTTCCTACCAATTGCGCTATAAACTCCAGTTACTGACTACTTTCTGAATAGATGATAGGTTGCGACAACGAAGATTGCCCATACCAATGGGTCAGTGCTTTCATAACCCACTTTTTCATATCACCATTGCCACGGATTATTATCTACCCTTGTCTCTTGTCTGTCAGACTTGCACACCAGTTGCCATCCTACATGATCTGATAGGCGTCCACTTCACTTTTCTGTATTCTCCGGGCGCCTATATTAAGCTGGGGGGACTGTGCTGACATTGTGGCTTGCCCGTCCCGTGTCATTGTACGCATCTTTCATTGACATTGGCTGTTACTTCCATCCCTTCTCTTTCTTCTCTATCAACGGAGTTAATGGGCTAACATACATTTTGTCTAGTTTCACATCTCCTGTGTGGGCGTTAAGACGCCTCTGCCAGACAAGTGGTATTGCCCCGAATGCTTGGAGAAGAATAAAGGCATCGCTTCTGAAAAGCGTAAAGGACGCAAGAAGTGATACCCTTTCCACACCAACTTGATCGGAACTGGGTGCTAGGTATGTCATTTTACACTGAGTCCCCATCATATCTTGACTCGAAACTTCCGCCTCCCTCAGCGCTGTGCGGTATAAACCCAAAAATTTCCAAGATGTGCTTACCCTACGTACATAGCTCTTTCCATACACGAAGACACAACCCAAAGATATATTAGCTCGACTTTTGCACAGCAAACCAGACGTACTGTATTATGAATCGAGCGAGAAGTCGGGGTTATTGCTTCTGATTGGCTCCGGAGAAATTAACGTTCGCGTTTGAACTAAAAATACCACCAGCTCGTCTCAAATGTCCGTTTCGAGAAATATCCCATTCTTAGCAAGCGGTGATATGTGCTCACCGTCTCATGCTGGCAGCTCTGAACATCAAGCCTGCTTTCAGTAAAATTTGCCAACCGACGAGCGAAAGCTTGAAGGTATTCGAAACTATTAAATAGGCACACCGATCAGTGAACTACATACCAGCGTTAAAACGTTTACCGACGACTGACCATACGACATTCACATTCTACCCGGGTTGTGCGCTGTCTGGTCATCAGTTATTTCGCCCTCACGATCAGTAAAATGGTAACATCAGCTAGCGCCCAATGCAAGCTATATCTCGTAGCAAAATATTGGCTTGGCGCCTCATTGGGGTACATGGACGTCAATATTATGGGCAATAAATGTACTTAAAGTTTGGATTTCTACACATTGGGCGCTTGACAATGACGGGACGTTACAACCATCATAAAAATGCAAAATAATGAACCTAAAAATTGCGTGGATTCGAAGGGTCGAAGACGCTCAATTTACGCTCGAGGAAACTCTTTGGTGGCACTGAGCAGTGATCCACAAATATTGTGTCTCGTTGAAAGTGTCATTGAGAGGGAACGTCGCCTTAACGGCCATATCGGCGTACCTACCTACTTCGGACTACTACTGAGCACGTTGGTCATAGAAGATAAGAATTGATACACACTGCTTTGGAGGCCGAGCGTATTCAGGAGGTGGCATCCTGTCTTACAGATCAAAAATTCCTCGGCAATCGATTTTGCACAAGGCTTCGAACTTTGAAGGGTACGCTTCAAGCATGCTTCTTTCTTTCAGGGTTATCTAAGTAGAGTATCATCTGAGTATGTAATGTTTCAGGATTTTTGATAGTAAAAGGACTTATTGCTAGTACATCAGTAAGTACGGTCACTTCAATTCACCAACGGAACACTTACGTGCGATGCAGTCTCATTTCGATCCACGAAAGCCTAAACACTCCGGAGACCTTCAAAATACGCATCCCCATGGGTTTAAAAGCGTCCTACTAAACTGCTCTTGGCCAGCGTGAGCTCCAGAATTATACGTCGCTCTTACATTTCAACGAAGACATTCAGAATTTGTCAACGATCCGTCACCCGACTCATGTAATATCTCTATTGAAGGGGAACTCTCAGTTTAAAGTGCCTATGATGGCAGTTATTTACAAGGATCAATCACCGAGAGTCACAGGATAAGAATTATACGTCGATGGCCGCTCCTTACCACAAAATAGGGCCCTGAATTCGGGACCGAATAATCTTACGGCCTTGGATATAGAGATCGAGTATAAGACATAAGTTCCTCAAAAGATTGAAGGTTGCCAGTAACAGTGAAAGTACAGAGCGACAAAGTAATTCAGCACAACTTATCTCCATAACAGCGTACTACTCGTCGAATGTCCACTGATAGATTTTACCGATGTCTGTACCGTCGCCGTCTTCTATGTCGAGAGCATATTATTTCGAGTGAGGTACCAACTAGTTTGCTATTTAGAACGTAGCTGATTCTATTCTCTACAGCTATGGTAGTCTTTTTTGAGAGGAATTTACACAGACATCAGAAGCCTCAGCCTTGTGAAGAAGTCGGGAAGCAGATTTTATCAGGGTAGTCAAGTAACAACTTTCAGAGGCAGTACGCCTGCTATTTAAATAGAGTATCATGGCTGAGAAACTGGAGAAACTAAAGATTCAAGGTCATAATTAGAGGGGAAAATCAATTATTAGGGGTCCCTAAGCAGGCTTTGCATGTTACTTCATTGTACCTAGCGGAGATGTGTAGCCAAACTAAAGCACAGCTTGGGGATCACTCATCGAGGGACATTGCTACATTCATCAAAAGATTGTGATCATCCGATTTGGAATGAAGATCCTCCATACTCTTGGTTCCGCTCCCCGAGCTTTCCCTGGACGATCGAGTTCATTGATTTCGATATCACGAACGAATTTCTATATGCGGTTATCTACATACGCACTGTTAAGTGCAATCGGTGGCTTCATATGAACGCAGTGTTTTCTTGTCGAGACGCGCGTCATTCGCGCGCTTTGAAAACCATTATATAATATTATTCGTCGCATGCTCTCATGGGACACGATCTATAGGCCAGTGCGCGCGAGGATTGAAGCAGATTTGAGCGCCCTGTATGAGAAGCTATATTTAGAACTGATGCACTCTACTGATGCACGATCTCACAGACAAAATTATATCTCGCCATCACGATGGAGCCGTTCTTTAGCAATGATCTGATTGAACCTGACCTATTAAGATTAGATATTTATCTGGCATCGAGGGTCCTATTAAACATCCTACAAGCATCCCTTAATCTCCAGGACGCGAATTACAGGGTCGACACTCCGCTGCGTGGCGCGGGCGCTTAGATGAAAAGCGGACAGTGCGTACTGAAAACATTGATCGATTTATTCGAATAACAGAATGGAAGTCCTGTAGCGCTCTCACACCCGAACTAGGATAGTCACCGTACCAACAATCAAGTTACTTTGCCTTTTCTTTTGCACTGTCAATACTCGGAACACGGTGTCTTCTTCAGGAACGAAAATACACTGCGTATTACATAAACGATGGAATAAACTCCAATCTTTAATGGCGCTCGAGTACGTCCATAAATTTATATCACACCAACATCCCTTTGGCGTGATTCTTGATCAAGCGGTACGCTGGGAGTGAAGTAGATTTCTCGCTGGAAGAATACACCGAGCTTGCTCAACCAAGACGTAGTACCAATACTTTATATCGTATGATCTCGACAAGGACATGAAACCTGCAGGTTATTTGACAATGGCAGGCTGTATCACGCGCGCTTTTCCACGTCTCGTCTCGGGAGAAGTTAGAGCGCGTACGCACTCCTCAGCCGTCACGGAAGCTTGAAGAGGGCATAGAGCACTGGATTACCAGAGAGACATGATGTTCTTTGAGGGGAAATAGTTATGTTTCGGTATGCTTCCCTCAGAATAGGCACGGCCTCAGAAGGTACTTGACATACGATTGTGATCTATTTCATTGGGACTCGAGCTTATCAAAAAAAATCTTTGAACAGTCTATTTGCTTGCAAATTCTTGTTAGTGGATTGCCCTTTTTCAGTAGTATTTTCTCACTCATTTAAGATAGTGAAGCTAATAGTAACAGACTGCGCCAATTGGCTCTGGATACCATGCTGTGTTCGCACAAAGCTGCACGAACAAGACATTTACCAAAATTACCGATTCTGTCGGTCACACGGAGATACTATGAGCCCACATAACAAAACGCGTCGAATTATTATTATTATCAAGGATATCTACAGGGGATTCCAGTGCCCAGTCTCGTTTCAGAAAGCTGATCACTAGAGTAGAAGTGCCGTGTGAATATTCGTCTGATGGTTATCGTTACCAGCGTTTGTCATGACTCTCCCTCGATTTCCTCTCCAGAAATGGGCATGCCCTATCGTCCCGTGGGTTCCAAACACCTTTTTTGAGAAAGCGGGAACTCAGCTAGCACCGAAGGCAGAGATATCAACATCGGAGGCTGCGTGATCATGTTTAAAACGCGAAGAAATCAGGAGAAACATATATCTAATCAGACCGAAATGGTCACGACTACACGAGTCTATAGCAGTATCAAGAGCTTTGGAGGTGAGAATACGTCTCATAGATCAATCATATCGCTGACTTAACCGACTCTGGAAGGTTGGAACGAGCAGAATGAGTGGACGACGAATGTTGGACACATGGTACACGGAGAAACCAATACATGTATCCGCAAAATAGCGGACATATGTATGAGAGCTTGACATCGTCGAGGACAGTTGCATAGTTCCTGCTGAAAGGGTACTATAATCTATAGCGCAAATCTACGAAACGGCATTCAAGAAGGCGGATCCGAGTTCCTCGTCCTCAACGTGATGATCAGGAAAGTCGCACAGGGTTTCATTGTCAGTCTCCAATGGCCTCAATATAAGCCAGCGGTTCACAGGCCATTACTCTATATGTAAGGAAGCTTCTGGGCGTCGTCAGTTGCACATTTGAGCTATCGACTTGTTTCAGACTTCGACGAACGTTTTGGCTTGGAATCCACCCATGTCACTGAACGTTCCTCTATACTGGTAGAGCTATAGAATGCTTCTCGGGGCTTGACGGGCATGTCTATAATGCGCGAAAATAGCGCCCCAAGGTGCTTTTTCTGCAGCGAACTTGATGGAACAGTCCGTCGCCCTGCAAATATCTCCCCCACGTACGATAGGCACCGTCAAAAAGAGATCGCGAAATTCCCTACTATAGGCGCTCAGCTCGGAGGTCCTTTCAATACATACCCGAATTCTGACTAGCAGAAATACATACCCCAGACTGGCGTAAACCTTCGAGAACATCGTTAACTGAGGACGGAACTCTCCTGTCAGAAGGCCTGGGACTCCGACTCAAGCCACTTGGTGTTCTTGTATATTTTAGCACGGCAATCTAAAAATACTGGTAAATACTGAGAAGCCATCGCATTAAGTGTGAGATCCAAGGCTACCGTTTTGAGGGAGACCCGCCAGTCATATTGGTCATATAGACTCGTTTCCATATTCGAAGGTCATCGTAGAGAATTGATGGCTATTGAGATATAACGAGAGATCTATAGGAATTCGATAAACGTCTTTGGGAGTTCTACTAGGAGATTACTAGAAAACGCGAAATAGAAAAGTGGAGTACGCTCATGTCAGATCGCGAGAAAATGACTGAGTACACATACGTATACACAGCCGACTCGGGAACTCCTTCGGCGCAATGCAGATGCACATAGTAATATGCACAGACCTCGAAAGACACGAGAGAATGAGCGCAGAAGAACGCGGCGCTCGACACTGCTGCGCACTGGGCTCCGTGAAGCCAGATCTTCGTCCTGAAATAACATAACTTAGCTGCTTCCGCCGAGTGCTTGTGCGAAGCAAGCCCAGCCATAAAGAAGACGTCTCACTGAGCTTGATATAGCCACACACAGCTATAAATAGCGCCAAACCTTAGGAAGTACAGGTTTATAGAGAGAAGAAGATCGAAGCAGTGTCCCAATAAGCGGCTTGCGATAATTAAAATTCTTACCGATCTGGACAGCCATGAATAGTGGGCGGTAGTCCAGGAAGGGGGATTAATGGTTGGAAACGAACCCTATTCGTAGGGATGCATCGCCAACGCTCTAGTATGGGACGGTAAGACTACGCATCTATACATGGACCTATTCTGGGAACCGTTGCTGAAAGGGAATGTCAAAATGTTCTGAATTCTTGGATCATCACTCCATTAACGTAACCTTATTGGCTGGAAAAAAAATCCCTGGTATATTTACAGACTCTCGGACTCGGGCGGCCTTGATTAGGTCTCTGTCTGCAAGTATGTCCATGTAGTAATGTCACTGAATCGTTCTTGAGTATCATGAAACGGGGGAGCTTATGGGCAGCGCGGTGGCACGAAAGGATTGTCCGGCATTGACCGGCATCTGAAATTCCCACCGGCAAGACGTATGTTAACGGCAGCCTCGACGCCATGAGGCGACGGGACATGGGCGGGATGATGGAGGCAGTGAACGCTTTTTTAGGCCACCATACTGCACACCATACGACTGGAGTGCCCTGTCTCAGCAACTTGTCTGAAGGATACTCACTGGATACTGCATGTCAGCTTTCAAAGCTTCATACTTCTCCACCGCCTGTCGCAAGGGAAGTTCATGAAGGCCGAGTGGTTGGTTGGGAACTGCACGAAAACGCGCAGGTAGCCTATTCAGCACAAGCTGCTGAAACGGCTGGGAAGGAATTGGGAAAGCCGAGTAAGGGAATAGGTAAGCCACAAGCAGACGAGTTTGAAGTCGAGTAGGTAAGAGTCAGAGCTCGATCCAGATTGGGGTCCGGGAGGAAAAGCCTCGCCTTGGAGCCGCGCACTCAGGCTTAGGTGATCCAAGGGCTCCGAAAAACCAAAGTCCACCCCTCCATCCTTGAATATACAGTTCCACAAAAAGTAACACGCCCCTGATAACCTCGGGCCCCCGCGCCTGGATTTACTGCATCTGCTCACACCTGCACTCTCCATACTTCCGTATTCCTGGGCCACGCAATCTGGGTGGATGACTAGACAGCGGGGCGAGTTAGGGCGTCATCGTGTACGGCACCCACGCGCGTCAGCGCGCGTCACTACTAATGCAGGAGTAAGCAATTCAAGGCCCAAGGGCACAGACAGGCGCTCCCGGGCAGGCATGAATTGCGATTTCAGCGCGCCCGGACCTTTGCTCCGAAAAGCGATTGAGGTTATGCTTGTAAGTTGCAGGAACTCGACAGGCGCATACGTTATTTACATAGGCGTCGACGCGCGTGGCGCATCCGTGCGATCGAGACTCGGGCGCAGAACGCCCTGCCGAAGGGGCTGACTGGCAGCGCGACGCCGTGAAGAAATCACTACATACTTACCTATGTGCTTCTGCTCTGTAACTAACTGCAAAGCAAAAAGATTGAAGACTGTCAATCCAAAAGGAGCGCGGCGCGTTCCAATTCCAAGAGTTCAGAGTTACAAGTGCGGTCCCGGCTCGTTCGAGTTAAAAAGGTGCCTTCCCACTGCGCGGCAGCACAGGTTGGAATTTGGGGTATGGGTAATCTACGTCGGGTAGCAATATTATTACGATTCCATCGACGGAATGGGCTCTCATCATCCTGAACGCGCACCTCGGATGCTCCGTCGAAGCCTAGTAATTATAATCACCTAAGAGTAGTAGATTCTAAAGTAGATGTAGGCGCACAAATGAATATAGCTATACGGATATGGCCAGGGGAGCCTAATACCCCATCCCAAAAATGCACACCGGGTGAGTAGTGCGAGTGTGCTTGAGTGCTGTATGTGAGTCAGTGGATCATTGGCGCTCACTATTGTAGAGTACACTCTAATCCTGCTCGCAAGAGTCGCAACCCGAGCCCGACCCCGGCCTTCGACGCTCCCTGACTGCGTTGCCTTAAACCATCTGAATCGTGCGCCACACATAGTAATAATACACAAGTGGACCCTTCCTTCGTCCTTTTGTCCTTATGTCCGGCTGACAGCGGGTCTAATAATGCCTCTCGCCTACCACACTGCGCGCATGTAGACTATCTATTATTACCTATTCCGGGGCATGATGCGCACTTTCAATTTTCTCTTTCCCCGGTTTCCCAGCGTACGCGTACGCAGTCCGGCTCCGTGTCTTTGGTTTTTGGGTACGAGCGAGTTTAAGTGATTGCAGAGGTCTTCAGTTTCCATGACGCGCGCTCTCATATGGACAGAAGGACAGATAGGCAGACCGATGCTGAGTACTCTGAGCGTTACACTACCGTTTCCATTGCAGGTCCCAGGAAATAATAATTTGGGAATGCGTTCCAACGAGCCCCTGTTACAAGGTTGCTACATCCCGCGTTAGGGTGTGGTGGTACGAGAGTGCAATGGATCAGCGTGGCTGGGTAGCTTCAGGCTCAAACGCATGCTTTCAGGCCGAGCATACATACCATACGCATACGCATAAACGCTAAACGCGCGAATTGACGCACGACGCACGTCATGCATACCCCGTCGCTCACCATTCCCAGCCACCGCGCAGCACGCACGCACCAAAATTCTAAACTTCCGCGTTCCAACACAGCATAGCACAGCGCTCCGCCGCCACACGCCGGACGCTCCATCTCGCATCCTATCCTCCTCCTCGCGGCGCATCACATGGGCCAAAAGAAAATAACAGAATCCAAGTCGACGCGATAATCGCGCTATGTACGATGTGCTTCCGTGGACGGTGACGAAGAGGGCGAATCCCATACATATTATAATTCAATTGGCAAAAGAGATTGTACCCTGCACGGCATCATCGAATCATGCATGTGCGTCACCAGCACCGCCCCGCCGATCCGATCCTCTCTATTGTTCGCGACGGATGTGGATATGGATATCGATTGGTATTTCGACAGGCGCCTAAAGTAGTACATTAGTACATACGCGCCACACCACGCCGCGCACGCGCACTCGCGCCCGCGTGGACGATCCTCGGAAGTCCTCGGACGGGCCGGGTGTTGACTTGTCCAGTCCTCCATGTCGATATAGTCAACTGTAATGAAGCGGTGGCGCTCCTCCGTCGTCGTTTTGAGTCAGTCGCCATGATCGTCGTTTGCGCCCGCGCACCCGTTGCGAGTCAACGTCGGCGACAGCGTAGATGGGCGTCGGTGGGCGTGCGAGTTCATGCGTGCGCGCGTCCCACAGTGAATCAGTGTCAAGATACCACCTGGATCCGCGTCGGGCAGCAGGCTGGGCGGGCGCTCGTTATCTGCGACGCATGTCACGCGGTGTGGCGTATCCCCCTCCCGCTTTACGATTTATCGCTTCAAGATTACAACAAACGCAGAGTGTGTACGGAGCGGTACTCACAGAGAACAAAGGCCAGCAAGAAAGGGCGGAAGGCGGAAACTTTGAAGCGAAAAGAGGATGTGTGGAAGGGACTGAACCTTGCACCGATTGTGTCATAATGCAGATGCATATGCACTGGCATGGATAGTGGGGTTCATTGACAAACAATCGAATTTGAGCACGTTGAGCCCGATTGGCGACACCCGTTTCGTCGATTTGGCATTCACCAGCCAGGAATGTCAAGTACAGGCGACGCGATGATAAAGAGCCAGGATCTTCGTACGCGCCTCGAGGTGAGGAATGCTGAAATGAATTATTCCAGTGTCAATGATAAAGCGCTCCCCGACGAGAACAAAGGCTCGACGGGCGCTAAGCCTGATACCGGGCCACCTCCGCTTTGACTCGTCATGACTTGACATGACACGCCTCGAGTGTGACATGTACCGGGGATGGAGTAATTTGGCCTTGAGGCCTTGAGGCCCGAGCGGTGAGGGTACAGTGACCACTGAAGTACTGACGACTCATGTCAATTCAGACAAAGGGGAACTTGAAGGGTGGGGTGGAGACTATAGTCCAATGACCACGCTAAGCCGCTAAGCCGCTAAGCCTTTCCTTTCCCCAGTCCAGAATCCAGATACTGTCATAATCATAATTGGTGAGATATACTCAGATAGGTAGACCGTAGTAGGTGGCCAAGGTACTAGCCGCGCATAAGCATGACCCATGTAGACGTACGAGCATGGGTGTAGGCGAGCGGGTTAAGTTCCTCTTTCCGTCGTCCTATATTCCCCGTTCGTTTACCGTTTATCGCAGAAAGGGAATTTCCAATTAAACGCGTCGGGGGCGATACGCGATAACGCGACGCGCGTAAAAAGGTAAATTGCGCATCGCGTATCGTATTCTGGGCTGGACGCGTACATAGCATATATACAAGTACCTAGGTCGCATTACTTATGATTATTTTATACTCTACATAAGCATTATCCATAAGCATTATCGTCTAATATCTACTTATCGTCTAGTATCTACTTATCGTGAAGCGCAGTGAATAGGTGGATGTGGTACTTGGAAGGAGATTATTATTGTTGGGTATGTCATATACACTTCGGGGGTTACAATGTATAGACGTCTTGTATACATTAGTCCTGTAGCTTGGTCTGTAGGTAATGTACAGAATTGGCTACAAAAGTCATTCGCAGATTGACTACAGAAATAATTTGTAGAAGATACGATATGTTTACTACAAATGAGGCTACGAAAGGCTTCAATATATTTTCTACAAATCCTATTGATAGAAAGATGATATATAATGTACCAAACAACATATAAAAATGTCTATAGATTATCTATGGGCATGATCTATAGAAGGTCCCATATGTTAACTATGGAATTACCTAGTGGGAATACGTACAGATGCGTCTTATCTATTGTTTGGCGCGAAACAATAGATACAGACGGCATCTGTACATATTCCCAGAAGGCTGATCTATAGATTACCTACAGAAACTACAGGTAGAAACCTTTCATAGACAATATATGACCATAATCTATAGAATGTCTGATATGTCATCTATCAATCTTTCTGTGAAAGAGATCCGTAGAAAATATTCTGAAGCCTTTCATAGCCTCATTTGTAGTAAACATATCATATCTTCTACAAATTATTTCTGAAGTTAATCTGCGAATGATTTTTGTAGCCAATTCTGTACACAGACTACAGACTAAGCTACAGGACTAATATATACATGTCGTCTGTACGTTGGAATCCCCGAAGTGATAGGACCGTAGAATGGATTCCAGACGACGAGTACATGACGTGCGTTTTCAGATTACATACACCTCGAAAGAGGCTCGAATCCAGCCAACCAGCACGCTAGCCGGTAAGCCAACCACTGGCAGCCAGTCAGAGAGGGCCACGGTGGGCCAAAGCACGCATAAAATAACATGCCAATCTGAATCCTCCTCACCCGCGTCGCGAGCAGTAAATTTAATATCATCGAACTTCGAACTTCGAAGCGCGAATCTAGAAGCCCCTCGCAGAGTCGCACGCACCCTCTAAACAAAACGCGGTCAAAAACAAACGTAGAAGAACATGTTTCTTTCCAGAAAGTTTCCAGAAACCTCCAACACCGAAAAGGGCTGGAAAAGGAAAGAGATAAAAGGAAAATAAGCAAAATAGGAAATAGGAAAATGGGAAAAACAAACACGATTGGGGTATTACATACGATTACAATAAACCACCCCCCGTCCTCCGTCCTCCGTCTCCGTTGTGCGTTCACACTTCACACGACGGCGAACTACATAGCTCTCCTCTCCTCTCCCCTTTCCTGCGCGGCGATTAATGACGAATGACGAGTGGTCCTGAACTACTTTAATTACTCCTGGAAGAAGCACACCCAGAAAATTCAGAGCGACCTTGAACAGTACCTTCTTCTCGGAAATACCTTGAAACATATGGACCTGCCTGCGTGTTTTTCAAGGTGCCGCCCCTGGGCCCTTTGTGTGTTATGTTACAGTATATATGTTACTAACATATGTAACTTGTAAGCTTATGTGCGAATACGTTATTACTCATGGGAGGGGTGTATACGTCAACGGTCAGACCCAACCTACGCGTGAATAGGCTTATTAGTGGATATTACTGGATGGTGAAGCTTTAAGAGGGAAGACGCTCTGGCGAAACATCGAGCTTGAAGGAGGTGTGGGTGGGGGGTGTGGGCCCTGTGGGGGGCCCGCAACGCTGTGACCTGCGGGGTGCAGGGTGAAAATCATGCCTTGATCATGCTTGTGGTTGTTAAAAGGTAATTTAGTGAACGATTCAGAACGCGCTTGGAGGTGGGCGTTGGTCAATGCGTATGACATATTTTTTGGAATGGGTACGCTCGAACTGGCCAAAAAAAACTTGGAGGTACGCTAAAATGTATAGGCATGTGCGCATACAGTGCGCATGGACACATAGAGTAGTACATAGCATACACCTACCGAATCCGAGCGTGGAGACTGAATGACTTGGGGCCGGCGGACGGGTGGACGGAGGCCCACAAGCTGCGACGCGACCTCGCAGAAGACGGGGGTGTAATTTATTTAGTTGCATTATCCGAGTCGTACCTATCCCGATGCTACCTGTCCTGTCCAGCCAGTCCTACCACCTGTCCAGTCCAATCCAGTCCCGTTCAGCCCAGCGCTTCCCAACCAGTACCAGCGCTTCCCAATCCAGGATGAAACGCCCAAGCCCGACCCGGCACAAGCTTCAGTGCGCACGACAAAGCGAGAGGCTGCCATAGAAGGATAAAAGGACCCAAGTACCGCTATCATCTAAGCAGTTGTTGCAATGCACACAGCGGGGCTGTCGAGTCATAGAATAGAATAGAATAATGCATAGCAAAGAGAAGACTTTGCAAATAGCACTGCCTGAGGCGAGATACAGGGAGCGCGCGCTAGTTGTCAAAGAGCGTGCGAGGCCAAGTCGCGCAGTTGGGATACCTGGCCTGAGCGCATACAGTAGAGCGAGTCCCGGGTGCGGCCCAGTGTAAGTAACTGAGCGGCGCGCTGGCGCGGCGGCGGGGGGAGGGGAGTAGTGGCAACATGAGCAAGTAAGGGGGGTGTGAGAAAACACTTGCGGGTCGGTGGATCGGACAGGAAAATCGAGTTGACCCAGAGGAGTGGATCGCGTTTGAACGGTTGCTGAGGGGCGCACGGTGTCCGGGGGGCCGGAGTTCGGGGGCCGCAAGGTTATCCCCTTCCGAGTGGATCTGGGATCTGGCGAGATCTGGGGGCAGCCCAAAGCGGAGAGGGTCGCGCCTGAACGAAAAAGTTTGAAAAAGGCTGGGCCGAGCTGAGGAGGAGCAACAGACGATGGATTCCCTCGCCTTCGACGGCTACGCCTCCTACTCTGACGCCTCCACCCCGCGCACCCCGTCCCCCACTGACATGCACTTCCCCCACGACCAAGCCTACAAGCACGACATCGACCGCGGCGTCCGCAACATCTTCCCCACCGACGACGACAACTCCCAGGCCGTCCTCATCAACCCCCAGGAGCAGGCCTTCTGGCCCAGCCAGACTCACCAGCCCGGGCCCTTCAACTTTAACGGCATCAGCGCCCGCTCGTCCCTCCTTGCCGAGCTGTACGACCCAGAGCCCCTCTCCCCGCCCTCCGAGACCAACTTCCAGCAGGATAACTGGACACAACAGCAGCAGCAGCAGCAGCAGAGGCAAGCTGAATATACTTCAGTGCGCCGCGCGACCTTCCCCTATGTGCGCCACGACCGCGACGACAACATGGGTATCCAACAGTACCCGCCCTTCATCCAGCAGCAGCAGCAGCAGCAATACCAGCAGCAGCAGATGCAGCACTCCTACTACGCGCGCACCGACCGCATGTACAGCGAGGACACCTTCATCCCCTCCATGTCCTCCTCCCCGCACTCGTCCTACACCGAGTTCGAGGCCGAGCACGCCATCAAGCTCGAAGACGGCGGCGCGCCCCTCATGGTGCCCTCGCACCAAGCCTCCTTCTACCACCGCCACCCCTCCGCCGGCGGCTCTTCCTCCTCCTCGCCCAACGGCGGGCCCATGCACGCGCTCACCATGAGCGGCTACCTCTCCCCGCACACGGGCCTGCCCGTGCAGCACACCGACGACGCCGCGAGCAAGGAGACGCAGTACCTCCGCCGGCGGTGCTTCAACTGCCACACCACCGAGCCGCCCTCCTGGCGCCGCTCCACGCTCAACCCGGGCAAGATCGTCTGCAACAAGTGCGGGCTGTACGAGCGCACGCACCTCCGCCCGCGCCCGCTCCGCTTCGACGAGCTGCGCGCGGGGAACAAGGCGCGCAAGGCGAGTAAGGCGAGCGCCGCGGCCGCTGCTGCCGCTGGGGTGGCGGTGAATGGCGGCGGGTCCCCTGGCCCGCAGGGCAGCAGCCCGAAGCAGGGCGGCAAGGCGGTGAAGAAGGAGCTGCGCGAGTTCGGCGCGGGCGCGATCTTGCGGCGCAGCTCGGTGAGCTCCTCCAGCTCGGTGCACTCGGGCAGCGGCGCGAGCGACTGGGACGATAACGGTGCGTCACGTTCTCACCACCTCACCCTCCCTTCCTCCGAGTCCCCAACCGACTTTACCGCGAAACCGCGTCTCTGCCTCACATGCTGATTGATTCCCCTTCCTCTCGCATATAGTGAGCATCTACTCCTCCGGCTCCGCCCCGCCCACCTCCTTCAACTCGCCCATCCAGAACCCTTATCCGCTCTCGCGCGACTCGCAGAGTCCGCCGCACCACGACGGTTCTGGCATCAGGCTGCCCACCAACCCGTTGTCCGACCTCGCAGCGTCCATGCAACAACAACAGCACCTCGGCCTCTCCCCGCTGCACCAAAACCAATCTCTCCAAAACTCGAACACCAATTCGCCCCAAATGCACTCGGAATCGCAAATGCACTCACAATCGCAAATGCAATCCCAAAGCCAACACCCGACCCCGCGCAAATCGCACACCTCGCCCGCGGCCTACTTCACCTCCTCGCCCGCGCTGAGCGGTACTGCTGCCAGCAGCCCGGCGCTCGGCGGGCAGTTGCCGCTCGGGGGTGCTTCGGATGATATGTCGAGTTATCTGAATGAGTCGACGGCGATGGGGAGCCCGTTGATGGCGGAGGTGACGGTGGGGTCGTCGTAGTTCGTCGTAAGGCGACAACGACAAGGACGAGGAGGAGGAGGAGAAAGGGAGAGAGGAGGAATGGAGAGGAGGAATGGATGGATGGGAGACATGAATGGCTTTGCCTTTGCGTTAGGTCAGCCAGCGTGTTTCTGACGTCTGCCGTCCGATGTGCGTGCGTTGTGAGACGCGCATATATTCTCTCTTCTGTCTTTCTCTGTTCTTGTCTTCGTCTTCGTCTGCTCGCTGCACTTACACCTCTACGCGCATACATCTACGCCCTGCACCCACCCCCTATCCCAACACACACCCATCCCTACCCCCACCCCATTCGCTTTGCATTCCTTGCCTCCATTCGCTTTGCATTCCTTGCCCCCGCGCGCACCCAGAGCTGCCCGCCGCCCCCAAAGAACCCCAACCCCAAAGAACCCCAAACCCAAAGAAACCCAAACCCAATTCAACGATCCAACGATCCAACGATTCGAACGATTCAAACGAACTTTGTTTATCTATCTATCTATCACTCTATTTATTCGCCTTAAATTCGCATACCCACCCCATCTGCTCATATACACCAACCTCATTCTTCATGCTTCATTCTCCGCTTTTCTGTTTGTGTTTCTGTGTAACATTTATTGTTTGATTTGATTCGTTGTACTTTTGCTTGCACCTGCATTACTTGTCTGTGTTTCGTTGTGCATCTTCTACTTTTCTTTTCGTGTGTATCCCTCCGCTTTCTTTCGATGTTGAAGTTGATGCGGGTTTTGGTGACGGTTGACTTATTATTTTCTTTTTTAGTGTATTGTTGCGTACTTACATACGTCGTTTTCGAGCTTTGCGTCTTTAAAAGGAATCTGTGGAAATCCAACTGGCTTTTGTTGCTGCCCTCTCATCTCTTTGCGTCTGCGTTCTTTCTCTCGCCTTATATCTCTCAGCCTCTCAGCCTCCCACCTCAAACCTCAAACTCAAGAGTCTTCTCTCAGTCTCTTGGCCTCGCAAGCGAAACGCCAACGAAACTGCAACCGTTCAACGGAAAAAACAAACCAACTCTAAATTCCGGCGACTCGGCAACGCCATTTCGTCTTTCGTCTTCGAACTTTCGTTTGTCTGTGTACAGTAACATATGCACATCCGACACTTGACGGATCCGGAATCTTGACGGCTTCGTGTTTCTCACCCCACGCCCACGCCCGCGCCCACACATGCACACCCTCCCTAAGGGACCTGGATTGGGATTGGCAATTTGGCAGCTTCCAGCAGCTTCCATTTATTTGCGCCTCTCGCCGCTCGCGAAAAAAAAATTTTATGGTTTCGGACGTTTTTGTGGTCTTTTTCGGGTTTTCTCTTCGAGTTCTTCCAAGTTCGACGACGGACGGAATCACGGAGGTTTAGGATGGTGTGGGCGCGCGCGGCGGCCCTCGAGAACCTTCGATTTCAGTCTCTTCTCTCCTGTGTTACTACTTTACCCACCCCCGGTTTTGCCCAAACTTGAAAATGCTTTTGTCTTTGTCTTTATCTCTTTCTCCGCTTCATATCGGGTGTCGTCAGCTTTATTTATCCGGTGGACATTTCGCACACACACACGGCGCACTAAATCTTGTTGTACTACCAGAGCGCTTTGGCCTTTCGATAAACGGACACCCCTACCTGACTGTAAATTAAAGTATGTACATGCATGTTCTTTCGTGTCTTTCTTTTTCTCTGTTCTATCGCAAATCTCATTAACAATTCAATTGTCTCCCCAAAGCTCCTGCCAACGCTAATTTCGAGCCATTCAATTTTATATTTCACACAGAGAAGGTCCACTAAAGCGTTGCTAACTCGAAAGCGTACTGTCAAATGAAGAATAAAGGACAGTCTACTCCTGGTATACTCTAAGGATTCGAGTTCAGGAGCGCTGCCAGCCGCCGGCCGAGCGTCGCTTAAACGATTCACCAAGGATGCTAAGTAGTGCGGTGCGGTGTGGTACGAGTACGTAGGTATGCACCCTTAAACATCGACTAGCTAAACGCACCCCGTTCCTCAATTGGCTGCCTGGGAGGCTTCTTTCTAGAGTTATGTAGAGGAGTGCAGGGATCGAATAATTTGTATTTGGTGACGCGTTATCGGGCGACGGGGAAGCGCGCGTTTATTGCGTGGGTGAATATGACTTGATAATGCGCATTACATGCTCTGTTTTATGGAGAGGCTTGGAATTGTGTGTAAGTACTCGTGCACTCGTGCACATACGCGTCCTGCTGGACGCAAGAGGCTCGCGGATTCACACCGCAACAATATTGTTATCATAATTCACATGTCCCCGCCTGCCAGCCAGCCAGCCAGTGCCCGCCTTTATGGAAAGCGAGAGTGGACTGCTCATTGTTTGGACGTGCCGTTCAAATGCCGAAATACTTTTCCAAATTTAAATATCATTTTTACGAAACATGTTTCTTATGTAATAAGTTGCAACCTAAAAATAGCGTAGCGCACAGTCGCTCGCTCTGTAGTCCAATGACGCTCGACGGGACGCTATGTCGCCCAAGACAACGGCAAAAGACACATAAAATAGAATATTTAAGTGCGTGTATGTGCGCACAACGCGCGTGCGCGCCTGACCTTACAGTCGGGTCTGATGCGATGTTTGATCAAGCACAAACCCATGCGCGCCCGATGCGACGCTACTAACGCTCTCTCGCACCGCGGCGCTGTCGGCGCTGCCTCGCCCAATCCAATTGAAGGTAATATAGTTATTCAGTCTTGTTTCAATTAGTGTTCGATCTCGAATCTTTGCACTGACCTCGGTGCACAGGAAGAATTTGGGAAGAATTCAAAATGATTCGGACTGCAAGAAATTCTTCAGAGCATTGACTCTGCCTAGAAATCACCCTTTAAATTGTTCGACAGGTTTAGCTGCGCCTACTTACTAATGTCGAATTTCAAGCGAATGCGCGTGAAATATTCCATATGTGCTTCTCGCCTGTGCGCATGCATCGATATACGCAATAAAGTTGAAGTTATTATTTCCCGCTGACCAAAAGACAGAATAACACAGCAGATAAAAAACCTATACATTGAATGTACGAATATTTAGAGCTACAATTGTCCAGAAATCTACGTGCGGTAGTATGAAATTATCGCTGAAATTCCGTATTTGTGTAGAGAGTCGTCTGTCTCAATTGACAATCCGCGAACGAGAGAGATTGTAGCAATGCTATACTTAAACGCAGAGACCTCAGACAAAACCGAAAGATTTAGTTTTGAAGCGGCTGCTTATCACTGAAGAATGACAACCACACGCTTTTAATGTCTATGTTCGAGTTTGGGGCTCACTAAATTAATTAAAGAGGAGAATGTGCCGTACATAACCAAGATTTTCTATACGCTACGGTATAGCATAACGACAACATATCACAACTTATAAGTAAACATCAGAGTTGAAAAAAAGAGGAGTGGTAGGCATATGTGTCTACTACTATACATAATTGTCTAATCTGAATAATATTACTGTCCTATGGAGAGCATAAAGATATGCCTTCACTTGTAATGCTTCGCTTGCATTTTCTTGGTGCTACTATTATTCACAATTAACTCCAATGAATGTGGACCAAGAATGAGGGGATGCTATTAATGTAAAGTTTAGTTCAAACTGACTCTAACTGTGGCAATATGCATTGCAGGTCTTCTACTCTTTTTAGGACTAAATATGTCGACAAAAGAGCTATCGCCTCTCAGTAAGTACGCATTAAGCGCTCAGTGCTCAGCGCCCATGCAGCTTGCATGCAGCCGCCTGCACAGACAATCAGTTATAAGCAATTTCCAAAGGTACTCTTGAGCACATTGTCACCCGCATTTATGTAAATGACCAGACTGTAAGAAGAACATCT
Source organism: Pholiota adiposa (assembly GCA_009935795.1). Lineage (NCBI taxonomy): Eukaryota > Fungi > Basidiomycota > Agaricomycetes > Agaricales > Strophariaceae > Pholiota > Pholiota adiposa. Next base: position 194,473 of record QEYC01000036.1, read on the forward strand.
TGATGGCCCGGATTGTACTTAACGTCCGAACTTGACGAGGCGTAGTCATCGTCGCAGGCGTGCCAGTGCATGGGTTTGTGCTTGATCAAACATTGCCTCAGACCCGACTGTAAGGTCAGGCGCGCACGCGCATTGTGCGCAAGTACACGCACGAACGAGGAAGCGAAGCTCCTCGCTTATTTTATGTGTCGTTTGCCGTTGTCTTGGGCCACAAAGCGTCCCGTCGAGCGTAGAGCGAGCGACTGTGCGCTACGCTATTTTTAGGTTGCAACTTATTACATAATAAACATGTTTCATAAAAATGATATTTAAATTTGGATAAGTATTTCGGCATTTGAACGGCACGTCCAAACAATGAGCAGTCCACTCTCGCTTTCCATACGCCTTCGCTCGCTTGCGCTAGTTTCCTAGCCGCGCGAAGCACCTCACGGAGAGAAAAAGGAAAGTACTTAGAGGCGAAGGGTGCCTTGTCTTGACTCTTGTCAATTTTATTATTGCCACCAACGAGATCTACTTATTGCAGAGGAGCTTCTCTGGCTATCCTTAGCTAAGAGTGCTTCTTCCTCACCCTTCTTCCCTCTATCGTCATTCGTCATGATGCGAATTTATACATAAGCACCATAACCAACCTGTAAACAGAATTCAAGGCCTATATAAGGTGATCTGCACCCCGCCCCACGTTCGAAAGAACTGTGGAATTTAGAATTTGAATTTTGGAAGAACCAGGTGTGACGGAAGAACTCAGGTTCACGGCATACGGCGCACGCCCGTCCGCCGTCATGCCCGTCATGCGCGCGCGTCCCTCCCTCGAGCCTCGAGGGTGGTTATTTAAGATTCAGGCGATGCCGCGACACAAGCGGGGGCGAAAACCTTCGCCTTCGCGTGTGTACTTGTACTTGGGAATTGTGGACATGACATGTACGGACGCGGGACAGTCATTGACACGAAAGGCGGCTCCGCGTGGCGCCATGCCGTGCGCGTTGACGGTCCCTCCCCCGAATAGGCTAGCTCCCTCGTTGGATAAACGCATACGCTGCGTGGTTATTCAAATTACTACTTACTTCATTATCTTACCTCAAAGTTCAAACTTAGAGCGTCGCGTCCAAATCTGAGGTGCCTCCTGTTTACTAAGCGCGAAGGGCGAACCCTTGGAATCTTGGATTTAGAAGTGCGTCAGCATCGACGCCCCGACGCCGCCGCCGGATAGATCGATCCCCATACCCTTATATTGACACCAAGAGCTTGAAAGCGTATGAAAGCGTACACAGGGATACACAGTGCCAGCCAGTCCGCCGCGCTCTTCGAATGAAACCTTGAAAGCTTCCACGTAGAAGGACGGGCGTCGGGCGCCACGGTCGGACAGAAAGAGTCTGGAGAAAACCTTCGGGGGCTAGTGACTTAACGGGAAGTGCTACATAATACAAGGAACGCGACGGAATGAATAAGCGCTAGGAATAGACTAGGGAGGCAGTTGACTTGTCTGTCTATTGACGGAAGCAGAGTATAATACTATAATTAATAGATAGGCCCAGGAGATCGACGCCCTTCTTCGCCTGTCCGAGTCTGTGTATACGGTCGAGAGCTGCGTGTTTGGCGGACGAAGCACGAGTAAGAGTAATAATCCGTAAAGCACACAAAATTCAGATTCCTCTCGCCTCCGCTGGACTGCGGTGTCGACTGCGTTCTCCCCGAAGCCTAGGGCGTGGCGGCGCAGAGACGATTAGCGCCAGAGCACACGCCGCACGGGGCCGGCGGTCTTAGAGTGCGTTTCGCAGAATCCATTTGTACAGAAAGTAAAAGGGGCCTCAGGCTACCTAGCCTACTTCGAGAGTCAGTAAACAAGCTGAACCAGAGGCAAATATACAGTTATCTTCACACCAAACGTTATTTGTTGACTGGGCGAATTGTCGGCAGTGGCAAAACCCGGCCAGCTGTGAAAGGAATGTCATCATAGGTACACAAGTTGTATTCATTTACTCAACTCTACCTTATTCACAAAGTTGTGTATTTCTCCTAGTAATGTCCCTTATGTACATGTTAGATTTATTGGCTGATAAGCATAGGCCGCATCCAAAAGGTTAACGTATCTTTGGCGTCGTGAATAGAGTCCCGAGTTGTTTCGAGCTGTGCGGCATCCGTGTGGGAGAGTGAGTGGCACCACAGCGTATGGCGTATGCATGCGGCCTTCAGCGGCACAGCCCGCAAGACGCCTTGTCGCAAATACACACGAATATGTATGAGCCTTTTCCCTTGCGCTTATCTTCCAATTATCTAGCTCGCGTTCCAAGGCTCTGCGGAAACCGCGCCCGATGTAAATGTATCCTTTCCCTATCTACGTTTTCTCTCGATAAGTCAAGAGCAGAGCAAAATAGGCTCCTGAATTGACCAAAGTGACATACGCAGTATGACATCGGCGCGGGCATGTCGCAGAGCACGCGGCTGCGCTCATAATGCATTTCGCACCGGATGATTTTCGCTCTTTTCTATCTGTGTACATACGCTTGAGGCCGCCAATGAGTACATATGACACAGGCCGACTTGGGCGCGGCATACACACCCCCCTCAGTGCATAATATGACCCCTCTAAAGCATAACAATCAGGCCATATTCTTTCCCAGTAAACATTGACGCTAACCACCTTTGTGTGCGAGTACTCGCGCTCTAGAAGCGCTTGCCACGCCCTAAGTGCAGACGACTCGGATGCCTCTTCTTCGGTGAGGCGAGCAGAACGCGCCGCCGCTGCGTGACCGCGTCTGAATCTGCGACACTGCGAGACGCTGCAGGGTCGGCGCCAGGGCTGCGCCATGCCGTGCCATGCCTCACAGGTGCCTTTTTGGAAGGCGGGGTCCCACCGCCAGGCCTGCATAGAATTCGGGGTTTGCGGGGGTAATAGAGTGTGGCCTCATAAGTGATTCCCCGTGCGCCACGCTGCGCGTATATCTGGCGGCACGCCTTGCCCAAGTAAGCCTAAGTGCGCTTCACAGTGTCTTGCAGGGGAGTGGCGTGCAGCACAGGTTCGTGCAGAGTCTAGACTTCGTCGGCCTCAGGTTACCTCAAGTTGAATTCAATACATGACGAGAACGCGCAGACGTGGGTGAATTTCGTGAATTATGCGCAGTGAAATGGCCGTCGGCACGCCCCTCCGCTTGGTCCAGTAATTACGTGGTGGTGATACGCCTGCCCTTGAAGCTTGAAGGTTTGTTTCTCTTTTCGATGCACCTTCGGGGTATATTTTCATATCCCAAATGAACAGCGCGGGCCTTGTGGAACCAACGCGCCTTCATACTGTTCTGAATCAGTGGTCGACGCTCGCCGGTGCCATGAGTGCGATCCGAAAATAACCAGCGCTATTACCATATTTTGCCTTATTTCCTGAGTTGTGTGCGTGGCGGATTTCGTAACTTTTGGATGCTCTCGCGCGGTAAGCTCGAAGCCGCTAAGGAGCATTCTCAAAAGAAGACACCAAAGGAACGTATTGCAAATTTTGTATATTATGTCGTAAGTTTCATTTTTTTTTTTCGACCAAATTTTTCAAATGTACTTTGCAGTAACGGGTGCACGTTTATACGCGAAGAGCGGCAACCCGTTTGTAAAGAGCGCGTTTCCGTCATAGACGCGCTGGTGCTTGAATGGGGTGCGCGCTGAGGCGCTGACGCCCGACCAAATCGACGCCAATTACCTGAATGGGAATGGATTCAATCGCCGCACACGCGCGCGCTTGAAATATGCATACGCGTCACGTCAAGATCGAATATAGCGTCCGGAAATAAATCTGTAATGCATCGCGCTTCCCAAAATGTGGCGCGCCGTCGACACCCGGTTCACTGTTCAAATGTTCAGTGTAGAATGTTCACTCGTTGTCTTTATTAGATATTAGATTATTTCTCATTGTGCACCCATGCCTACCCATGCGTGTCTCCTACCCTCTTTCTCATCGGACCGATAGTTTATTTGAAATCCCCGTGTTATCATCTAGTCGGCATCTCGGCAAAGCAGAGTTAAGCGCTTAGAGCTTAGCCGTTATTGATTATGCCCTGGAATTTGAAAGCATAACTTGGCGCAAATTGTCATAGAAACTTCGATAAAGCAGTTCTCACACTATTAAACTCACATATTACAAACAAAAACTCACTAGTAAGCCACTGCGCATGCCCTTCTTAATTGGTACTTGAAATCGCATCCAACTCCAACCAAAAAAAATGAGAGTTTAGATGTATGACAGCATTATTCGGAATTTACCCCAGGACAGAGGTACATATAAGGGTCATCAAAGCTGCTGAATTGAGGGGCATTGGCTCGGCGGGTCTTCGGTCACGACCAAACAAACAAGATAGATCTAATTCCCTTTGCAGACGGCCAGATCTGCGTGTAGATCAATTTAAACCAACTCACGCTCTTTGCACGCTCAGGTTTTTCTGACAGCCAGAAAACGGCGCAGTGTGAAGACCGGAAAAAAAAACAGACTCAACTACCAATACAACGCTGTATGTCAGTAGAGATATTAGTTTGGTATATTGAACTGTTCCCGAAATTACAATCGTACGCGGAGGCAAGCCTGAGGTGACACAAAACTCGGGAGCCAACGACCCATTCATCGAAATCCGGTCGGGAACTACGGTGAATGTGTATCTCATAACCGATCTCTACGTACTGCAGCCAAACTGTAGCAGGTCCCAACGCCACTTACTCGAGAGAGCTGACGCCACACCGTGACCGGACATCGAGCACATTCGCACGCGTATTACACCGCCGCTTTGTGCTGGAAAGACGATCTACGGTAGCGTCAAACCTATATACTGAAGTAATCTGTTTATTTCTTAGTTGAATTACAATTGATTGGAGGATTGAGAACCACGGCTCGAAGCTGCAATTTACCGACGCCATATTCATGACTGTGACGTCCCGGCTTGTCCTCAGCTAGTATTCACCTCCACGCAGGCGAATTTAGGACGTCCACTGCAGATGAACCGCCTCGATTTTCGCATAAGTAATTAAAATGAAAAGAATTTCGAGTGTGGACTAATTTTGTCAATCATTACTTGCAGATTCCCAACCACGTTTTCTATGACACGCCGACTTGCAAACGTGCGGTGTATTGCCGTATTAATGTAAAACCCAAGTGGAACAATTATTAAGTCGAAGTAGAAGCAAAGGTCGACGGCGTTTACGATTTAAAATTAATTTTGAATGGAACAGCGACGCGCATAGTTTCAATGCTCGAACTTCTGGTATCGATGCGCACCTCATGCGCGTCTTCGCGCACCACCGCAACCCCGTTTTTCTCGGGGTTCGACTTCTCATAAATTCGACGTAGTCTTCCTGAAGCTCCCTTCTAATTAAGCTTCTCTTCTTTCGTCTGAAATGCACCCAGCGTCACCTAGCGTTCCAGTTTACGTGCCACTGAAGTCCGGATCCATTGGCTACCGTTTCACAGAATCACGTCTACACCTAATCAAAGTACCAACTAAATATTCATTCGGCCATACTTACATGTCGCCAAATTTAAATAACGGAACAAGAGGGAGTATCCGTGGTTTGACATGATCACACGGACATTTTTTCTCCAAATACCCTTTGGGTCGTATTCAGATCCGCGCTCCCCACTTGCATACGCCTCTATCTCGTTCAGTGAGCGCTCTAATCTTCCACTGTCCAATCTTATCTTGGTTGTGGCATAGTCCCGGAATGCAACAATCATAGTTGGGAATCGTTGGCTTTTTTCAATACACGCGCGCCCTGGCGTTGTTCCTTGAACTAATCTTTACCAGTAGGGTTGACTTCACACGCACACGTACTTATGTACAATTGCTTTATGGCGCTATTCCAGGGCCTTTCGGCTGCCCAAAAATGGCAAGCAGCCTTTTCGAGAACTCTTCCGAAATTCTTGAAACATGTACTCCTCCGCTTCTGTATCTTGTTGTTTTTCAAAGGTAGTGGTTTGAATCTCTCGCCTCTAGCATTCGGTCTTCTTTTTTTGAAAACTAGAACCATTTGACGCTCCCTTATCTCACTCCCCCACAATGGAGTTTGGTAATGGAGAAAGATGGAGGAGGCCCCATGCCCCAGGTGCAATGGTGAGTCGTGACTGTGCTTGACTATTCTAAGAATGTAATGCCAACATACAGACAATTCAAATATCTGGGCATTTGCGTTAATTTTCCCTGGGCAGGTTGTCATCTTCGTGAATTCACTTAAGTCCGACTCCCATAAATGATGCGTTGATGCGATAACTTGACGTACATAGCTTGAAAGTCAAGATAAGGCCGACCATCTTACAAACTTTAAAGAAGTGTCTCGTTCAATCAAGAGCGTAGTTATGTTGAACTACACCAGTAGTCCGAGTCCCTCTTACTGGGAGACCCGTGAGGTAGTTAGTTAATTATAGAGACCAATCATACATCCGCTGCTACTAAAGTATACCTATTCAATTCTGTCTGTCAAGCAGCGCTAAAAAGCGCGGAACTCATAACGGACGGCGATGAGGAACCTACCACTAGTAGCGTTAGCATAGGTGGTATTTTCTAGCGCAGTCGATCGTGCGGCGCACTGTGGAATGGGCCATGCAACTGAGATTATATCTTTACACACCAACCTCGGCACCCTCTTATCAGCGGGTGATAGAAGAACCTTGTCAAGGAATGTCATATAGCACGAGAGACGATGCGCGCGCTGCACTGCTTCGTAACCTTCTGTCGCTCGTCGTTCCGCGAGGCTATGTACCAAGTACAGCGACTGTCTTTGGCGTTCTCGGGCATGGCAAATTTTGGCAGCACGCACATGCGTCCCGCCGTAAAGATGACGCCTTGAAGGAAATTATTTAGGAAATGCATCGAGAAGTATGATAATATCGCAGCACTGCAGCATGACAGCATCAGTAACTCAACCTTTCGTCTGTAAGAAATTCGGACGCCATAAGCGCTGGCGCTGAAACTCATGTGAGATCACTCAAGAGGCTTCCATTCCCTCATCCAAAGTATGTAGACATAACGAGATTGCGATGAAATTTTAACAGGGAAAGCGGCCTATAACAGCCTACAACACGGTGTATGGATGGAGTTGGATTGGGCTGGAGTAAAAGCTTGCCGCACGCAGCATTGCCGATGCTCTTATCCTGCCCCGTCGATGGGTAAACATGGACTGACGCTGAGAACTGAGCTATGAGCTCTGGGCGCCCAGTTTAAATTAACCTTCGGGTTCGCTCTGCAGAGCTCGATCGATAAAGGCGTACGAATACAGTGAGACTATTTTTAGCGCTCAAGAATCTGACTATGCCTATCTCCCCACCGTTCTTGTACACACCTGCATACCATTGAGCTCCTTATGTATAAACGGACTTACGTTAATGGAGGCTCCCCTAATCTGCTGAACCATGAGCCTCACTACTCACCTTCATTTCTCAAACGTCAAATGACTCTGAGGTGGGGTACGGGACTTGTAGAACTTGGCTTGATATGTTCTCATAAGGTTTAAAATATCCGCCACAACATAGAGAATCGAAGACCTCGGAATGAACACACCCTTTTGTTGACCAAAAAAAAATTGGACAGTTGGGCGCCGGGAGCGTTCTATTATGTGTTGGAACCGTCTGATTAAATTATGACGGAACGCCGACAGAGCTCATGACCAGGTGTATAGTTCATTCATATTGTGAGTCCACAGGTACAGCCTTTGCGCGTAGATGAGCTGAATGACAGCTTTCTGGTAATGGTCCTCAGTTAAGAGGGCTTCTTTGAGCGCCGAAAACACAAAAAGGAGTCTTCTCGCGTCCCCCACAACGGTGAATCCGTGCGAAGGTGGACTTGGCGCTCACCGTTTTGCACAGACGCAAAGCTGAGCTACTATACATGTTCTCTCCACAGCATTAAACTTGGAACGGCATACCTAAGAGGGAATTTAATTTTGCCCACAAATGGATAGGCAAGGATAAATATACCCATATCACACCCGTGAAACGAACTAAAGGAGGCTGTTGAGGCGTCATAGTTGGAAAAGAAGTGGCGGAGCAACGGAACAACTTAAGTATAGACGGACACCTCGAAAGAGTATTAGTAACACCGCGATTCCAGAACGACCCCGAAGGATATGCCGAGTCTCCAGCGATATTCACTTCATAATCACCATTTCAACGGGGGTAGGCTACTGCACTGCTGTGCGGCCAGCAGGTAAGGACCACCCATTAGCTCATACTGCACAAGTGCAATGTCCCGCGCTAACGAAGCAGTGGTGTTTTTTGCTGAAACGTGGAGCTTGTAAAGCCCGAGTCGCTCGGAGGAAGCGAGGGAAGCGTCAAAGTTGACGTCTCAGATGCTAATTCAACCTGGCACGCGTGAGCGAGCGAGGGGCCCAGGGGGAAGGCGCGAACTTCGCCCAAGCAGGGCAATCGTAATCTTATCAGCGGATATAGGCATTTCATTTACACGCAATCTGTGAAACGCTTCCCTTTCATCTTTCAGCGCAAAACTGTAATAAAGCAGGGCGTCAGACATCCTATAAACGCGACGCGCGTGGACAGGGGGAGAACCTGGGGATCAGGCCTTCTTACCCAAACTCGCATCGCATGAGAGTCTTCGTCTTCGTCTTGAGAAGTCCGGTGCGGTAGGACTTTGCGAGTTGCTGCGAAGAAGAATTTGAATGGGAGGGTGCAAAAATGGCGTCAAGGATTCGAGCGCGCAGCGCCCGACTTGCCCGTTGAATTCCACGAGCGCAGGAATAGGTCAAATTGGAGGACACCCCCTCGATGTACCAGGACCCGAGGGAAGGATACTTGACATGTCCTAAATCTATAGCGCAGCTTGCCAAATCAACCTTCAGTACGTCTGGCGGCCCACTCCCGAGCGGCTGACTGGATGGTGAATCAGATTGAAAAAAATTGCGGTCGAGGACCCAGAAGTAACGCTTCGAGAGAAAGTTCACAGGGAACAAGTTGGAGCGCGGGAGAATGCGCTTGTTTTTGGAACTTGAAAGCTCGTCCATTTCAGCGGCGGTAAATTTGCCTAGGCTTCCGTAAAAATAGCAGGAGGTATGGACGCTATCAGGCGGTCCGGTGGACACATTGGTGGGTCCAAGAATGACTCAAGAATCGACGAGGAGGTATTATAGGCGATCGAGCTAATTGTGGCAGATTGACGCGGCGATGTCTGCTTAGAGAGCTCTTTGTCGCCACGGTACGATATTGCTTGCTAGCACCCATCCTATAGGGTAGTAGCAATGCGCCTCCCAATCATTAAGGTAGAAGACTGACTGCTATGTATCGCTCTGGCGCTTGACCTTCTGTGGCATATGCAGAGTGCGCTCGGCGATTCTTCCGCCATGGACCAGAAATAAAATGCAGATTTATAAACTCAGATAGCAGCCTGAGACGAAGTCTTGGGGGGGTTTGACTGTCTTGACACGTCTTTGAACTCCATGACATGGTATCATCAGGTTTTAGCTCCTTTTCCTGCCTGGTACGACCTGCCTGAGAAAGTGACAAGGATAAAACGCTGCTTACAGTAGGTCCAAGGGGTCCTAGGAATGGTATGTGACCTGTTTACTTTGTGCCACGGCTTGAATAGAGGCGACGCCGGTGGGCCTGGACGAGTCGCGCGCTGAGCATAATGAGTCAAGCTCGACGACGACCCGTTCTAACTCTCGTCGGCGTCGGACGAGACAAGCCCGCGTCGAGGGAGGCTCTTGGAAAACGGCCACTCCCACCAGCGCATCTGGAGATTCTTGAGATCAAGCCGCGGCGTCATAGAAGGCGAGAGATAACCAAGTTTGTGCACGCTTTCATACCATCCGCAAGGCACCGATTGAAGAAGCTCTGGTTCATTCAAGTGAGATGTGACCTACGGAGAAGCGCAGTGAAGAAAAGAAAGAAGCAAGGCCAAAGAGTTCCCGAGATCTGGTACCACCCGTTTTCGTGCTCCGCTCAGGCAAATACCGGGACGCCTGTCTACTTTTGCTGTTCCGTTGCCAGAGCGAATCAAAATAATGTACACAACTGATGTTACTAGTACATACCACGTCTCTGTCCCTGCCAATCTCTTTGACCTTTCTAAATAGCAGTGCACTCAGATACACAGTGAAAAAATCTTCGAGCACAGGCATCCAATGTGGGTCGCCTCAAACGCAAATTACTGCGGCATCCACAAACGGCCAGGGTCCCGATGACAAAGGGTTTCACAATTAGGCTGAAGAATAAACAGAGTATTTGAGCCAGATTTGAGCTCTCCAAGCATTCCCACTGACCATTCCCAACACAGGAGATAATCTATTTTAGCCCCAGAGCCAAGATCCACTCTCCACATTAAAACGGTTCATCATGGGGTATAGATATGAGATGTACACACATAACACACCAGAAGCTGCAGAAATACAGAACTGTGGCTAAGCTGTCAAGCGTATCAGGGGGGAGGAATAACACCCATGAAACACATAACTGTTATTAGAATAACTCCCTCTCCCACCATATGCACCCCATACGCCCCCCAATGCACGGGTGCCTGTCGAAGAATTCGAGTCTGCACAGCTTCACGCAGAGCTTCTATCACAGAGGGATGAAAACAGGCCCAAATCGGACGCAGGCGTCGAGATCCAGCAGCTTCCCCGGGGTAAGCGAAGCCATGTCTATGCCATCATAGCGTGGGACGGCAGACATGCGAGCTCAGCTGGCCTTTCTGGGTCACGGCGACATGTGGCAGGTTGGTCACTTTAGGATATCACCACCTCCGACCGGCGTGCTGGAGGGAAAGAGGCTTTAGCCTGGGACATGTATCACGCAATACAGCTCACGCCCGTATTCTGAAGTCTCTTGGAATGCTCCAAGGCAGGTGAACATCATACATCTGGCCGGGGTGACCAAAGGCGCCTTGCTTTGCACCCCCCGCCTCCTGTTGAATTGCCCATATCCCCCCAAAGCGAGTTGTAGTGCAGGTGACTAGTGACCTCGGAAGGTCATCAACCGGTCTCCAAATCCACTGGGAGCGTAGGTGTATTTTCCGAGTAGTTTGCGTGCTTGCATCTCGGCAGAAGTCTTGAAAAATATGACAGCCCGGCAGCGGCGAGTCTGGTACCAATCCATTGCGCGAGTGACACCCCGGGAACCAGGCCTACGACGTCCTTTATGTCCCAGATATCTCGGTGATGCGTGATGAGGCCTTGCTCGTTGAAGGACAGCCGTGTGATTATTCGCAGCTTGCAATGGAGAGGGGATGGAAAGGAGAGCGAAGTCCCAGGAATAGGCAAGGAAGGCGAAGTAAAGGGATGCAGGTGCGGCATCGGGAAGCCATGTACGTTTACGAGCGACTCCGTTGACGCACGAGCTTGGTGAGAAACGGTTCCCTCGCAGTGGATCCCAGGAAGAAGCAGAATATTCAGTGTGTGTTCGACGATGGCTTTGCGGTGACCGTCTATGCTCGCAATTAGCGTGTCGTTTTGTTTCGCTCGGCCATCCCAGACTCACCGAAGGATTCGCTTTCACAGATGTCCAGGATGTCGGTCCATATGCGCAGAGCATGGAAGAGGGACTGGTCCGACCTTTGGGCGATACTTGGAGGGCGCAGGCGAAAGAGCGTACATAAGAGCGCCAGCGGTCTAGGCACGTCTATAGAGCTCATCTGGCGCGACAACCGGTGGATATCTCCTATTACAGACCGCGATGTCGCTGTTATAAACGGATTCTCGTAGCTAGCAGATCAAAATAACACGTTAGGCATCTCGTTCGCACAACTGGCGGGTGCAGTCGATTTTTATATCAACCTACTTACACTTGAGGGAATTCAGAGCGGGTTCGAAGAGGAATAGGAGTGTACTCACTAGCACTTGCTTCGTAGAAGTTGTCCACTGTATCAGGGGCCACCGGACCTTCGCCATAGACGGAGTAGCAGACATCGAGCGCAGTCGCTCGTGTGGACATCAATGAGAGGTCTGGCGATCTGGGGTAAAGCAAATTGCTTGACGGGAACGAAATGGCGTTTGAGGATTGGGGATCGGTGGGGTCCATGGCGGATAATAAAGGCAGGGATAGTCGATAAAGGAACAATTAGGTTGGAGACTGGAGTAGGAGGTGGTGCTCTCGGTGCTACCCATCACAATGATGCCTACTGGCACGTGGCCAAATCCATTAACCTGAACACAAAATATAGTCGGATGAGCCAATTAGACCTCCTTTTCCTGGGCGAGAAAACATAGAAAACAGGAGCGATTTTTCAAATGTGAAGTCAACTTTTGCAAGCGACTTGGCGGTTTCAGACAACTCTTAGAGTGGTCCACGAATAAATTCAGCGTGACCATCACATATCGTCACTAAATTATCGGTCACATAAATTTCTCGTCTTGCAATTAACCTGCACCTTCCTCCCCAAATACCATGGCCAAGGGATCCCAGCTATCCCAGCTGAAGTCTGCGCTGTCGCAGGCAGGCGTTACTGGCCCACCCAACTCAAAGAAAAGGAAACGCGCGGCGCCCACTGAAAAAGATAAGGAGAAAAAGGCCGCGAAGCTCGATGCTATTCAGAAACGACTCAACCCATTCGATGTTAAAGTGACGAAGCTGAAGCATGACGTTGGAGGAAGGAGGCTGAAGGGTATTACTGGACGGCCTGCGCAGAGTAAGCAGGCTGGTATTGAGCAGGTGCGTATTTGATTTCCTCTCGAATAGAGTTGTGAAATTAACGGCCTGCGCTATGTGTGTTTTTAGAGAACAAAAACTCTGCTCAAGGAGTACGAGGAGAAAGGTCGTGCCGGAGGTATCGTCGATCGACGGTTCGGTGAAAACGACCCTACCTTGAGCTTGGAAGAGCGTATGCTGGAGCGTTTTACAAAGGAAAGGCAGCGCGCTTCTAAGGGCGTCGCATTCAACTTGGAGGATGAGGATGACCTTACGCATTATGGCCAAAGTCTGTCGAAGATGGATGACTTTGACACTGTTGGCCTTGATGATGAAAGTGAGGAGGAAACATCAGGTTCGTTGCATCTATCTTCTCTTTGGTTGGTATAAGTTGATCTATAACCTGTAAATTATCAGGCCAAATTCAGCGTGACATTGTCAGTCGGACGCACTTTGGAGGCTTTGGAGAAGAGGAAGAAGAGGAAGAGGTGAGCTCAAATACCTGTTGTTCTGAATGCTTCTAATATTTCTCTAGCCTGCAAGAAAGAAGACCAAGGCTGAGGTCATGGCGGAAGTTATGGCCAAGAGCAAAGAACACAAGGTATGCACCCTACTAGCTTTCTTCCTCCGCTTCGAAGTCGCTAACAACATCTACAAACCAGTTCCTTCGTCAAATGCAACGCGACAAAGAGGACAACGTCCGACACGAACTAGACGACCAATTCGCGTCCCTTCGCGAACTCATTTTCGCCCCAGATCCCTCATCTAGCGGAAGCAACCGCGTCCCCCTAGGCGCCCGCGAAACCGGCTTCAAAGCCCCCATCGAACCCCCAGCCGAAACCGACGCTCCATCCATCGCTGCCGCTGACACGAACGACTACGACCAACACGTACGTGAGCTCGCGTTCGATAAACGCGCTAAACCAAAAGACCGCACGAAGACGGAGGAGGAGCTCGCGCTCGAGGCGAAGGAGGCGCTGGAGAAGGCGGAGCGCAAGCGCCGGAAACGGATGTTGGGGATTGATGGTGAGAGCAGCGATGAGGAGGGCAAGGTTAAGGGGAAGCGGAAGAGGGGCGCGGATGATCTGGATGATGACTTTGATGAACCTGAGGTACCCGATTATGATGGACTGGGTGCAGGGTTGGCGGCTAAAGCTGGGTCGGAGGATGGGGACGAGGACGAAAATGAAGAAGAGTCGGATGAAGAGGAAGAAGGTTCTGAGGAAGACTCGGAAGAAGGCTCAGAAGATGAAGGCAGTGAAGTGGATGACGAGGAGGACAGCGATGAAAATTCAGAAGGCGAGGAAGGCGAACACGAACACCTTGTGGCACCTTCAAAAATCACCAAGGGCAAGTCAAAAGGAAAGAAGTCGGCCAAGCAAGAGCTGCCGTTCACTTTCCCTTGCCCTTCCAGCCATGACGAGTTTCTGGAAATTGTGGATGATGTCGACGACGACGACGTTCCGACTGTTGTTCAACGGATACGCGCTCTATATCACACAAGTTTAGGCACTGATAATAAATTCAAGCTTCAGGTATGCAAAATTATTTTCCGTTGACCTTAATTATTGATTTATCTTTCTATCCAGACGCTAGCAACTGTACTCATCGACCACATCCTATACATCACCGCCCTTCCAACCCCCCGCTTCTCCCTCGTCAACTCCCTCTTCCCCCACCTTCTCGCCATTACCCATGCATACCCCATACCCGTCGCCCAACACTTCAACGCAAAACTGCTCCTAATGCACAAAAACCTGAAACGCGGCCTCTCGCACAATGCCCTCGACGCAGAGTCCAAGACCTGGCCCGGCATCCCCGAACTCTCCCTCCTGCGGATCATCGGCCTCGTCTGGCCAACGAGCGATCTGAACCACGCCGTTGTGTCCCCAACCCGTGTGCTCATCGGCGCGTACCTCGGACTCGCGCGCGTGCGCTCCCTGCGCGATCTTGCAAGCGGGCTCTTCCTATGCTCCCTCTTCCTCCAATTCGAGACGCTGTCGAAGAGGCTGGTACCCGAAGCGATCAATTTCCTACTCAACACCATTTTGCACCTTGCGCCACATCGGTTTGCGGACGTCGCCGACCTGCCTGGGTTCTTCCCCGCGCCCGATTTCCGCGCAGAGAGGATCCGTCATCTCTCAATGAACGTGAAAGCGAGAAAATCTCTCGTGGCGCAGAAGGCTGATATGACCCGCCTTTTGACGTCCGACGATTCGGACGAGCAGGTTAAGGCGGATTTGCTGTCGTTGGCGTTTAACCTGCTTGGACAGTATGCGGATCTCTACAAAGCGTTGGATGGATTTATTGAGCTGTATGAGCCTGCGCTGTCAATCTTGGAGAATATCGAAACGAAATCTCTTTGTGAGGCACACAAGGTAAGATAATCTTTGTTTCATATCCTGTATATAAGTGCTAATTCCTCGTTTTCATTAGACCCAACTCTCCAAACTCACTGATTCATTGCAGCGTCTGCTCAAATTCTCCCGGCAAGCACGGAGACCCCTCCGTTTGCAGGCACACAAACCCATCCCAATCCCGACGTATATTCCCAAGTTCGAGACGACCTCCTCGAACTACCTCCGCCGCCAGGATCCGGATCACGAGAAGAACCAGGCGTCGAAACTGCGCAACCAGTACAAGCAAGAGAGGAAGGGAGCCATCCGGGAGCTACGCAAGGACTCAAGATTCCTTGCAGGTGTGGAGCAGAAGAAACAGATCGAAAAGGACCGCGCGTACAACGAGCGTATGCGTCGTGTGTATGGATCTATTGAGGGTGAGCGGGCGGAGGAGAAACAGATGGAGAGAGAGAAGGCGAAGGAGAAGAGGAGAGCGGGGAGGAAGTGAGGGTGTGTTGTGTTTTCAAAAGTATTTTGCTCATCTCCAAAAATTTAATCTGGATGGGATTTGTATTTTCTCGCAAGGAAAGTATTCCTCCGTCTGCATCTAGTATCTTTAAGTAGAATACCTCTGCGCCGTAGTCATACCAGAGTGAGGCATTGGTGAGGCCTCCTAATTATGGTGGGAAAATGCTGTTGACGCTCCTTGACTCCATTGTCCCACTTTTTGTTGTACTCATCGTCTATCACACGGACTGCCATGACATTCTGACAAAGGACGCTTTACTTTCCATCCGAATCCTACATTGACCACCTAGTTACCTCCTTTGACACACCCAAAGCCTTTGTTTACCGTGCGTTCATAAAAATCGGGTCCACTCAACCATCTCCTAACTTCCTTTCAGACGACTGCATAGTTGTGGACTGGTTCCCTCTAATTGGCTTTTGTCGCTCCAGAATCAAGACAAAATCACCTCAAGAAATCTATCTCTTCAAGTCTGCGATGCCGCCTACCCTCCGCTCTTCGCACTCAGCCCAAAACTCCCCGGTTTCGAGCAGACCTCTATCCACCACCAGCTTCCCGCTCAGCGCGAACAATAGTCCCTCAACCACGCCAACGCGTAAGGCTCCTCAGTGCTCGAAATGCAAACGTCCTCGCGCTGGGCATCCGCGATCTGGGTGTCCGTACGCCGACTCACCTTCGCCTGAAAAAGTGAACTTGGCGGCGGAAAGCCACTTATCCGACAAGATGGGCTCTATGGTGCTTGCGACTCCAGGGCCCAGCGATCATGACGATGACGCAAAGGCTTTAATCAGGAATCGCCGTCGTAAATCTGCCCAGCCCGTTATCACGCAGAGCGAGAGCCTGCTGTCTTTGTCGACAAACTCAAAGGAGATCGTGCACCGTTTGTCGCAGCCTGGCGCGTTCGATGATGCCAGTGCGGAGGGGATAGGAAATGCTTCTAGGATTGTACGCTGGCAGGAAACGATCGCTGCTTTTCCGTCTCCCGCGAAGAGAACGTCAAAGACCCCTGTTCGAACGACCATGCCCTGCACTTTGATCCCACCAACTCCAGAAAGCAGCTTCATCTCCTCGCACGCAGACTCCTTCTTGAAAATGGAATCACCGTCCGCAAACTCTGCAAAGCCTCTCGCCGAAGCCGAATCTGGGATGGACCAGGAAGTGCACGCCGTAAGCTCCCATGGAAGCGCAACCCCTACCGCAACGCGTCGCCCCCTCGAACGCACAATGAGCGCGGAGGAGCGCGATTTATTCGTGTCGAAGCTTTCCGAGGAGGCTTCTGCAACCATCTACATAATACCCAAGGCGGATGTCGACGCGATCCTTGCGGAAGCGAAAGCTCTCAGATTCATTACTGAGCTAGTCATGAATGAGAACGCGGAGGACCCGAACGCGCTTATTATTTTGGGGCGCGACATGAACGCGGTCCAGGCCCTTGTGCGTAAAGTGGAGACGGAGAATCGTAAGGCTGGGATTGCGAAGTCGCGCTCGTCTTCCTTGAAGACTGCTGCCGGTGCCGTGGTTGTTGGCGCAGTTGGAGCTTGGGCAGGGTTGGCATTCACTTGACCTTGTTGACGAGTTCCGTTGGCATCTTTTCCCACTGGTCGACTGCCTACTGTGCTACCCGGATTTTTTTTCCTTCTCTTGTTGTCGATTTAATATTGGGCATTCTATTGGACTTCATCGAAAACGTTTGGTGTTAATATTATGACCTCTCTTGTTCTTCCTCTCCACTCATCTTTCTCAATGGACCTTCGCATTTCATTTGTACCAATATCCATCGCTGTCTGCTGTATGATTGCATCCGTGAATTTTCACAAAGGTCCTTCTTCATACCACGCTATAGCGGCTCCTCATATTATACGACCCGGAGATTACTTGGAAATCATTCATTGAACAATGACTTTCATAATGTCCCCACCAATGTCCACACCCATTAACGGCGGTGTTACTCTCAGTCGTTTTCTATTAAATCCATTTCTCTCGGGCCCGTAGGCAACGGTACCGCGCGGGTGCGTATCGAAGATCCAAAAACAAAGCCCGGTGAAGAAACGAATCTAATTTTCAAGTTCTATAAAACCTTTCGAATGAAATGTTCATTTAGCTGATAGGAAGAACTTGGTAAGTACTATAATTTAATTAATAGCCTTCGTAGACTGACGCCGTCGTACCCCAGACACAGTTGAGGACCATTTAAAGACCCTTTTTTACTTGCGTTCGGCGTTGGTATTCGACCGTCGCAACGCGTAGACCCTTTGTGTATGTATGTATATATGTAGATGGGGAAAAAAGGCACGAAAAGACCACCGAGGAGCGCCGCATGTCGCCTGCGTGCCAGATAAGTATGTACCTTCGTGAGTCTTCAAGTCGCCCATAAACCAGAAACACAAATTTACTTCAAGTTGGCGAGCTAGTAGCCTCGACGCCACACGGGAGCGAGAGAGGATGAAAGCTTCGAGGTTCTCGGTGCGCTGTTAGAACTCCACACAACTGCTACCCATTTATTACAGCGTACGCTTTTAATTTTACTCGTAGAGCCAAGTTTAGAGATACATTCACTTCGACGGGAGATCTCCGCGCTGGTCCTTTGGATTAGCCATTTTTAACGGTCATATACATACTCGTGTGCGTGTGTGGAAGTGGACATAATAGTCCAAGGGAGAGCGCGCTCGCTTCCGAGGCCTCGCCGACAAGTCCGCTGAGGCGCTGGAGGCTTTTAATATGGCGCGCGCTTCCCTTCTAGTGGTATTATTCCCCTTTCCCTTCGTCTTTCTATATGTAGACTCAAATTGTATGGGCGGCCTAGAAGCCTGCGCCATTGGCGTTCAAATTCAGAACTCAGATAAGGAAGGTGTGCACTGGCTCGGACAATTGCTGTACGCATAACGTAGATTCCCAGAGAGTAAATACGTTCATTAGCAGTTCATTTCTCCAACCCATCCCCTCAACTTCTAGCAGCTCATAATCAAGATTCCTCTTTTTCTCCCCTCTTCTCCTCGAGAAGCAATGCTAGCGCCAAGCATGGCGCCGCACACGAAGTACGTATATATGTAGTACAAAACTCCAAAGAAACCTTGCATATGATTCTCCCAGACCAAAGCCCGTCAAGCCCATGACCCAGCTAGGCTCGGATCCCCCGGCGCTCCACCTAAATAAAATTCAAACGGTTTTATGTTCCTCATGACCACTGCGCCCACGTAGAATCTAAGTAGATGCAATTATCTCAGAGACACATCGGGGCGCGCCACTCCCAAGGCCAAAACAGCGCGAATCTGGCGGTTTGATTCAGTTTTCTGGGTAGGTAAACGAGATCCGCCGTATCGTCTTCCATTGCATGAAATAATAGAATAAATGGGCCGCCGCATGCAGCGTTGACCTCCAGGTCAACGCTGTGTAATTCAGAGCTTTTCGTTCAATGCGAGAATTTCTTGAGTCACACTTCCAAAGGACATTTCTGTAATGAAAGGATAAACGATTAGCAACGACAGTATATACAGATCCTCCCCCGAAGAAAGTGCCACAGCTCGTGTGCCACTGAGCAGATAGTGCTTAACGCCTTGTTTGGCAGTGGAATCGGCGAAGATGAAATGACCAATGGGCGACGGCAATTTGCGTGGCGGTTTCCATTTTTATTTTGTTTAGCACGTGGGCGTGTATAGAGCTTTACCTTGGGTTTCTACGCGATGACCTCGGTGCATCTGGTATTTCTACTAGAGGTAATGGGTTGTGCTAACCAGAATTACTGCGCCGCTGCGCGACATGGACTTTAAGGTGATGCACAGTGACTATCACTGGAATGCGAGCCTCGCACAAAACTGCACGAAGAAAATACAGATTCACGAGATAAATACCTGAAAGAAGTTCAATTTTTTTTAGTAACGATAGACAGCTGACCTGACGATGATCAGCTGGTATGTGTGCCGAATGGTACTGAGGAGAATTGTAAGGGAATAACACGTGCAGTGAGTAGTTCTCCACAGTGAGCCATGAAAAATCATTAAATTGTTTCAGAGCAGGTTAGCACATAAAATGAAGAGTACGCGGCATTCCGAACGGAAAGCAGACCTGCTATGGCAATCCATCATGGGATAGACGCCCAAACTCTCAAAGCAGACAGGCGGATGCCGTTGATTATATCATACATTTCCACGGTAGCGGGATGGATGATGGGAGGATTTGGCGGTGGACGGCGCGGTATGTCATACCAGCGCCTGCTGCAACAGTCGCGTCTCGCTGCTTTCGTCGGTGCTCCTTCGCTGTGGCGCTCATCGTTACCCTTATACTCCCGCTCTTTTCACGACTTCCGGACGTATGAAGAGGATAAACGCTGGCCTGGTTGGCAGGTAATTGTTGGGATTGAGACGCATGCGCAGATCAAGTCGAGGAGGAAGCTGTTTTCAGGTGCGTAGTGTTAAATTCGTGTATTCTTGTGGAGATATACTGACTCTGTGTGTAGACGCGTTCAATTCGAACCTAGATGACGAACCCAATACCCATGTCGTTCCATTCGACGCTGCCTTTCCTGGCACCCTTCCTGTCGGTCTCTTCAATGAATTTCTTGACGCAGACGTTGAAATTGAACTACTGAACAGAAACTGAATCCAAAATGCGTTGACTTGGGTCTGCGCACCGCATTAGCCTTAAAATGCGACATCAATCGGCGCTCGTCGTTCGACCGCAAACATTACTTCTATTCCGACTTGCCATCAGGGTACCAGATTACCCAACAGTATTGTACGTGTTCTCTATCTCAATACGTTTTCTTTTCGGTCTCAAATCCTTTCTTCGTCCATGATTACTATGGATTGCTAATGTGTTTTGAACTTTCAGCGCCATTGGCAATGAACGGCGCTCTTGAAGTCACCGCAGGCGTCGACAATCCTTTCACTGTCAGGATAAAGCAGATACAGCTAGAACAGGTATGTCCGTTGCATCCATTTTATCAAATATTCCAGCATTTCATGATACATTCTCTCTTAGGATACGGCCAAATCAACCTTCAGTCCTCGGACGCGAACTTCGAGGATTGACCTCAACAGAGCGGGCGCTGGGCTGATGGAGATTGTATCTGAGCCTGATATGAGGTGAGTTTCTGCCCCTGGAAACAATTTTCTCTTTGAGAATTTTTCTGGGTTCCTACTGCGAGAGACTAAAATAAAATGCCTTTGATTTTTTCTATCAACTTTTTTGTCTTCGATCTACTGAGACGGTGATTTTCTGATGATTTTTCCCCTAATAGGTCTCCCGAAGAGGCCGCGGGATACGTACGAACACTGCAGTCCATTCTACGCGCAATGGGATCAAGCGATGGGAACATGGAGCAGGTATGTTGTCTTTCTTTCGTTTGGTCGTTATTTTTTTATACTACTCTACCGACAACTAAAAATGATGGGTGTTTCAGGGCTCGATGCGCTGCGACGTGAATATTTCCGTGAACAAGAAATGCGAAGTGCCTGGTACTCGATGTGAGATCAAGAATCTGAACAGCGTGCGGTTCATGATGGCTGCTATCAGTTAGTTATTATTCCACCCTTTTTGCCCTGCCAGTGAGCCGTTTCTAAATCCAATTTTTCAGCACATGAAGTCCACCGACAAATCGCGTTCCTAGCAGAAAACCCAGGCGAGCACGTCCCGCAGGAGACGCGCGGGTTCAACGAGGACACCTTCACCACCTTCCGCCTGCGCTCGAAGGAGGACGCGCCGGATTATCGGTACATGCCTGATGTGAACCTTGGTGTGCTGGTTCTGAGCGAGGTGCGTTCCTCTCCCACTACCGCCTTGTGCATACACCCCAAAGTCCCAAACTTACTTTTTTTTGTGGGCACCATAGGCCCGTATCGAGGAAATCAAGACCAACCTACCCCCACTGCCACACGAAACGCGCGAGCGGCTGTTGGAGAAATACCCCGTCTTGAGGGAGAAGGCAAGGCAGGCAGCTTTAGATGTCCTGCTCGTTAATAACGAGCGGGTTGTTGGGCTGGATGGCGAGGATGCGGGTGGGGCTATAAGGTGGTTTGAGGATTTGTGTCAAGGGGGTAGGGACCCTGCGTTGGTTTTGAATTGGTGCGCTATTTCTTTTTTTTCCCCCAATGCTTGCATTTGGATACTGATGGTTTTGAAGGCTGACGCAGGAGCTCATGGGTCAGCTCGCGTCGAGAAAGGAGACGCTCGCTGATAATACGTTCTCTACGGCGCAGTTTGGGGAACTTTTGGATATGGTGGCGGGGAGGACTATTACTGGTATGTCATTTTTATTTGTCCTTCTCGTTGTCTCTTATTTTATTCACGATCGCTAAATTGTATACAGGCACGTCAGGGAAGTTCCTACTCCGCCACATGCTTTCCAACCCTTCAGAGCTCCCAACGAAAGAAGTCGCAGAGGAGCTCAAACTCATCGCGTTGAAGCCTTCCTCTTCCGCCGCCCCTACTTCGCCCTCACCTCCCACCTCTGCATCCACTTCTGCACCCACTTTCTCATCATCACCTTCCTCCTCCTCCTCCTCCTCCTCCTCCTCCTCCTCCTCCTCCTCCGCATCACCAGAGCTACACGCCCTCTGCACCGCCGCGATCGCTGCGCTGCCCAGCGAAGTCGCCGCTGTGCGCGCGGGGAACAAGAATGTGCTGAATAAGATTGTGGGGCATGTTATGCGCGCGAGTAGAGGGAGGGCGGATGCGGTTGGTGTGAAGGTGTTGGTGGAGGAGTTGGTTGGTGGGAGGAAGGATTAGTTAGGACGGAATGGGTTGGACATCGGGGTTGATGTTGGGATGCACACGACGCTATCCAGAATAACAAGTAACTTGGAATTGGAAGAGGAGCTTAAGGAGGATTTTATCAAATCAAAAGGTAGTAGTAACATATTAATTTGAACAGAGAATTTTTTGATTCCCTGCAGGCGAATAACGCGCACGGATAAGAAACAGTATCAATGAGGTATCGCTTTAACACTGGTTGGACTCATTGATAACTCTACTTGAAGATACTCTAACCAATGAGAATGTAAGTTGAATAAAACACGGTCCGGTGATAAGCGTGAGCGGCACCTAATAGTAACAGGACGATTGCGTACTATTAGCACACACCTCCATCATCAACCACTACCACCACACCAGCCACGATGAGTGTCGTCGCAAAGGCTCTATTCTCGCTCGGCCTCCTCTTCGTGGCCCCTTTCAACCACACCCTGCTCTCAAGCGATGGCTGCCTCTCGCGCAACTTCTTTGGCAACTACCGCGATGGGGAAACGACCATGAGTGTCATGGTTGCGCGCGCAGACGACCTAGCCTGCAGAGAGGTATGGTCGACGGCCTTGGACAACGCACAGTTCTCGCAAACGCCAGAGGCTGGGCGGAGTCTTGTCTGGCTGGAGAAAGCGTCTATGGAGGAAGGGCTCGCGGTGTCGTATAGCCTCGACGACTTCTTCGGATCTTTAGTCCCCGAACAGTCGTACGACACAGCAGGCAGTAAAGAGATCGTCCTGCAGCCTGAGGGCTCTATCCCATCGTCTGAATACGGGATTCACTATCGCACAGAGGACACCGTCCTTCTGTCCATCGACTCAGAAAAGGCCCTGAGAATCGACACCCTTCTTCCGCCCTTCTGGAAATCAAAGCTGCTACCCGACACACCCGTTTCATACATCCCCGTGCCCGACGCAGCGGTGGGCACCGTCCGCGACATCCTCTCCAAGCTCCAATTCGACCCCGTCGTCGCGTCTATCGTCGGCAACATCTCCATCCCACAAATCAAGAAAGATATCCAGTTCCTGACTGGCGAAGATGAATCATCCGGTATCATCTCGCGCCACTCTTTCTCCAACGGCGCTGTCGTCGCGGCGGAGTGGTTGCAGGCGCGCGTTGAGGAGACGGGCGCGACTTGCCGCTTGTCGCCCTTCCTTACCGGCTTTGCGCCCAATGTTATTTGCCGCTACGATGCGGTAACGGAGACGAACGCGACGGTGCTGATTAGCGGCCACTATGATAGTCGCGGTTCGTTTGGGAGCACGCGCGCGCCTGGAGGCGACGATGATGGTTCTGGCACCGTTGGTGTGCTGTCGATCGCGCGCACTATTGGACGGAAGGGTGTCAAGTTCCATAGTAATGTTGAACTTGCCTTCTTTGCTGGCGAGGAGCAGGGATTGCTTGGTTCCAGGGCCTACGCTCGTACGTGTGCCTATCCATATATTTATATTGCTCTATTTATTGACTATTTTACTTCTAGGTGAATTACGCGAGGCGGGCGCTAACCTGACGCTCATGATACAAGCAGATATGACTGCCTACCGCGCTCCTGGTGAACCCCTCCAGCTCGGTCTTCCCGCACGGTCCGTCAATTGTTACCCTTACGACTATCATTAATGTTCATTCTTCTAATAGAATTGGAACGCCTGAGGTTACGCAATTAGTAGCCAACATCTCCGCCATCTATAGTCCTGAACTGCATGTTGGAATCACTACTGTGCGTACTTTCTTTCCCGATATATTTTTCACTGCTGAGTTTATCTTCGCAGGCGTGCTGCAGCGACCATCAGGTAGTTTTTGAGTTGCGTTTCACGTACGGATGGGCTAACGATTTTTGTAGTCATTCCACGAACAAGGATTCCCCGCTAGCCAAGTATTCGAGCGTGCCGGTCCCAGTGCGTCTTTCGCTCCCCTCTTTTGCTGAACCTTGGCCATTAAAATACACCTACTCCCAGTTGCCGACCCTATGTATCACAACAGCGGTACGTCTCCCGCCTACTCCATGCCCACGCGAACAGGTATCTTATTTCACACAAATTACAGGTGATCTCAGCGACCGCGAAGGATACGACTTTGACCAACTATTTGCTATCGCGAAAGTGCAGGTACGTGCCTATGCGCCCCTCATGCTTCCTTTTTTCCAGTACTGACTGTTTCTTTCTCCCGTTGCATGTGATGTGTAGTTCGCCACGGTCCTGCATACGGCTGGGTACGAACTTTAGAAGTTAAAGAGGAATATGAAACTAGGTGGACTTTGTTTAAACAAAGTCCTTGGTGCTTGACCTTGTTGGGAGGAATGTGCTGTATTTATTGGAAGATTAACAACGGATCTATGTGAATTCTGGTAATACTTACCTATATATGTGGACGATAACTAGACGATACCACTGATTTTGTATTGTGCTTTCACGAGTGTTGCGACTCGATGCTTTTTTCAAAAATTTTCCAATGCTTCATCTGCTGCCTCTCCTCTTGAAACATTGGCTTCTTTCCTTGCTGACTCCTAGTGCCGGTCAAACGGAGAGGAGAGACACCCTTTCTAAATGTAAACGCGAGTGCTGATTTCGTTGACATATATGATGGGAGGCACCGGCGCTTAAAATTACACAGCCACTACAGTCCAAGCTGTCTATTCGTTGAAAACGACGCAAAAAATTCTACGCAGTACAAATACTCTGATTACTTTTATGGTCTTCAGACCAATCCCCTTTTCTCCATCAAAGCAATTTATTTTCCGTGTATTTCAAGCGCATCTTCACCATCACAGTGAAATAAGTATAGAATAGATACTCCCTATCCTCAGAATGTAGAGGTTCCTGACATATGTGATAAGGGTTACTCGATAGTCCATCTTGTTCGGAGAACGTTCAGACACCACCTTTATCCCTGTTATAAACCGAGGAGGGCGAGAGGCGATGGAAAACGAGAGACGAACACGAAGAGGACGTGCAGAAACGAGTAGGGAATATCATTGACGATGTATACGTACGAGCCTTTATCTACTCTACATGGAGAACGAGGTGACAAGAAACCTTGAAGAAAAGGCATGATATCGAAGCAAAGAAGGATGGATGTGTGTGTATGTGCGTTGACAAAACAAAGTGCCCAAAAGAGAACGATGCGACGATGAAAAATCAAAACACAACAATCCCCAAACTGGCCACTCATAATCCTAGTATTCCTAGTAATTGGATAGGAGCGTTGACTGTCGCTTTCCCTAAAGCGACATTGGTCTGAGCCAGAAGGCGGCCGTTCACAGTCGCACCAGTCTTGAGTGTGATTGAGGTCGCGCCCAGGATGACGCCGTTGACGACAGATGTTGTGCCAAGGGCCACTGCACCAGAAACGGCCCAGACAATATTCTGCGGGAGCGCGCCTCCAGCGAGGGTAACCTTTACGCCAGAAGCAGTAGTGAGTGTGCTCGCGATTTGGAAGATCCAAGCTGATAAATTCAAAGGAAAAGAAAAAAAGGTTAGTCAGTGCTTCAGAATATAATATTTCAATGATGATCATGGTGCGTACTGTCAAAGATGGACCCGTGAAGAGTGATGTCAGTGGCAATATTGACCGCTGAAGTCCATTTGTAGAGACCAGGCGCAAATGTCAGCCCTCCAATACTTCCTGATAATCAATAAAAACAGTGAGCGCTAATAAAAGCATATGAATAAATGAAAGAATACACACCGGCGCCGAGATTAATTGCAGTAGGATTTGAGCGTCCCATGGCATCATTGAACGCAGTGATGACTGCGCCGCTGGAGGTGGTAAGGATTGATGGAGTCGGGCTCTTATAGCTTGCAGCCAATACTTGCCCAGCCACTTGGGTAGACGACGCGGAGGTACCAAATGGGCTAAGGATGAGCGAAAACCCAGTGACAAAGGTTGATGCCGCGGGACTAACGCCCACATGCCCAACTGCGCAGACGTAGCAAATTATTGAAGATTTTTACACTCAAAATACAGATATACGCACGGATGGAAGAGGGTGGGACGGTAGAAACACCTGACTTGGCAAGGATAGCAAAATCCCTTGCAGCCCCGAGATTAACCGCAGCTGGCCCTGCGGCGAGGCAGCTTGAGATGCTCTAAAGAAAGTAAATGACCACGTTAGAGTCATTCTTTCAGTATGCTCATAAATTTCACCATCAATCCAATAGAAGCAAGCTTTAAGAGAGTAACTGGAGACATTTTTTGCGGCTGTAAATGAGGAGAAGAGAGATTGACTGAAGATCCTACCTCTTTATCATGGTCACCTTTATACGATTTGAGATTTCTGCAATACATGTCAGGACCAATTGTCGTCGTCATCGCATTGTGCTGTTTCCTCGCAGTAAAGTATGGAGTGAAGGGCCTATTAAAGTTGTATTGAAGTGTCCAGACCCTACTACTCCGTCACCGGAGTCATCACAACATATCTTCGCACCAGTGTGCACAATCTTTTGTGCTACAATAATTCCGGGAAGGTTCCAATTGGTCCAACGGTGTTGGCATCTTTTCATTTTACCAAGACACCCGAGTCCCTTCAGAAAGCGTGTTGGACAAAGTACCTCCATGCGCGCTAGTATGCTTTTTTTTGACATAGCGAGATGCGAAGCTTTGAAGTGTCATTGATCTACATCTAAAAACATTTCTCGCGGGAAAGATAGTCTCATATAGGCTCGGTAATCGGATACAATCCTCTGATGCCACTGTCATTTTCAATGTAAGAGGCGCAAAAGCTCAGGAAGCTTCCTTTGCGTGTCATTTTAAATGAAAGACCCCCGTGAAGTGGAGTCGCAATGATTCGTTACTGCTTCTTACTTCAATTTGATACTCCATCCAGGCAGTCATCCGACCTTGATGTCCGAGTTGGTTGTTGTTGGCGGTGGAATATGACGGTAGCACAGCTCATCTTAACAATCTCATAAAAATACACTGAAATACGTAGAGGGATGCAAGAATCAGACGCTGAAGTGGACCCAGGTTTTTTTTCGCGAAGCGGACGTAGAGGAGCGTGAGAGGTGACGCGATACTACCGAGATGTGAAATGCAAGTACTTACCGTGAAAGTACCGTGTAGTGGTCTCATATCTAATAGTAAATACAACCTTATATAAGTTTTACTGAATATCTAATTAGCCTTAGAAATTACCTAGTATGACTCATGAGGTACTTTACAGTAAACCTGCTGGTGATCAGGGCGAAGTAGCACCCACTTTCCACTATGTTCTCAATCTACGGGTCTTTATTTGATAATATAAAGCATCATGCGTCAATCCCTTATTTTATTATGGAGAATAATTCTCTGGTCACAACGGTCGAGAAATGCACACTTCAAGCGACTTCGGCATGTGGCGCGAAGTCAAATTCCCACGAGTTTATGGCGGGCGCTTAAAATTAAATCACTCGCAACCAACTCGCAACACGCTCACCTCATCGAAAAAATTAGCTTTCCACATATTTAGATGTGTTAGAGAGTATACGTAAACTAGGTAGTAAGTAATAGTTCAATCATTACAAAATGTAGAAGGTCACGGGGAGATGTGCAACAGCCATGAAGTAACTCAGAAGTACCGTGTACCGTGCGGATACCGGAAAAGGTTCCGTATATGTTCCGTGAAGGTACCAGAAGGCAATAATCAACATGCATAGAACATGTTTAAAATATTGCCAAGTATTGCTCGAATCTAAGCAGATTATTGCTCGACTTCCTCCGCTATGCCCTTGTCAGAACTGCTTATTGACCTTCGAACTGCCTCTGAACATGCTTCTATAAGGTTTTTGAGGGACGTGCAAGTACCTTGAAGTACCATGAGGAATGTGCACGCCCCGGAAAGCTGTTTCCCCGTGGCGAGTAGGACTTTTACTGGGCTCTTCTCGTTGTCTCTTCTTTTATTCACGATCGATAAACTGTACAGGCGCGTCAGGAAAGCTCCTACTCCGGCGCATGCTTTCCCAGCCTTCAGAGCGCCCAATGAAAGAAGTCGCAGAGGAGCTCGAACTCATCGCATTGACACCTTTCTCCTCTCCCACACCACTCCCACATCACCCGCCTCTGCACCCGCCTCCATTTCCGAATTCATTTTCTAATCACCTTCTTCCACTGCCTCCCCTCACCAAAGCTGCACCGCGATTTCTGCGCTGCCCAGCAAAGTCGTGGCTGTGCGTGCGGGGAACAATGTGCTGAATAAGATTGTGAGGCATGTTATGTGCGCGAGTAGGGGTCGCGCGGACGCGATTGGGGTGAAAGCGTTGGTGAAAGCGTTGGTGGAAGAGTTGGTTGGTGGGAAGAAGGATTAGTGGTGGCACATGTACACGACACTTATAGAGTCCAGAAAACCACGCAACCTGGAAGAGTAATATTCTATTTAATAGAACACTTTCAGATTCACTCTGCCTAAGCTCATTGCCGACTCCAGCTTGACTCGAGCTCACCCTATCCAAAGTAGTTAAAGATAAGATAACCTGTGAGAATGAGATCAGAGAATTGAATTAAACGCGTATGTACGGTCCGGCGATACGCGCGGAAGCAAATAGGACGATTGCGCACTATTAGTACACACCTCCATCATCAACCACCACCACCACCACCAGTGACCACCACCACAGCATCGTCGCAAAGGCCAAGTTTCCGTTCGGCCTCCTCTTCGTGGCTCCCTTCAACCACACCATGCTCTCCAGCGCTGGCTGCCTCTCGCGTGACTTCTTTGGCAACTACCGCGACGGGGAAACGACCATGAGCGTCATGGTTGCGCGCACTGTCGATTTAGCTTGTGCAGAGGTCTGGTCCACAATGCGCAGTTCTCGGAAACGCCAGGGGTTGGGTGTAGTTTGGTCTGGCTAGAGTAAGCGACCATGGAGGAAGGGCTTGCGGTGTTGTACTAGTACAGTCTCGCCAGCTTCTTCGCGTCTTTAGTTCCCGAACAGTCGTGCGACACGGCAGGCAATGAAGAAATCGTCTTCCAACCCGAGGACTCTATCCCCTCATGTAAATATGGGATCTACTACCGTACAGAGGACACCGTCCTGCTTAGACTGTCCATCGACTCAGAAAAGGCCCTGAGAATCGACACCCTCCTTCCGCCCTTCTGGAAATCCAAGGTGTTGCCGGACACCCCCGTGTCGTACATCACCTTGCCCGACTCAGCGGCAGACATCGTCCGCGACATCCTCTCCAAGCTCCAATTTGCCCCCGTCGCGTTTACTGTCGGCAATATCTCGGGCTACTCTTTGTCCAACGGCGCGATCGTCGCGGCGGAGTGGTTGCAGGCGCGCGTGGAGGAGACGGGCGCGACTTGACGCTTGACGCGCTTCCTCACGCGCCGAATGTTATTTGTCGCTATGATGCGGCGACGGAGACGAACGAGACGGTGCTAGTTAGCGGCCACTATGATAGTCGCGGTTCGTTTGGGAGCACACGCGCGCCTGGAGGCGACGATGATGGTTTTGGCACTGTTGATGTGCTGTCAATTGCGCGTACCGTTGGATGTAAGGTTGTCAATTTCCACAGTAATGTTGAGCTTGCCTCCTATGCTGGCGAGGGATTGACTCGGTGTTTAGATTACACAGCCACATATCCGCCAGATGTAGATCTGGCCTACAGTCTAAGCTGTCTATTCATTGAAAACGGCGCGAAAAAAAATCTTCGACGTCTAAATACTCTGATTATTTTTATAGTCTCAGAACAAGCCCCTTTGATTGATCAAAGTAATTTATTTTCCGTGTATTTCAAGTGCATCTTCACCACCATAACAGTGAAATAAGTATCAAATAAAAATTCCCTATCCTCGGAATGTAGAGCTGAGGTGACTGCTCCAATACTCCCTGTTGTGAACTGAGGAGGGCGAGAGATAACGAAAGACGAGAGGCGAGCACGAAGAGGATGTGCAGAAACAACTAAGGAATCTCATTGAAGATGTATGAGCCTTTATCTAGTCTACATGGACAAGGAGGTGACAAGAAGGAGAAGCGTGATACTGGAGCAAATAAGGATGGATGCGCGTGAATGTGCGTTAACAAAACAATAAGCGAAGTGCCCCAAAGAAAACGATACGACAACGAAAAATGGAAAATCCAACACTCCCAAAACCGGCCACTCATAATAGTAATTATACAGGGGCGTTGACTGTCGCTTTCCCTAAAGCGACATTGGTCTGAGACAGAAGGCGGCCGTTCACAGTCGCACCAGTCTTGAGTGTGATTGAGGTCGCACCCAGGATGATGCCGTTGACGACAGATGTTGTGCCAATGGCCACTGCACCAGAAACGACCCACACAATATTCTGCGGGAGTGCGCCTCCAGCGAGGGTAACCTTTACGCCGGAAGCAGTAGTGAGCGTGCCCGCGATTTGGAAGATCCAAGCTGATAAATTAAAAAAAAAAAAGGTAAGTCAGTGCCGCAGAATATCAATATTATTTCAATGATGGTGCGTACTGTCACGGCTGGTCCCGGAGATAGTGATGCCAGTGGCAATATTAACCCCCGAAGTCCACTTGTAGAGACCAGGTGCAAATGTCAGCCCTCCGATACTTCCTGACAATCAATAAAAACGGTGAGTGCTAATATAAGCGTATGAATCAATGTATGAATACATACCGGCGCCGAGTCCAATAGCGGTAGGATTTGAGCGCCCCGTGGCATCATTGAACGCAGTGATGATTGCGCTGACGGAGGTGGTAAGGGTTGATGGAGTCGGGCTCTTATAGTTTGCCGCCATTACTTGCCCAGTCACTTGGGTAGACGACGAGAAGGTACCAGCTGGGCTGAGGATGAGCGAAAACCCAGTGACAAAGGTTGCTGCTGCGGGACTAACGCCCACATTCCCAACTGACATAAATTATTGAAGATTTTTCACGCACGAGATACGAATAATATACGCACGGACGAAAGAGGGTGGGACGGTAGAAACACCTGACTTGGCAAGGATAGCAAAATTCCCTGCAGCCCCGAGATTAACCGCAGCTGGCCCTGCGGCGAGGCAGCTTGAGATGCTCTAAAGAAAGTAAATGATCGCGTTAGAGTCATTCTTTCAGTACGCTCATGAATTTCACCATCAATCCAATAGAAGCAAGCTTGAGGAGAGTAATTGGAGACATTTTTGCTGTTGTAAATGAGCAGTAGATAGAAAAGAGATTGACTGAAGATCCTACCTCTTAATCATGGTCACCTTTATACGATTTGAGATTTCCGTAATGCATGGTAGGACCAATTGTCGTCGTCATCGCATTTGCTGTTTACTCGCAGTAAAGTATGGAGTGAAGGGCCTATTAAAGTTGTATTGAAGCGTCCAGACCCTACTCCGTCACCGGAGTCAACATCATCTTCGCACCAGTGTCAATCCCTTGTGCTACAATAATTTTTGGAAGGTTACAATTGGTCCAAGAGTGTCAGCATCTCGTCATTTTATCAAGTCCGAGTCCCTTTTTTGACGTGAACAGAACGTGTGTTGGACAAAGTACATTAATGTGCGCTAGCATGCTTTTTTTCGAGATAGCTAGCCGCGAAGTGTGCTTGATCTGTAATAAGCTTTTCTAAAAACATATCTCGCGGGAAAGATAGTCTCATATAGGCCACATTTACCTCGGCAATCAGATGCCATTTTCAATGTAAGAGGCGCAAACGCCGAGGAAACCTCTTTCACATGGAATTTTAATTGAAGGCTGAACACCTTCGTGGAGTAAAGTTAGAACAATTCATTATGGTGCTTCTTACTTGAATTTAATACTCCATCGAGGCAGTCATCTCGTCATCCGACCTCGATGTCCAAGTTGGTTGATGTTGGCGGTGGAGTATGATGGTACCACAGCTCATATTAACAATCTTATTCCATAACATACTGAAATATGTAGAGGAACGCAAGAATCAGACACTGATGTGAGTGACAGATTGTTGTGAATTTGGGGGTGAAGGTATAACAATGAAATTGGTTGATTAAATAGTCTGTGGGATCTTATATACTACAGAGATAATGATAATGTAACTATTGTAGAATATACTGCAGATTTCTAAGGACTAGATAGTTTTCACAGTCCAAAGCGAGGCTACAGTAATGCATAAGCGCTCGGCGGGCGCTAATCTGGTTGGCCGAGATGCCGGTGCCGGATTGCCCTTATCCGTCTAACTTTCCAACAAAGATATATACGCTAGCTGGTGAGATACGTGGAACTAGGAGTAAGGTAGCCAGCACCGTAAACAAAGTAAAGTAAAATAGTGGGCACACCTCAAGAGTCAGACACTGATGTGGTCCAGGGTGACAGATGTGGGTGTGGAATCTACGTGTATATATAGCACGGAGAAATAACCAATGTCGTGCTCATTCCTATAGTCCTGTGATACGTCCCATGATACGAGGATATTAATTAAGCGGTGAAATATAGGATACAGTTAACTTACGCGCTGCCAGAATGGAAATGTTGTGGATAAAAGGAGTAAAGACGATGAACTAAAGGAAAACTACTGTAAGTAAGAAACTTAAAGAAAGAGACTGTGTCGTATCTACCTCAATACTCCCCCAGATGACATCAGCCATCGAGTTTATACCACAGGTCCAATTTCTCGAGAAAGGTGTTGACGAACAGTGCGAGGAAGTTGCTTAGTGCATATGCCGGAGAGGTTCTTGTCGGACGGAACGTGCGTGATCATGATATCAGGACATCGCCATCGTTGACGCGTTCGGGGATATAATGGTACATAGTTTACGTCGATATGCTTTGCGCGTGCGTCACGGTGACCCTTTGTATTCTTGGTAAGGGCGATTGCAGGCGCGTTGTCGCCGTAGATCGTGAAAGGGTGTTCCTGGGGTAAGCCGACCTCGTCAAGAAATGCGTCATCCAGGCGACCTGCTGTACAGAGCGTGTCATGGACATGTACTCCGCTTCGGTGGTGGACTGGGCGACACTTGGCTAGATAAGCTAGTATCTTCGTGAGCCTTCAAAGCTTCAAGCTTCAAGCTTCAAGGCGCCCATAAACCCAAATTTACTTATAAGTTGGCGAGCTAGTATTATAACTCGACGCCACACGGGAGCGAGGGGGAGATGAAAGATCAAAGCTTCGACGTTCTCGGTGCGCTGCTAGAATCCCCCCCCCCCTGCGCGTACCATTCACAGTTAAGTAATATTTATTACAGCATACACAAGTTTTGATTTTACTCGTGGAGCCAAGTTTAGAGGTGCATTTAATTTGGCGGGAGATCTCCGCGCTGGTCTTTTGGATTAGCCATTTTTAACTCGTGTGCGTGCGGGGAAGCGAATATAAGTAATAGGGAGAGCGCGCTCGGCGCTCCCTTCTGAGGCCTCGCCGATATGTCCGCTGAGGCGCTGAAGAGTTTTAATATATATGGCGCGTGCTTCACCTTCTAGTGGTTCCCCATTTGTCTTTCTATATGTAGACTCAAATTGTATGGGCGGCCTAGAAGCGCCATGGTCAACGGCGTTCAAATTCAAATAACTCAGATAAGGAAGGTATGCATTGACTCGGACAATAATAGCGTTAGCTGCTGGCCTTAGGACTGGATGTCAATGCTCCGATGTGTCTCCGAGAAAATTTCATTTAGATTTCACGTGGGCGCAGTGGTCATGAAGAGGATATGGGTATTTGAATTAATGTAGTATGCAAATCGTTGTGTGAACAAAAGGGAACACTCGACCTTGAACGGGTCATGGGGCTTCGGTTTGGGAGAACCATATGCGAAGGTTTTTGGAGTTTTGTAATACCTATATACCTTACTGAGTGTGCGGCACCATGCTTGGCGCTAGACCGTCTATTCGGGCGGTTGCAGCTATACTTCTCGTTGGCTTCTCGAGGACTCGGAGAAAAGGGAAGGAAAGGCGACGTCCTGATTATGAGCTGCTAGAAGTCGGGGGGATGGGTTGGAGAAATCAACTGATAATGGACGTATTTACTCTCTGGAGGAAAAGGCAGCGCGCGTCGAATGGAACGACATGGGTATTGCCAGTGGGTGAGTCGTCGTTTGGTCGTCGTCTAAGTTCGAAATGATCCCATCATCCATTCCGTCCGCGTGGAAATACATGACATAATAATCAACGGCATCTGGCGCCTTCAGCAATGTTGTACGTGTTCTCACTTCAGTGAGTCTTCTTTTTTGTCTTGAATGCTTTGTCTTTGGCTACGACGAATTGCAATATGTTTGTACTTTTAGCGCCATTGGCGATGAACGGCGCTCTTCAAGTCGCCGCAGCCGTCGACAGTCCTTTCCGTGTCAAGCGATGGAGACATGGAGCAGGTACGTAGCCTTTCTTTATTTTTCTCGTTAATTTCGTATGCCGGCTTGAATATCACTGAAAATACTTGGTACTGCAGGACTCAATACTGTGCGACGTGAATATCTCCGTGAACAGGAAAAGCGAAGCGCCTGGCACGCGATGTGAGATCAAAAAATCTGAACCGCGTGCAATTCACGATGGCCACTATCAGTGCGTCGTCATTCCATCTTCCCTCCCACTTTGCACAACCTTATATTCTTCTTACAGTGCATGAGGTCCACCGACAAATAGCGTTCCTAGCAGAGAATCCAGGCGAGCACGTCCCGCAGGGTTCGACGAGGATACCTTTACCACCTTCCGCCTGCGCTCGAAGGAGGACGCTCCGGATTGTCGTTACATGCCTGATCTTAACCTTGGTGTGCTAGTTCTCAGCGAGGTGCGTTCATCTCTCTGTCTTCGCATACACCCTGAAGTCCCAAACTCACTCATTTTTGTTGGCACCAAAGGCCCGCATATTACAAGTAATCTACCCCCACTTCCACACGAAACGCGCAATCGCCTCCTAGAGAAATATCCTGTCCTGAGTGAGAAAGCAAGGCAGGCGGGTCTGGATGTGCTGCTCCTCAAAAACGAGCGGGTTGTTGGGCTGGATGGGGAGGACGCGGGTTGGGCCATTTGGTGGTTTTAAGATATGTGTGAAGGAGGTAGGGACCCTGCGTTGGCCTTGAATTGGTACGGCGAGGACGAGTCGTCCGGGATCATCTCGCGCCACTCTTTCTCCAACGGCGCTATCGTCGCGGCTGAGTGGTTGCCGGCGCGCCGTGGAGGAGATGGGCGCGACTTGCCGCTATGATGCGGCGACGGAGACGAACGCGACGGTGCTGATTAGCGGCCATTATGATATCCGCGGTTCGTTTGGGAGCACACGCGCCCCTGGAGGCGATGATGATGGTTCTGGTTCTGGCAATGTTGGTGTGCCGTCTATTGCATGTACCATTGGACGGAAGGGTGTCAATTAGTTACACTAATGTTGAGCTTGCCTTCTTTGCTGGCATGGAGAGGGATTGCTTGGATCGAGAGCCTACGCTCGTAAGTGTGCCCATAAATATCTATTACTCTATTTATTGACTACTTTACTTTCCGGCGGATTGCGCGCAGCGCAACGCGGGCGTTAATCTGAAGCTCACGATTCAAGCGGAAACGACTGCTTACCGCGCTCCTGGTGAACCCCTCCAGCTTGGTCTCCCCGCACGGTTTGTCAAATATTGTGCCTTCAGATCCTAATTAATGTTATTTTTTTTGATAGCATAGATAGGTACACCTGAGGTCACCGAATTAGTGGCCAACATCTCTGCTATCTATAGTCCTGAGATCCATGTTGGAATCACTATTGTAGAGTACATATTTTTCCCCTCGTGTATTGTTCACCTCTTAGTTTGATCTCGCGGGCGTGCTGCAGCGACCATCAAGTAATTTTTGCGTCACATTTCACGTTAGGAAGGGCTGACGAGATCCTGTAGTTGTTCCACGAACAAGGATTCCCCCGCTACCCAACTTTTCGAGCGTGCTGGTCCTAGTATGCCTTTCACACCCCTCTTTTTTTGAACCCTGGCCATTAATGTAGAGTACATCTATTCCCAGTCGCCGACCCTATGTATCTATCAGCGGTAAACCCTTCTCTTCTCCTGCTGACACGAGTTAATATACTGAATTGTGAAAACTACAGGTGATCTCAGCGATCGGGAAGGATACG
Source organism: Pholiota adiposa (assembly GCA_009935795.1). Taxonomy (NCBI): domain Eukaryota; kingdom Fungi; phylum Basidiomycota; class Agaricomycetes; order Agaricales; family Strophariaceae; genus Pholiota; species Pholiota adiposa. The sequence continues at coordinate 230,615 of QEYC01000036.1, forward strand.
ACTTCGACCAGCTATTCGCTAAGTGCAGGTGTGTTCCTGCGTATCCTTCATGCGTCATTTCCCGCTGATACGGACCGTTTGTTTGTTCATATGTCGTGCAGCGTATCTAGTTTGCCACGGTCCCTCATACGGCAGGGTATGAACTCTAGAATTTGAGCAGGAGAGTGGTGTATTTCTTGGAAGATGAACAATGGATCTATCTGGATTCTGGTAATATTTACTTCTAATAAATGTGGACAATAACTAGACGATACCTATGGAAAGCGGGACTGTGATACCACTGATTTTGGACAATGTATCGTGTGTTTACGAGTGTTGCGACTCGATGCTTTTCAAGATTTTTTCCAATGCATACGTGTCAAGCGAACGTCACTGTCTCTAGGACACGGCACACGAGGTAGAGAAAGAGAGAGAAAGAGAGAAAGGGCCAAGTATGACAGTCGTAAGCTCTCTGATTGACTCAAGAACTACTACAATACAAAATGAGCTTTATATACGAAGGACAAAGGAAGCCAAGGACGAATGAGTCCAGTATTTACTAGGGCATCGGGCAAGAAAGAAGAAGTCCTACGGAATGAACAACTATGGGAATCTAAGTACAAAATGGAAGGGAGTCATCAGCAGGGGGAGTCAAACCATGGCGCGCAAGGGTTATGGAGTAGCGCGCAGGGGTTTGGATGTAGCGCGCAAGGGCAGCGCGCGAGGGTACAAAGCAGTGCGCAAGGGTAACGAACGACAAAAAAAAACAAAACCCCACAATCCCAAAATCGGCCACTCATAATAGTAATTACAAAGGAGCATTGACTGTCGCTTGCCCTAAAGCAACACTGGTCTGAGCCAGAAGGCGGCCGTTCACAGTCGCACCAGTCTTGAGTGTGATTGAGGTTGCACCCAGGATGATGCCGTTGACGACAGATGTTGTGCCAAGGGCCACTGCACCAGAAACGACCCAGACAATATTCTTAGGGAGTGCGCCTCCAGCGAGGGTAACCTTTACGCCAGAAGCAGCAGTGAGCGTGCCCGCGATTTGGAAGATCCAAGCTGATAAATTTAAAATAAAATAAAAAAAAAGGTAAGTCAGTGCCTCAGAAAATAAATATTTCAATGATGGTGCGTACTGTCACGGCTGGTCCCGGAAATAGTGATGTCACTGGCAATATTAACCCCCGAAGTCCACTTGTAGAGACCAGGCGCAAATTTCAGCCCTCCAATACTTCCTGATAATCAATAAAAACAGTGAGCGCTAATGTAAGCATATGAATGATTGTTGAATACACACCGGCGCCGAGTCCAATTGCAGTCGGATTTGGGCGCCCCGCGGCATCATTGAATGCCTTGATGACTGCGCCGCTGGACGTGATAAGTGTCGCTGGAGTGGGGCTCTTATAGCTTGCAGCCATTACTTGCCCAGTCACTTGGGTAGACGACGCGGAGGTACCAAGTGGGCTGAGGATGAGCGAAAACCCAGTGACAAAGGTTGATGCAGCGGGACTAACGCCCACATGCCCAACTGCGCAGACAGTAAATTATTGAAGATTATTGAGATGCAAATATACGCACGGATGGCAGAGGGTGGGACGGTAGAAACACCCGTGTTAGCTAGGATAGCAAAATTCCCTGCAGCCCCGAGAGCAACCGCAGCTGGCCCTGCCGCGAAGCAGCTTGAGATGCTCTAAAGATCACGAAGTTAGAGTCATTCTTTCAGTGCGCTCATAAATTTCACCATCAATCCAATAGAAGCAAGCTTGAGGAGAGTAATTAGAGACATTTTTGCGGTTGTAAACGAGGAGAAGAGAGATTAACTGAAGATCCTACCTATTATTCAGGTCCACCTTTATACGATTTGAGATTGCTGTAATACATGTCAGGACCGATTGTCATCGTCATCGCATTGTGCTGTTTCCTCGCAGTAATCTATGGACTGGAGGGCCTATTGAAGTTGTATTGAAGCGTCCAGACCCTACTCCGTCACCGGAGTCATCATCCAACGTCGTCGTCGCACCAGTGCGCATAATCCCTTGTGCTACAACGATTCTGAGAAGGTTCCAATTGGTCCAATGGTGTTAGCATCTTTTCATTTTATCGAGTCACCCGAGTCCCTTCAGAAAGTGTGTTGGACAACGCACCTCAATGCGCGCTAGTACGCTTTTTTCGCCATAGCTAGGCACGAAGCTTCGTTGATCTGTGATAAGATTTTCTAAAAACATATCTCGCGGGAAAGATAGTCTCATATAGGCCACATTTACCTCGGTAATCGGATACCATTTTTTGATGTCACAGTCGTTTTCAATGTAAGAGGTGCAAACTTCCCAGAAAGCCTTCTTTACAGGGCATTTTAAATGAACAGACCCCCCGTGAAATGGAGTCAGAACGAATCATTTCAGTGCTTCTTACTTGAATTTAATACTCCATCCAGGTAGTCGCTCGAGTTGGTTATTGTTGGCGGTGGAATATGATGCCGGTAGCACAACTCATCTTAACAACCTCATTCCATAAGACGAAACTTAAACACATAGAAGGACTAGGAGTAAGGTAGTCAGCACCGTAAACGAAGTAAAGTAAAATAGTGGGCACACCTCAAGATTCAGAGTCCGAAGGCATTGTGAATCTACGTGTATATATGGTACGGAAAATAACGGAACGAGCAAGACCTTGTGCTCGTTCCTATACTCCTGTGATACGAAAGAAAAGGTGAAAAATATGATGTGGAACGGACGGACCGTTAGCGTACGCGCTGCCAGAACAGGAAATGTTTTGGATAAAAGGAGTAAAGACTCGGATGAAATAAAGAAAAAACGGTAAGTAAGAAAGAGACCGTGTCATATCTACCTCAACACTCCCCCAGACGGCATCCGTCGTCGAGTTTATACCGCAAGTCCGATTTCTCGAGAAAGGCGTTGGTAAACAGCGCGAGGAAGCTGCTTAGTGAAAATGTCAGCGAGGTTTTTGTCCGACGGAACGTGCTCGATCAGAATATGACCATCGTTGACGCGTTCACGGATGTAATGGTAGCGTAAGCTATGCTTCGCGTGTGCGTGACCCTTTGTATTCTTTTTAAGGGCGATTGCAGGCGCGTTGTTCTATAATGCATCACAGCCCGCAGACCGTCAGACGTCAGTGGCATCCAATGACAGGGATTTGGAGTAGCCAGTAAGATTAGAGAAAGTTGAAGCCTGTCAATTCTCAAAAATCCACTGCTGGACGAGCGTCTTGTTCTGTTCGGCTCCCTGGACCCTTTGAGGTTTTGGAATTTTGACGATCGGTGGCTTTTGGCCACAGAGCAGTTTCCATTTAAGGAATTGTGATGGCCTAATCGGGATGTGACGACTTGGTTGTGTGGAAGGATGGATGATTCAAAGATAAACACTTTGATACTTCAAATCAATGAGTACTGTATTGGGGAGGATTGTCTTTGAAGAACGATTTCTGCTGCGGAGCCTGCCCCACGGCCTCATGTCACGCAAGAAGCAGTTGATGTTTCTTGATGGATCTGCACGGCGACAGTGCGCCTAGCCGTCCGTTATATAGAACCTGGATATGTAACTGTGTATTTTCTTGTGGAACATTAAAAATCCTCGTGGAGTAGTTAGTGGCAAACCAAGTATGACGGAATGGGTGCTAGGGAAATACACAGCGCTAAGATGAAGGGCGTTGCATGACGCAGAAGACAAGTGGATTATAATTTGCATGGGAGTGCATCTCCTGCGTTGGAAAACGGTAGTATGTTTGGCTGGAAAGGTAGATTTCTTCCGTAGATTTTTGTCAATGTGTCAAATGCAATGTTAAGTACACTGTGTGGTCGAAGTTAATTGATCGTGCGTTCATTCCGCGAGCAGATACAAAGACAAATCGCTCATAATAATGAAGAAGCCGATCAATGATGACCTTTTTAAGTATCGCTTACACCACTCTGACGGAAGCTTATATTGAAAGAATAGAACACACGTGCGGTGTGTAGATCCCACGGAGGAAGAAAACCTACTGTCCAATTTCGTATCCGAGCTCGTTTTCAACATCAAAATGGAGTGGGTGCTGAAATTGAGCGAGTAAGCGCTCAGTAGATCAGGATTCTGGACTAGAAACTGCTTTGTACTTACGATGACAACAGAACTGGCTCAAATACTTTCAGTCAGCGGAGTCATTTAATCGCACAAGACTGGCCGGGACAGGAAAGAGTGAACCAGAACTGACGGTCGTGTAAAGTTCCGTTCGGCCGATGCACTATATGTCGTATCACATGTCGCCGTTAATCAGGGTGTTCCTCGGGTAAGCCAACCTCGTCAAGAAATGGGTACATCCAGGTGACCTGAAGCTGCTGTACAGTGCGTCATGGACGCTTCGGTGGTGGGCAGGGCGACAGTTGGCTGCCGTTTCGAGCTCCAAGATACAAGGCCGCCTGCCATACATACGCCGTACCTAGCTGTGGATCGTCGAGTATCGTAGTCGTCCGCGTACTACTAGGTAGTGCGACGTAGGGCAGGGGGAACCGTTGGCGTCACATGCCTAGCCTCCATGTCCCGAAGTGCAGGTAGCATTATGTTGTTGCATACCCTTCAAGCGTCCTTTTTGCCAATACTGATTTCTGCATACGGCTTGGTATGACCTCTGGAATTTGAGGAGAGGAGAGTGTTGTATTTCTTGCAACTTGCAACTGGGTGGTTTATTTTATTCTATTTTATTTCATTTCGTGAATAGACACTCCTGTACGTTGTCCAACAGCTTCGGAAGTTGCGACGTCTTTAGTAAAAAGTTTGTCTGGGGAAATTGTATATACTACAGCTATTTTTGACTCAGTCAGTCTTGGTGATGGCGTGGGAAAAATACTTCCAACACCGCCACCTTGAACTGTTGATCGCTCCGAACTTTTTTTTTTTTTGAATCTATTGATTAACGTGCTACAAGTAATCTAAGTACTAAGACGCACGGGCAGTTAATCTGCCTGTCGATGTGAGTTGTAAGTATGGTATCTCGGATCATCGAGAGTCTCTGGGAAAGTATAGCTAAGGTATAGTACAATGTAGAGAAATAAAGTGAAAGATTGAGCTTAAAGCTCGTATCGCTCCGAACTTCAACCCAACTTCATACTTGCTTCATACCAGCCTCGTCAACTTGAATGTCTCTCCCACAAACCCCTCCGCAGAGCAACTCAAAAAGGACGCGTGGCACGGAGCTATAACTTAGGCTTTAGCCATCAGCATCTGTTCTGGATATCCGACAGGAAGACTTTTAAGCTTCGCCTGCGAAGAAGTTTAATCGAGCTTCATGACTCTGCTTATGTTTGCTCATTCCATGAATATCGAATATAACACGCCAGCGATCGCGCAGAAACTTGGGTAATCTACACTCATCTTCCGACCTCTCCACACTATGTAAGTCAGCACCACGAGGGGAGGCAGACCAACCCGAGTGCATTGGTTACCAGCCCTCTTGGGCGCGTACATGATTGATACCTGCAATGGAACTCGGGATGAGAATCACTCTGAGCCTATCAACACTTTCGGGCGATGCCGCCCCTCTATATAATTCAGAACATAAAGAGAACATAGAGGTGAGTCTTAAGCTCTTTCCCCTGCGCCCTACGTCTCCCACCTAGCATTCTGACATGGCTCATCCAGTCATTTTGCCTAAGAAATCGCATTTCTTTCCGATTGGACTTACACCACCTGCATGCCTTACTCAAGGGTTATCGCCCGAGAAAAATGGGATATTCTTCTACTTGGATGTGGCGATCCAAGAAGTATTTTGTACACCGTATATGCTGACCTGGCCCATGGTTTGTTCTTTCACTGGTGTGCTGAGACTCTGATAAGTACTGACTTCGATCATACTTATAGGCAACCGTCTTCTTGACTTTACATGTTGCGACTGGGAACCAGCTGTCCTAGGTATGGAATGCCAGTCTTTCGTGTTAACTGGACTAAATGCTTGCCGCGTTTCTAGCCCGCAACATACTCTTGTTAACGATGATCGTCGACGGAGTTTCGTCGGATACTGCTTGGTCCATCTTCTGTCACTTCTTCCTCGATGAAGCCTCTCGTGGTATTCTCATCGCTTAATGCCAGACTCTCATCCAGTCGTCTTCCGACATGAAAACTTGGAAAAACTCCAAATACGGTACATTCCTCCACTTTTCCACCAAACACTCCCTCTCCGAGATCAGGCGTCATTGGATCTTGTATGCCAAATCCAAGGATCTGTCCCAGAGCGAGCACCAGAGCTGGAAGGCTTTCTTTTATTCAGAAATGAAATCTTCTCTTCACAAATATATAGGCGACGTAATGCCCGCCACGCGAACTGCCGGTCCTTTGTATCTCCATATCGTAAACAAAGCTCACCAACTGCATACGTCGTTTTGGACTACCGGCATCACCAAGTCGTCGGCATCGAAAGTTACGGCAGCACCGTATGTTAACCCAACCTTTGCGTACTCTCTTTCGGGAAAAGGATTCGAAGTGCATTACGGCACGGATCCAATCACAGCTTTCTTCATGGTTCCAGCTTTAGCGTCGGGAATAACTGGGAAGTCTCCTTCGTCCGTCGCTATCGAAGATCTCGGGGATTGCGCCAGAACGCAGTTTTTTGCCTGGTGCTCGTCGTTCAAGACGCGACTCGCCAACCCATCAACCGCGAATATCATCATACGATTCTTCGTTGGCGAGGCTCTTGCCTTCTGTCAGGCATTGCATATTTGCAAACAGCAGCAGACGACAGAGACGACGATTTATGCCCAGCCCTGGAGATGGATGTCGATTGTATTAGAAGCGGACGATTATGGCGGCTCCTCAGCTGTGCAAGCAGCACCGTTGTCGTTCAATGTCATTGAAACTTCGAACTTGACGGACCACATTGGTCTGCTAAATGTCTTGGTCGCGACGGTGCCCCTATTGGATAAGAAGCCTTGGTCGATCCTTCACACCAACACTTTACAGCGATTGAATTTCCAAGGCCCAGCAACATCCGGACTTCGCGAGAGGGCCTGTGCAGATATACCAACTCTTTCTATGTTGCTTGGGATTGCACCTTCGTCTCATCTTTTCCACTTCACGACTCAGTCGAACAAACACGAGATCATAACTGCCAGTAGACTGTCCTCTGGCCAACTCCACGAAACCACTTCCTGGCGATTCGTGTCATTTTTTGCTCCCAATGCTATTTCTGAACGTCAGGACACCGAGCTCGGGCATTTCTCTTTGCTATGTGACGCGGAGATGTTGGCCGGATTTTTCTTTTCTGTCTATCAACAGATGTTCGAAAACGACATTATCACGGCCAGCCCTGAATTTTTCAAAAAGCAGGACCCGACTCATTACACTCCAGCTAGTTTTGTCGCTTTTCTTGCTCTGATCAAAGGCAGCGTCAGGACAAATTGGGTGCACACCATGCGGTCTCTTATCAGTTTCATTAAATCCGAACGACTCTCAGTGGGCTCAGGCTACTATCAGGATATCGTGTGTCATTTGTACATGCGCAACGTCCATACCTCCGAGATATTTAGCCCTAGCTTTTTGGCAACTCTCCGCACACCTCACGATAGGTTCTCTGGCTGGACGGACATCCCTCCTGTGGTGTGCATCGTTCTCAAGATTCCTAGGGAACAGTTAAAGTGTTTGGAATGCATGGACCCTGATTCCATAAAAGACACGATGCCAATGTTTCAATGCGAAACCTCGGGCAGTCACGGTAATGTCCGGAACATCCATTCCTCGATTCAGCTCACCTTTGGAAACACTCGGGTTTCTGTCGTTGACGGTGAAACCCAAGTCACCATCGAGGAAGACCCGAAAGGCTGGAAAGGAAATTCCTCTCTGATTGCTACTTTCCACATATCATCATGGATATTGACTGGCGCACCTACATCTACTCAGGTCGGGCTTCATGTTCGCAGCACAGCACCCTCGTTTCCCTTGACGCCTCACTTAGACGTGGGTCTCACAATATTCTCTACGCCCTTGGCAGACACTGCTCGTGTCCACGTAGTCCGTCATCGCCAAAATAATGCCAAAGAGATTGAATATCTACGCGACACTCCAGCCTATAGCACCTCAACAGCACCAGAGAATGTCAGGGACATAATGATTACAACTTTGACCAGAAAGCAACACATTTAATCATTCGGAAGGACGTTACCGATCCTGCTGCTGCACGCTCACTTGCAAGCGGCAGCGAGGTCTTAGTCACACCTGTCGCTGATTCATCTGTGCTTGTTACCTTTGGTGGTCATTCGCATCGGATTCGCTTCATCTATCCTTTTCCAGTTCAGATGAAACGGCTGCAAGCTCGAGTTGCTCGTAAATCTTCCTATATTGAGGTATACAATTTACATATACAATAACTTCCGTTCGGAGTTCTGATAATTCTCTATATTTCTCGTAGATTGAATCGCGTATCCGACCCGATTTTAATGATGCTCGCGACCTTTCTCTCAACCCGTTCGCGGTGGCACACGACGATAAACAGATCAATCTGCTGAATGTTCACTACCTCAACTTAGACATCCTTCCCGCTTTATTACTTCCGAGCATGCCGAAAGACCTTGAGTTACTGTCCGTCCATGCGGCAATGATGCTTTCTGTAGAAGAAAGGAAGGCGAGAGAAGTTCTCAGCCTAGAGGATCAAGGACCGCTTCTCAATCTCAAGGAGACCATAGCTTGTCTTCTACTCAAAAGTGCTGAAGTGCAACAGGACAGGCTCAAATTCTTTGGCTTTCGTGATACACAGGAAGACGGCATTTACATACTGATATTTGTCAATGAACTCAAGTTTGACCTTGCATCTCATACAGTCGTCATTGACGCATGTGTGGTACCCCTGGACCCGGAAACCATGCTAAAGGTGGTCTCCGCTTTGTATGAAATTCGGAATCGCGGCCTCAGCTTCGTGGTCGATACTCTTCCGGACCAAACGCGAGCATGGAAACTTTTTCTGCCTCTGCTCTCAGAACGCTGTCGGACATGGAAACATACAGACACTTGCGAGTATCGCACAGCAGGAGTGCCTGCAGCTATCGAAGGATTTGCGTTTAGCCCTCTCTGCAGCTGTGGGAAGGGAAAAAACCTCGGGCGATTCGGAACTGTTTCTGAGTGGAAAATCTTACACGAACAGGCTACTAGGATAGCGATTGGACCACTCTTTACGTTCTCGTTTATGGAGAAGATGCCTCATCTTCCTTTGAGCGCCACTGGCAATGGGCACAATGACCCCTCCAAATCCCCAGAGTGCGCCAAATGTGGAGGAATGGGACAACCTAGGTTGCTTGCTTGCTCTGCATGCAAGAAGACGCAGTATTGTTCAAGCGAGTGTCAAAAAGCTCACTGGAAAGTCCACAAGCAGGTATGCGCTAGAGTAAATTGAGGGTAGCTTGATGCTGTTGTCAGCGAGATTGTAGAACGTCGTGTACCTTTGCGTTTTGTCAGTAAATTCAATTTGTCGCTGGGTGGTTCACTTTCTTTTGTAATGATACGTTCCTTGTCACTTCCACTATCTACTTTTGTGCAACTGAAAATAATTCGAGGGATTATTTACATCAATTAAAGCCTGTTTGCACAATATATGTCATGACATTAATATTAGTATTGATTGAGAGTAATATTCGAAACCAGACGACCCTGTAGTCAAATTCCACCCACTGAGCCGCGTCAACAAAAAAAATTCGGATTATCTATACTATAGTAGCGTTGAAATAGTTGTATATAACAATACCAACATTCCTAGCTATATGCGTAAATGTAAAACTGTTCTTGACTGCCGAATGTGAACTTCATGGAAAGAGGCAGATGCCCTTTATGCCCACCGAGATTATTTAGGTTTTTGCAGCGACACATGTAACCTTATGAATCTTCCAGTGGGCCTTCTGGCATTCGCGCGAGCAATATCGGACCTTTAAACACGCCGCACAAGCTCGAAGTTTAGGCTTCCCAGGTCCCGCACACGTAGCGCACTGCGATTTCCACATGAACCTTTCTTGCACAGCGTCTACAGAATCTGTCAGCGATTTGACAGCATCCTCCATAAACGAGAACGTGAACAAGGGGCCAATAGCAATCCGCGTCGCCTCTTTGTGGAATGGCGCCCACTCGGCCACGGTACCGAATGAGCCCAGGTTCTTGCCCTTCCCGCAACTGCACAATGGACTGTGTTCTACATTGTTCAGCGAGGCGGGGACGCCCCTTGTGCGATACTCGCAGGAATCCGTGTGGGTCCAAGTACGGCAGCGCTCCGAGAGCGCAGGTAGGAAAAGCCTCCATGCAAGGATTTCGTCGGCGAGGGTGTTGACCGTGGTAACGCCAGACGTAGTGATATCGTGCAAAGAAGGGAGCAGCTTCGGCATTATCGCTCGGACGAGAGGCACGACACATGCGTCGATGACGACGGTATGGGCTGCTTGGTCGAATTTAATTCCGTTGACAAAAATCAAGGTATAGATCCCATGCTCATCTGGATCAGAAAGGCCAAAGATATTCGTCCACTGGTCGGGACTATTCATTTCCAACCCAGCATATTTGAGAAGAATGTTGCCTATGCTTTCCTTAAGGTTAACGAGCGCCCCTCGGTTCTCAGGCTTAACGGTTTGTCTCGCCTCCCTTTCAGGCGCCGAAAACATCATGGTAGCGTGAAATGACAGCCATTCTAGGTCTCTTTCTTTTCTTGGGAGGCGTAAATCTGGAAGGCTGTCGAGATTGAGATAATGAACGTTCAGTAGGTTAATTTCCTTGTCGGTATGGGCTATTGCGAAGGGGTTAAGAGAAAGGTCGGGGATGTCGCTGAAATCGGGACGTATGGGTGATTCTACCTAAAAATCGGGTGAATGATCAGGATAAGCAAAATAATTTAGGTTAATTCTATCAATCTCACCTCGATATATAGAGATTTACGCGCGATTCGCGTTAGCAAGCGATCGGTATAAATAGGGAAGGGATAATTCAAGCGATACGAATGATCACCGAATTTAACAAGCACGGCAGCATCTGCTATCGGCGTCGTTGAGACCTGGGTTCCACTAGCAAGCGACTTCACAGCACCAGAATCTGAAATATCCTTGCGAATCACCAGACTGGTCACTTTGTCCCCAGAAGGATCAAACTTCATTGTCAACTCTGTAACTTTTTCAGATGCAGCCGGTCTGCTGCACGCAGGAGTAGTACGGAGATTTCTGATTTCCTGTGCGTTATTTGGACGATAACGGACGACATGGACGTGGGCAGTGTCTGTTAGGGATGTGGAAAAAATAGCAAGACGCATGCCCAAACGTTTCATCAGTGCGACAGATTGAGACGTTGGAGTGCTTCGTATGTGAAGTCCGATCTGGGTTGCTGTAGGTGCATTGCTCATTGTCCAGGAAGGCAAATAAAAAGTAACAATCAACGGTGAATTTCCGCTCCATCCCTTCGGATCCTCCTTGACGGTGACTCGAGACTCGCCATCGACGACAGACACTGAGGTCTCTCCGAAAGTCATATGAATCGACGAATAGATGTTATGGAAATCGGAACCGTAGACTTCGCATTGTAGCATCGGCGTCTGAATTTCATCGGCATCCATGTCCTCTAGGCATTTCAGTTGCTTCCTAGGAACCTTGAGCACGACGCAGACGACCGGAGGGACATCCTTCCAATAACGAAACCTGTCATATGGTTTGCGCACACTCTCTGTGTATGCCGAGGTGTGTACATAGAGTGCGTGAACGTTGCGCAAGTAGAGGTTGCACATGAGTTCCTGATAGTTGTTCATCCCAATGACAAGGGTGTCATCATTTTGGATTAGATCTATCAAGCGGTTCATAGCCCGCGCCCAATCGACCTTAACATTCCCTTTGACGAGGGCAAGAAACGCGACAAAGCTCGCTCGATTATAGTGCACGACGTGCTGCTTGTAGAAAGTCGCGAAATCGCCTTTGTTACTGGCGTTCCTCGTTTGGTTCTCGTCGGCAAACATCCGGAGATAAACGCCGAACAAGAACTTCGCTAACTGAGTCTCGTCGCAGACAAAGTTGAAACGAACGATTTCCGTGTCTTGAGCCTCGGGCACCACATTCGGGATAAAGGATGAGACGAATCGCCAGGATATATTTTCATGAAGTTGGCCTGAGAAGGCGCTCGAAGCGATTATTTCGTGCTTGTTTGACTCGGTCGTGAAATGCCAAAGGTGCGGTGCGGGCGCGACGCCCAATAACATGGAAAACGTTGGCACATCTCCGCATGCACTCTTGCTGAGTGCCGACTTCGGCAAATTTTTAGGATCCAATCGGAGAAGGGTGCTGGTATGGATGATCGACCAAGGTTGTCTCTGTAGAATAGGCACTGTGGCAACCAACAGGTTGACGTCGCCGACGTGGTCTGACAGGTTCGAAGTCTCGATGACATTGAACAATAAAGGAGCCCGCTTAGTCGAACATACGCCATAATCGTCTTTGTCAAGAACAATGGGCATTCCACCCCATGGCTGCGCAAGGATTCCGGTTTCTACCGTCTGTTGTTCCTTGCAGACATGTAATGCCTGACAAAAGGCGAGAGATTCGCCGACGAAGAAGCGAATGACGATGTTTGCCACTGGCTGCGAGGATACGCGCGCCTTGAATGCGGCACACCATGTAGAGAATTGGGATTTGGCACTCTCCACAAGGTCTTCGGTTGTCACGGACGATGAAGATTTGCTGCCCTTTCCCAACGACAGTGCAGGGGCCATGAAGAACGCCATGATTGGGTCGGTACCATAATGAACGTTGAGCTTCTTGCCCGCCACAGAATAAGCAAAAGTCGGATTGGCGTACGGCAGGTCGGTTTCATGGAAGGCATTCGACATGGTGACGCCGGTCGTCCAATAATTCTTATAGGATCGGGTGATATGACCATCCGAAACCATGTTGAGGAAAAGCGGGCCAGCAGCTCTGAATGTGCATATCTTGTCTGCATATAGGTCGTGGGTTGTTTTCATTGTTGAGAGGAATGATTTTTTGAGCACGATCCTTTCTCTCTGTGTGTTGTTTGCGGATTCGGAATACAAGGCCCAATGACGTCTGAGCTCGCCAAGCGAGTGCTCGGTACAGAAATGGAGAAAATTTCCATATTTGGATTCTTTCCACGTTTTCATGCTGGAGGACGATTGGATGAGGGTTCGACATTGAGCCATGAGGATTTCGTGGGATGCTTCATCGAGGAAGAAGTGATAAAAGATCGACCAGGCTAAGTCTGGAGTCACTCCATCAACAATCATTGTCAAGAGGAGTATGTTTCGAGCTGGAGGGTCAGATTTTTAGTTTGAAATCAATGGTGCAACAAAGGAGGATCTCACCTAGAACAGCAGGTTCCCAATCGCAGCATGTAATATCTAAGGGCCTGCTTTCTGAAGCGAAATCAGCAATTCAACATGGTCGCATAAGGAAGCTGCTTACTGGGAGCCAGGTCTGCATAGACAGTATACAAGATACTTCGTGGATCGCCACATCCAAGCAGAAGAATTTCTGCATTTTTCTCGGGCGCCAGATCTTGGGTCAAGCACACAGGCGGAGTGTTGCCGATCGGGTAGAAAAACCATTTCTTGGGCCAATAGACAGGGTGGACCATGGCGCAGCTTCGGGTAGACTCGGTGGAGGAGAGGAACTGATGTTGGATGCTGGTGGTTGTATTAGTCAAAAAACGCGGGCCCTTTCCCTGAAGTCACCCTGAAGTGGAGGTTTGCTAATGGGGAATTTCGTGTATTGAGAAGTTCAAAACGCCTGAAGGTACGCGTCGTAAAACGGCCATCTCGTCTGACCATTCCAGATTGCCGGGATCATTCAATCCACCATCGAATTGTCCGTGCATCGCTACCGGTTCCACTCCAGGCTCTGAGACTATGGCGATTCGGAGGGTGTAAAAGAGCAGACGCAACTTGAGGATTTGCTGTTGCCTCCCGGCTAATTGCACAATAAAAGATGAACGAAAGGCCCAAGTACAGGCCAATTGTGGGTGTGGTCCGGGTGATGGTAGCGGTAGGCAGGGAGAACGCGGTGCGTGGGACACGCGTGGCGGTTCTCTATAAAGGAAACCCACTGTAATTTGAGTCACGCCGCCCACTTTAGATTTTTACATCTTTCAATACAACCACCATGTCTTCTCCGTCGACTGTTGCTCCAGGCAAAGACTTTGCCAAAATGCCTGCCAAAACGGCCGATCTGGAGGAGACTTGGACGTATCTCAATTCAGGCGTGGATCATATCATGAACGATTTCGAGAAAGGCTTGTCCTATGCGGGGTATACGGCTCTCTATACCACTGTGTATAACTACTGTACATCCACCAAGATGCATGGGAGGCTAGATGGAAACCGATGTACGTCTCCTTTGGAGGTCTTTCGCTTCACCGGCTTATGTTCTTATGACACTCAGCGGGCGCTAATCTAGTGGGTTCCGACTTGTACAATAAACTCAGTGAATACTTCATTGCCCATTTCCAAGGGATGTTACAAGTAAGTTCTGTTTCACTCTTTGTCTTGAAAGCAGCTCAGAAACTCAAAAAACGACGTGAAGAAAACAAGGGAACTTTCAGACGTGGACCTATTGCGATATTACGCAGCCCAGTGGGACCGTTATACCAACGGCGCTAACTATCTGAATCGTCTGTTTACATACCTTAATCGCTACTGGGTCAAGCGGGAACGAGACGAAGGCAAGAAAGGGGTGTTTCAAGTATATACGGTGCGTCGTCATATTTTGTGCTCGTGACATCCACTCTATAACCATTCTCCAGCTTGCTCTCTCGCAATGGAAGGAGCATTTCTTCATGCATATCCAGAAGGATAATAACAAATTGACCACCGCTACTCTTCGCCTGATTACCGCCCAAAGAAACGGCGAATCCATTGATCAAGGTCTCGTGAAGAAAGTCGTCGACTCCTTCGTCTCACTGGGCCTTGATATTGCTGATCCCAACAAAGAATGCCTCGACGTGTACAAGGAACAGTTCGAGACCGCCTTCATCCAAACCACGGAAGTGTACTACAAGAAAGAATCAGAAACCTTCCTCGCCGAGAACTCGGTGCCCGATTACCTCAAGAAGGCCGAGGAGCGCTTACGCGAAGAAGAGAACCGCGTCGAGCGCTACTTGCACACCAAGACGCGCAAGGAGCTCATCAGCAAATGCGAAAACGTGCTCATCGCGAACACGGCGAATTGATGTGGGATAGCTTCCAAACCCTTCTTGATTACGATAAAGATGAAGATCTGCAACGGATGTATGCGCTCTTGTCCCGCATTCCTGAAGGTCTGGAGCCCCTGAGGAAGCGATTCGAAACCCATGTGAAGCAAGCCGGGTTGGCGGCGATCTCCAAACTCGTTGGCGAGGCCGGCGCCAACGTCGATTCCCTTGAGCCCAGGGCTTACGTCGATGCGCTGTTAGAGGTCCACCAGAAGAACTCTGAGATCGTTAACAGGAGCTTCAAAGGAGAAGCTGGATTCGCAGCAAGTCTGGATAAAGCCTGCCGCGAGTTCGTCAACCGCAATGCTGCTACTGGATCGTCCTCGACGAAATCGCCCGAGCTCATTGCTAAGCACGCCGATATGCTTCTACGCAAGAATAACAAGATGGCCGAGGAAGATGATCTGGAAGGTGCCCTTAATCGTGTTGTATGTCTATTTATACTTTTTCATCTCGTATATTTTATTAATTATTTTTTTCTCTAGATGATTTTGTTCAAGTATTTGGAAGACAAGGATGTGTTCCAGACGTTCTACACCACCAAGCTGTCCAAGCGCTTGATTCATGGCGTTTCTGCGTCTGACGAGAGCGAGCCAGCATGATTTCTAAGTTGAAGGAGGCTTGCGGTTTCGAGTACACCAATAAGCTCCAGCGAATGTTCACAGGTAACGAATGCTCATAGCTCAACGTTGGCCATAAAAGCTGATTTGAGACAAACAGATATGAGTTTGAGCAAGGATCTCACTGATTCATTCAAAGATCGCATGCTTCAAAACCACGATGACATGGACATCACGTTCAGCGTCATGGTCCTCGGAACCAACTTCTGGCCTCTCAACCCCCCTCCGCACGACTTCGTCATCCCCGTCGAGATCCTCCCCACCTACGACCGTTTCCAGAAGTACTACCAGACCAAGCACTCCGGTAGGAAACTGACCTGGCTGTGGAACTACTCCAAGAACGAACTGCGCACGAATTACACCAATCAGAAGTACATCCTCATGACTAGCTCTTACCAGATGGCGGTGCTACTGCAGTACAATCATAATGACACGATGTCGTTGGATGAGCTCGTTGCGGCAACTGCGATCTCGAAGGACATCTTGACGCAGGTGTTGGCTGTTTTGGTGAAGGCGAAGGTTTTGGTCAACGAAGAGGCGGATCAGTATGATTTGAACCCTAGTGCTTTTTTCATCTGTCCGTTAGGTGTGTTTTGTGTGGGCTAACCAAAGTTGTAGACTTCAAGTCGAAGAAGATTCGTGTCAACTTGAATTTGCCCATCAAGGCCGAAGTCAAGGCTGAGTCTGCCGAGGTCTTAAAGGCGGTCGACGAGGATCGTAAATATGTTATCCAGGCGACCATCGTTCGGTATGTACCTATAATTTTTAAATTACTTAGTTTGCTCAGACGAATGGTTTTTCAGTATCATGAAGGCGAGGAAAACGATGAAAAATCAGGCTCTCATCCAAGAGGTTATCTCGCAGATCTCCCAACGCTTCGCGCCCAAGATTCCTGATATCAAGAAGGTAAGCTAGTTCCATATCATCGCCCATGATGCCCATACTTATGCATTGTACCAGGCCATCGAGACCCTCCTCGAGAAGGAATACATGGAACGCGTAGAGGGCACCAAGGATCAATTCTCATACATCGCTTAAATTTTTGTTCTCCCGACTCCTGCTTTCTTTGCAATTTCTTTGTGCCTGCCGTCATGCTTTCGGATCCGAGGGCCACCAAACCTTCGCGCAGTACTCCTCCTATCTTTCGCACAATTTTACACATCTCACATCCACCAACGCATAGCCTCGCACCTGTATACCATAGAAAGATCTATCCATGTAATGCCTAGCCTTCGTAATTGCTTCGATGGAGGGAAAACGTGTCAGAATGATCGTCAAATATATATGTTAACAACAATAAGAGGAAGGGGTATTTATACAGAGAGTCCGGCTTCGATTTCGCCCAATAGCATCGTACCGTCTTTGCTTCCGTAAGAACTAACCAATCATCATTAAACTTCGACAGTGCGAAGATGAATTTTTTGCTCACTATAGGCTCTTTTGGATGGAAGTCAACCGCAGTGACTGTTCCTTTGTGCCCAGGAAGCTGTTAAGCGCCTCCTGTCAGTGAGTTCTCAGAAACCAAGATCGAGATATTTGGAACTGACCTTGTACAAAATCTTTCCGCTCTCCACATCCCAAATGCACACCATTCTGTCGGCGCCTCCACAGCAACGCGGTTGCCGCCATCGTCCTTGCTCCATGCACCTCTCAACAACGTATTCTCGAATCCAGCAGGGGCGCCTTGCAGGACGCGGTGTATGCGAGATGGCGAGGGTGAGAATGGTCGCACGTCCCATATGATGGTTTGTGATGAGAAGGAAGGCGACAGTAAGAAGTTTCCGTTAGGTGACAGCGATAGAGATGTAGGCGTGTCGGTATGGCCTGCAAGAGTAGAAACTTGCTCGCTTTTTCGTAGGTCGTATACCTGCAAGCATAAATAGTGAGAAAACCAAGGAATATAAGCCAGACAAAAAGACGTACGTGGACTTCGTTGTCAATCGCGCCGATGTACACTATTTCCATCCACACTCCAGCACACAGAAGTGACCGGGCACCTACTTCAAACGTTGCCACAGCCTGCTTGCCAGCATCCTCCCCACCCTCCCAAATTTATTTTTTTTTTTTTTTTTTTTTTTTTTTGGTGGTGCTTATACAGGTTGCGACAGTTAACAGAGTTATCCTCGCCGCCCAGCTTGTGTTGGAGGGATCTGATCCCTTTGTTGTAATGAAATCACCACCCCGAGGAAATGCTTTTACGCACGCTCACTATTAGTGAGCAGTGTGGGACTCGGGGAGATGTCCTCAGGCATAACCTTAACGGTTACGGCCTGGGGGACGTCTCCCAATACCCACTAAAACCCCGGGCTCATTTATCCAGTCATCTGGCAGAGACTCCCGGTCTCGGAGGACTGCCCACCATGTTTTATCAACCAAGGTGCGGTGAATGGTGCTGCGGCCGCCTATTGAGGGGCGCGTCCGCAGGCAGTCTAGTTGTAGCCTCCTTTGTATCATCTTCACCCATTTATTATAAGTCTCATCTTCAGTAGGAATTTTTTGAAGATCTCCCTCATCTTGTATACGCCAGGTACACCTGATTTTCCAAATAAGATGAGCAGACTCAGTCATGAGCATTCGGTATAGCCTGCTGGCGCCAGTCAGCATCCGTCTATTTGCGCCAGAATGGAAAGTCATTGTCGCACTGCCCAGAATTGTTCCATACGTGGGGCGCGGCCAGGGAAGACCTCGTAGGTGCCATAGATTTTCAGCAGCCTTCCAGATAGTCTGTTGTCCAGAGGCTCGGCATTCAGTTAGGATATGTTCCATTGTTTCATCGACATTTCCACACGCGTGACAGTATTGTCGGTTCTCGAAGTTAGGGATGTGGCGCGTACGTCCCCAACTTATAAGCATTATGGATTGCCTTCCATAAGAAGTTCCTTGCCCTGGTATTTACATCTTTATTTCTAATTGAGAGCCATAGGGTTTCGTCAGTGGGTAGTTTCCCACTATGTTCGCCTACTGCAAGCCTTGCCATGTCAAGGCCGATAGCTGCAGAAGGCCGGACTGGTTCGTCCTTTAATTCCATTATTCTACGGTAGATTACTGCCTGCGTTGCTTTTTGAATTCGCAGGCCAGCTGTTAGCAGAGACATTTCAGCCTGGCTCACAAGGTTCACACCACCGTTCTTCTGGCTCTGGCCCAGCATTGCCAGATAGTGTTTCCTTGAGATAGTTCTTTATGGAGGGTAGAACCCCGGGGTTGGCTTTCTTACTAATAAGCTCAAAGGTTGTATTACCATTTCTTTTTCGTATTATAGCGACTGTCTGTTGTAAAACTTTCCGGTCCTCTGACGAGAAGTTAACCCAGTCGGATTCCTCGTTTCTAGTAAGGTTTACAGTGATACTATTTATCACCATTTTCTGATCAGTCTTTATGAGCAGGGGTGTTTCAGGGGGAGTTCGGTCAAACAGTTTTCGTAGTCCCAGTAGGATACATTTGGCCATGCTCTTTTCACCAGTTTGTGTTGTAAAGCACTGATTACGGTCATCGTTCTCAGCATACCAGATAACTCCTGCTATTTTCACATCTTGTTGTCCAGCGTTGTGGGTCAAGCAGCTCAGGTATACTATATTTCGGTCATCTAATAAATTATTTCTGTTGTTGGCGATCGCCACTCGGTGGGGCATGGGTACCGTAGGGCTCCTTTGGGGAGGTGGCGTGAAATATATGCGAACTTCATCAAAAGGATGGGTATTTGAGGCGGTATGGGTGGGAAGACTTAAGTATTGCTGTCCCTCCTGTGGTCTAGGTATGCCAGGTGGCTCAGGCTGTGGTGGGGGTTGCGGCATTGGTGGGGCTGGTTGCCACCGGGGTAGAAGGGTTTGTAGGATAGCTCGGCCAGTATTCCTACACTTCCTTGGGTGTTGGCACCCATATAGGCGGCCAGCACGGCAGACTGGGCATGCACAATTTAAGCGCCCATTACATTCTCTCGTAATCTCTATTGAAACTGCATGAACGTAATCGTAGAGTTCACCAGTTGTAATTATTTTATGCTTGATTCGCAGGCATCTCGTCCAAACATTATTTGGGACAGATCTAGCATTTGGGTTGTGGCCAATATGATGCCAGACTGGCATTTGTCGGCGCAAGGTTTCATGTGGGTCAACTGGGCTTAGGCTAACATGGTAATCTTTTGCAACTTTAATCATCACTTTCAAAATGGGTGATAGTTCAGACTTACTCTGTAGTTTAGTTGTCCAGGATTGAGTAAACAGGTTCTGGAGTGCATATGCGTCCCTTACTGTTTGCGACTGTGGGACATTGGCACTAATTAGGTGGTCAGCTACATATGCCCATTTTGGCCTTTCGCTCCCTATTTTTAGGTATTGTCGCAGTCGGGCAAGTTGAATAGCCTCATTTCGAGCTTGGATGTTCAGTATCATTTTCCCTCCTTTCCCTAGGCCCATTTGCAGGGTCTCTATATTCACTCTAGGGATCGGTCATCCCAGATGAATTTTGTAATTTTCCGTTTCAGCATGGATTCAACATCACTACTCATTCCCTGTACGCGGGTTAGGTATTGGGTGAGCCCCCCTACCACCATGCTAATAATCAGGCGTTTCCCTTCTACTGTAGGATGGCTTTTGAGCCATCTTTTTAATGTAATATCTATTTCTTCGATGACTGGCGCCCAGACATTCGCTTGGTCTACTTTATTTCCAACAAAGGCGCCAAGCACCCTTGTTGGAGTTCCATCCTCAGCTATTTTAACTCCTTCCTGAATTTGGGTACCTTCTGCTGCCAATTTCCTGGTCAGATATACAGAGGATCGGTATTGGGGTGTGCCTACTGGATCACAAGGTCTTCTTGATGTTAAACTTAGCCCCTGACACTTTACACCATTTATCGAGTATTTCCATTAGTACGCGAAAATCATCATTTTCTGACAGATATACAGTAGTGTCGTCTGCAAATAAGGTTGTAATTAGTTTCTCGGGGTACTTTGGTATTGTAAAACCTTCTAGGCATGAGTCCCTTAGCATTTGAGCAAGTGATTCTATGGCTAGATTAAAGATTAAGCAAGAGAGAGGGTCCCCTTGTCGTACTCCCCTGATGACTTGATATGGACTACTTATGACCCATTTATTATCACTACAGTAGTTCCAGATTCATAGAGTGAGCGTAGGGTTTGTATAAATTTCCTGGGGAATTTTAATTTTGACAGAGTGTACCATATAAAGTCATGGCGTATTTTATCGTAGGCTTTTTCTTGGTCAAGGCAGACTATCACCCCATTTTCTTCATCTGCTTTGCATTTGTCTAGCATTAGTCTAACAAGGTCAGTTTGGTCTTCTATTTTGCGTCCTGTCATGAAGCCTGCCTGGTCTGGGTGGATCAGGCAGTGTATCACTTTAGTCAGCCTAGTGGTAAGTGTTCTTGTCATTATTTTATAATCTGTGTTCAGGATCGTAATTGGACGGTAATTGCTAATCTCAGTGGTTTCTCCTTTTTTGTATATAGGGCACATCCATCCCTTCGCGAATTCAGTAGACGGGGCAGTCCCGTTATGTTCAATGTCGTTGTAGGTTAGCGTTAAGCACTTTACAATATCGAAGGCTGGGTTCCCTTTGGCAGTGTCAACATTGTAGGCATCTTGCAGTATCCGCCACATTTCATGTGGGATGCCGTCCATTCCAGGCGCTTTTCCATCAGGTAACATCTTAAGAGCAGATCTTACTTCTTCAGTTTCAATGTACTTTTCCATAATGCTTTGTTGGGTTTCAGACAGACGTACGGTTAGGTGGTTCAGGACATTATCACGATCCTGATCTTGGACTTCAGTTTCCAGCGACTCTTGCTGTAATGCATTGTGGTATTCCCTCGCTAGTTCAGCCATTTTCGATGTTGTTTTTTCATATTCTGGGTGGTCCAGTGGTGTGTTTAGCTTTCTCAACATTTGTATGGTATCGCAGGGCTTTTTATCCTTATTTACATTAATCCAAAATTTTGACATCGTTTCCGCTTGAAGAGCGGCTTTGGCAGCTATGTTATCTCTTATCTTCATGTGCCGTTTTATTTCGAGTTGTTTCACTTTTTCCTCTAATAGTCCAGCTGAAATGGACTTGTTCGGTTCAGGGAGGTTTATGTTATTCAGGGTCTCCTGCAGTTCAGTTTGTAGATTGCGGATTTCCTGATCAATTTTTGGGGTTCGCTCCTTGGAGTAAAGGCGAGCATAGTTAGTTACCTTTTTTTTGAAATTGTGAAAGATGGTTTGGGCATTGTGGGTTGGGTCCCACATGTCTTCTTGTGAGATAGCAACAAGTTTGGCCTCCATTTCAAGGCCCAAGCTCTTTATATGGTTGAGGACGGTCCTGTCTTTCAGAAGGTAGAGGGGAATCGTCCATCTGCCTTTCCCGATGTAGGGAGAGCCAGGATTAGAGAATTCCATTGATACTAATTTATGGTCTGTTTTAATCGCAGTCTCTTCAATTCGCCAGTTGTGGCTGTTCGTTAGAATTTGGGGGGAGACATATATTCGGTCAATTCGCGACCTAGCTGGCTCTTCAAAACCTGGGGGTCTGGAGAAGGTGAATGCTAGTTCTGTAGGATTTCGGTTTCTCCAGCCATCCTTGGCAGACAAAATACTCTTAAAGTTCTCAAGGTTTGTCACTGCATCTGCATTGTCACTGTGGCTCGGGGATCTGTCTATTGGGTCCTCCACCAGGTTGAAATCACCCAGGAGGATGTCAGGTATCGGTAAATTTTGTTCTTCCCAGGCTCTTGAGAGGGAATTCCAAAAGTTTGAGTTTTCGGCACTGTCATTTGGGGCGTACACTGCTAAGATATTCACTATTGAGTTCGCTTTCCAGGGCAGCTGGACTAGTATTGCTCTTCCTGGGTATATTATTGTTGTTATGGCTCCTTTCCATTCTGTTAGTTGTTTGTTTAGAATAATTGCAACTCCTGACCTAGCCGTGGGGTTTATTGGATCGCTAGTATTATGAATATTTAGGCGCCCGTGGAATTGGTCATGTAAAGTTTCAATGTCAGAGTCTCTAAGGTGGGTTTCTTGTACTGCTAGAATAGCGAGCTTCTTATCCCGTAGGATTTGGTTTATATGTTGCCATTTTTCCTTTGTAGCAGTCGATCCTCCGCCACGGATATTAAGGGAGGCAATCTTCAGTACTGCTTTCGTCGTTTTAACATGCGGTCTATGATCCGGTCGGGCTGGTATTCTTGCCTCAATAGGGGGAGGATCCGCCGGTACAATTTGGGTCCCCGGTCCCGCTGGCGCGGGAGGGTGTATTCTTGGGGAAGCTGGTGTCGCTTGGTATGGCCAGGGTGCTAGTGCAGTCTCCTGGTGCCCCTGAGGTGGGGCGCGTGGTAATGCAGCTGGTGTCGCTATAAGGTGCGCTTGTTGCGCTGGTGGTGGGGTTGAGGTACGGCGTCTATCATTACTGTTGTTGGCAATCTGCCCCCTCAGTTCAAGTCGCCGTACCCTTTCCCCGAGAGTATTGCCTCCTAACTCTTCGGTTCCATCATCAGAAACGTGGCTGGCATTTACGCCGACGTTTCTTCTGGAAGGGGAGAGGTGTTGTCCGTTTGCCAGTTCTTCCTCCTGCGTGTCTTTCGGAATTTGGTTTTGATCATCTGTGATATAATTTGTCGCGGTTAGTATTTACGAAGTCTATTCCCTACCAAGGACTAGACTTCGGATCCGTTTACCCTCGGAGTCCACAGGTTTGAAGCAGAGCAATAGATCCTATGCGCCTGCTCCTGGTCAGCGGGCGCATAGTTTCTATTGCTTGGGCATCTTGCACACGGCCTGCTTCCGTCCGTTTAATTTTCGGGTCCTCCCGTTTTAAGTCCCTGTCCTTGGCTTTCCTGTCCCGCGCGCGGTCAGTAAATTTGGGCTTCGGATTCTTTCGGACTGCACTTATTTATAGATTGGGTATGTTCCCATTACCCATAGCTACCAGGTTCATAGTGCTTAGTATATTATAGTAGGAAGGGGAACTATTTACACTGTAGCGCTACAGTCTACTGGGTGGTGTTATACTGTAGCTTGATAGGGAGGGAGTATGGACTTATAGTGGGGAAAACGGGTGGAGAGGGGATGGGTTTGGGCTACAGTATCAGGTGGGGGTCATATCCACTGGTCAGGCTATTCCTCGTCCTCCTCTTCCGCCTCGTCCTCTGGGCCTGCCTCTAAACCCACCAGCCGGTGCTAAACCACGTCGTCCAGGTTTGGCATGATGGTTGTAGCCGGTCATGACGTCGTTCATTTGGTTCAAGTTTTCGGGCTTGACGTGCCATCCAGGGATAAGGTAGAAAGGGCACAAGCCGGTCGGGTGGTCAATGCCTCGGCATTGGGAGCAGTTGAAGACTTGCTGAGGGGTTGCCCATCCCTCGAGGAAGACGTACTTCGTTCCTCGGACAGCAGAGAGCCAAGCTTGGAAGCCCTCGTAGTTCCGGGTAGGGGGGCGGATGTAGATATTGTACAGCGTAACCGTGGTTCCTTCAGCGATGGTGTCCAGTTTCGTTGCGATGACCGTGGTAGAGATCTCGTCCAGGACCTCGCTTGCCGTGAGGTACCCAGGGTAGCGGTCTTGATAGGTGGTGATAGCGTTAAGGACGGCTGGGCTTCTGCGTAGGGCGTCGAGGACGAGGCGAGCCACCCTGCTCGTGGCGGTTGCGTCGTTAGGCATGGAGAGCCCTCGTAGTGTCATCACAAAGTCTGAGACGAAGGAGAAGGAGGGGTGGACAAAGAGGGTGACATCTGGGGTGCTCCAGCACCCCCTCTGGGTGAGGATCTCCACTTGATATTGTGTAATCCCAGTGATGAGGTAGGGGTGGATCGGCTTCCGATCCTGCCTGTTGGTCCTCTTCGTACCTGGCGAGCTGACAATCAGATTTGGGCAGGGTTCCGCGAAGATCTTTCTGATGAGGGCGGAGATCTTCTGGGCGTTTGCAGCCGTGTCAGAGCCGAAGGGGTCGAAGGCCGTGTAGCCGAAGCAACACTCGTTCTTCTCGAGCTCGTTCCACAACGCCAAGCTGTCGTCATCCACATTTCGGCGTAGGTCCTCCGACGTAAGGCCCTGGATATGCGGGAAGCCGCCGTGGGGGATTGGGACGAGGTTCAGGTCCTCAGGGGGCTCATAGCCTTCCTGGAGGGCGCGAACCCACTTCGCCGCATGACGTCTGCCTGTTTCGATTGGATCTTCAACGGCATTTGCGCCTCCCTCTTGCGGTTCTTGGCGGGGTCCGAAGACATCTGAGGCGACCTCAGGACGTCCAGTGGCAGAGGGGTTGGGATTTTCGGGGCCGTGAGGGCTGCTGCCGGTAGGCTGCTGGGCGTTGGGGGGGGTGGTGTCGGGCTTGTTGGGTCGCTTGACCGGGGTGCCGATGGGGGAGCGGAGGTCGTCCCTAGGGCGCTTCGTGCCCTTCTTCTGGGGAGTAACGGGGGCCTTGTGAAACGAGAGGCCCGGGGGGATCCCATTCAGGGCAGTCGCGTTGCCGAATAGGTCAATCGGCGGGATGGGTGTGGTCTGCTGGCTAGCAGCGAGCGAGGGTATGGCCTGCACATCGACCATAACCTGGTCGATTTCCGTGGCAGGGGGCATGGGGGTCGCGGTTGCGTCCTGGGTAGGGGTGGTTTGGGTAGACATTGTGAAGCGTAGTTTTGGTCGGGGTTTGATAGTGTTGTTAACGTTGACTTTGGGTGTGGTATCGTGCTGGGGCTTTAAATCCTTTGATTAGGTGTTTAAGCTGACGATGTTGGGTACGCTTACCAGTGCGAGCAGGCTGACTTGGGAAGATTGGGATATTGCCTAGACTTCTCATCAAGGCGCAGCATGGTAGGGGGGAGGGGGGGGATGGTAAAACATCTTCTCGCGCTTCGGTTTGTGGCCTGTAGGGGATATCACTCCTCGCTTAGCTATCTATGGGGGGTAGTAATGTTTTGGTGCTGCATACCGTATTTCCAAAGGTTCTGCCCATCCCTTGCGGCGAACTTATAGGCGTATAAATTTTCGTCGATTGCTTTTAGGGCGCGTTCATGTTATCCAGCTTGAGTGGGATTTGGTATTGGCTGTTATGGGGTTCATGAGGAGGGGGACTCGAGAGGACGGGGAGGATGTAGTCGTATACTCACCTCAGCGTCTCGGTCCCTATGCTGGACTTCTTGTGTCGAGATTCATTCTTACGTGCTCGCAGTTACTAAATGGTGGTTCTCCAGGGGTAGTTGCGTCTTTCTCGCGATTCGCGGCCGTTCTTGTGCGCCCTACATCAGGCGTTTTCTGGGAGGGATGTTGAGCTAAGATGTTCGGAGGTTCTTTGTTATGTGGGAAGGCGCGGCATTGATATTGGTGCGGGGGTCCGTGATAGGGCGATGTTTGCATTCGGGCATAACTGCGGTGGGCGCGTTAGGATGAAGATGCTAGTTCTGGAATAGGGCTTGAGGGGCAGGGGTACGAGGAGGCTTTTCCATGTGGCTGGTGGGTGAGCTCGGCTTAGTCAGGCTCTGGGATAGTTGACGTTGAGGCTGGGGGGGTTTCATATAGTCTAGGAAGGTGTCTTCCCCTTTGCGAAGGAGTGGGGGTTGGGGGTTAGCGGTGCCGGGCGTGGGCGCATGGTTTGAATTTCGGCTTTGGTGCGGAGAGGTGTGAGGGGTGCGATGCGGAGAGTACTAAAGACTTATCTAGGTCAGTGAGTCCTTGGCAGGGCATAGCCAGCCAGGTATGGTTAGGTATAGCCCAGTGAGGAGAGTCCTTGTCTCTCGAGGTGGAGGGAGTACAAACTTATCGTATGAGGTTGATCAATTGATGTTGTCGACGGGAACATGTTTATCGATGGTGGTCACATGGGAGCCGTGGGGAAAGCTTACCGTCACGTGTGCGGGACGTTTTGGTTCATTTTTAGCGCCCACTGTCGATTGCAGTCACTTCTCATTTGCTCAAGGTACTCAATAATTCAGCTTGGGGTGTAAGCGGTAGAGAAGCCTTGTTGCTTTTGTGGCCAAATTATTGGTTGCAAGTTCAGTCTGTGTTGCACTCAAATTCTCCTACTTGGGAGACTATGTACAGGATTGGTCAGTCGTTAATTGGTGCGTCTAGAGCTTATCTAGAGCCTGACTTGGAGGTGCGGGCAATCGGGTTCTGCTGCCTTCTATTTCGCAGTTTATCGTCCCATTGCTGTTTGCCGTTCAGGGTTGTGGGAGCTATAGAGAAGCTGTAAGTGTCATGACGTGTTGGGTGGGAGTTGTCTCCAGTCAGGAGACAATATTCTGTGCTACGTAAGATGGGCGTAGCAGCCTTATAAGAGAGCTGGTTTCACAGTTTATCGGTCAAACTTTCCCTAAGCTAGCTCTTGAAATCTGTTGCGCATTCCAGACTACCTCGTCTCTGTCATCAATCCTTAAACTACTTTCGCTTATGCCTACTCTCTTTTCGATTCCTCTCCTCAATTGGGGGTCGCAATCCAAGTATGCCCTTGTCGTCCGGGACGCGGGACACATCATTGATAGGGAGGAAGTTATCACCCGTAAATTTTGGAGGCAAATCCGGCCAGGCAACAAAAGCGTCTATTCTGGAATGAATGTCCGGATATTTGAAACTAGGCGTGTGGATGGGGCGTATGGGATGGGCGTTTGCGAGGGGAGGGTTGGGGAGTTGCGTCGTTGGACTCGCCTTGAGGCTGAGTTCGATATCATCCTTGATAAACCAGGAGACTCTGTTGCCCGGGTGTCTGTTTTCATACCCATTGACTGGGTATCATTGGGGTTCTTCAGGCGTCTCGAGTACTATTGGAAGTACGAGGACCTCCCCGCCATCAAGTTGTCGATTCCTGATATTGAGACTGGGGCTGCTGTTGCTGTCTAAGTAAGTTTATTCCTTCAATGCATTTTGGATGCTTATTTACTTTTTTAGTTTCCTCGCTCTCAACCGGGGTGTCTGTTGTTTCTTGGGGGGTTTATGTAATTTATGGTGTAAGGAGCGTTATCAAGTTGGTGTAAATGATGGGTAGTCAAGTTGAGGGTTATCTTCGTCGGATTTGGCTGGCATCATGTGCGTTTCCAGGAGGCAGTGCTGCGTTTTATTTAAAGGACTTAAGCGGGTCTGGCCCTATTCTGCCCGCAAGCCGACGCTTTTATTATTACGAGTCGTCATACTGCCTACAGTTGAATTATTAGTCAGTTAACCGTGTCGCGCGGCCTTGATGACACGGCCTTGATGACGTGGCCAGATTTGTAATTTTTGCCTAACAGATTTCATTTCTGGCAGGTTGGTATACCTTTGTGCGCTCTGGAGGGCGCGGGTGGTGTCCCCAGAGCTGCTGGTGTCGCCTGAGTTCAGTGGCCTAGAAGAGATTATCTTATGACTGTTGTCTCTTTCATAGGGCACTATCGAACTCAGCTTGACCTTCCTCTCCATTGTGCACCGTGGGATACTAGGCGACATGGTGGTTCGGGTTCAAGAAGCTCTACCCTCCCAAATTTTAACAGTCCCGTCATCCGAACCTGTCGCCAGCAATTCCGTTCCAGAGCCGCTGGCCATCGTACGGTCGAGCGAGTTGATAATTTCGCGATGAGCGCGTATTTTTCTGGTCTTTTGGCCGGTTGTGACATCCGTCATGGTGAGAGTGTGGTCTGCTGAGACGGAGTAGATGAGGGGGGAATAGAGGGACCATTGGAGGTCGAGAATGGGCGCTTTCGCGTGGCTCTGGAGAAGGCCATAGTTTGTGTTGGGTGCATATGTCCTCCATAGAGCTTGAGGAGCCGACTGTCAACATATATGCATAAAGAATCAAGTTTTGTAAAAGGCTCACATATGCTTCTGTCGGTTGAACATGCCGCGATATTCTGTCCTGTTGGATCAAATCTACAACTCAGAATTTCGCCCTAGCCACAATAAATGAGAGAAGTCCTTCAAGACAGTACAGAACAGCTTACCGCGTGCGCACCTGCAAGGCTGACGATAGGAGCATCCAAATTGCTCGTCCGCGCTATAGTTCGAATGAGCCCTTTATTGCGATCCTCGTTTGCCGAAGAAATGGCAATCTGTGTCGAAGGTGGAGGTGTCGCTTTTGCGCGCTTCATAAGCGCACCACCGGAGCTAGGTGAGGGAGGTCGCTTCGACATTTTTATGGATATATGGAAGGAGGTAGGAATGTGAGGATGAGGATGGCGTTGCGTTCAAGTTTGATTTCTGCAGTGCGAAGCGTATTGACGATCACGTGTTGTGGACGCCGGCAAGCAATGCCAAATACGCAGCGTGCGTTAAGCGCTCGCTGCGCGAATTTGGCGCTGAACGTCAAACTGAAGTCCTCAAGCAGGATTGAACACAAACTAGACACTGATATATTCCATAGTATAAGATGATATGTACAAGTAGATCCCCACGAGTCAAAAAAACAATGCAGAAGTATGGTACCTCGAAATGAGATATGATTAAACCTTTTTTTGTTTTTGTTTTCAAAGACGAGTTATCAATGAACAAGTCAATAATCGTCGGATTCAACTTCAACTGCCCAGAAGCTAGGCGCAATGACAAGCAATTCTTCCAGATACCAGTAGACAGGCGGTTCAGATTTCTTCTTGCCTTTCTTCTTCTTCTTAGCTACCTCGCCTTGGCGAACGATCTGAACCCACGTCCCTCCGAACGACATGCCCACGCTCAAGAGGCCTACCAAGGCTTCGTTCGGGTCGACAAGGAGGGTGATCTCGTGGTTCAGAGGATCATGGGGTTTGGGAGTCGTACCACCACCAGCTGGGACTTCCGACGCGTCAGAGTCGCCGACAACGGGGCCCTGCGACGTCTTGAGAATTTGAGGCCTTGCGTAAACAGGGCATTCACCGCCGTCCCAGTCTACAGGCATAGGCGAGAGGACGACCTTAGTGTACTTTGCGTCGAGGTCAATCTCCACGGCGTCAGCATCAGGCCCGGTCGCGCCTTCCGCCGGAGCAGGCTTGGGGGGCGGGTTGGGGTTGGGAGGACTGATAGATTTGATACGGCGCATGGAGGCTTCGACGATGCCCGTACGATGCGTCGAAGGCATCGCTTCGAGACCTAACTCTGCGAGGCCCTTGACAGGTGGGAGTATCCAGCTAGTGAGGTCGATCTCAGGCTCTTCTACCTTACCCCAGCCTCCATCACCTTTGGAAGCGCCCCATGGCGAATCCGTGTCGGCGCCAGATCCCCAGACAGGGACGCTGCCTTGACCCCAGCCAGAATCTTGTTGGATTTGAACTTCAGTTGGTGCAGGAGGTTTTTCCTCTTTGGGTGCGGGTTCGGGTTCTAGGGCAACTGGGGCAGCTTCAATGGCCTTCACCTCATCCTCATCCTCACCTTCTGCCGGCATCACCGTGTAGCCGTCGGCTTTCTTACCCCACGAATCTGTGCACGCCTTGCCAAATACGTCTGGGATGGCTTTGGCCAAACCTGAACTGTTGGGGAGTTCAGTTTGCGCGAGCGTTATGACCTCCACCGAGCGGCGCAGGCTGCGTTCGATCTCGGGTAGTACTTTGCTGCGGATCAAGAATTCGAAGAAAAAAAGGAGAACACGAGGCATGCATGCCAGATTAACATCCGACCTGAAAAGAAAAAATATAGTTAGAGACGTTCGCAATTTCACATTCAGGAGTTGAAGTTACCATATGAAGCCTTTGGCTCGTGCATGGGAAGACAAAAATATCCTGATAGACCTCTCTGGGCTATCGAAGAACTTGTTGAGCTTATCCTCATTCGACTCTGCAGCTTTCTTCTTTGCAACAATTCCTGGAAGATCCCGATCGTTGATTACATTGGCATTGGGCGCTGTGTCGTTGACGTCCACGTCTCCTTCGTCGTCGCCTTCGTCAATATCATCGTCCGACATATCGTCATCTTCGCCTTTGTTGTCGCCTTTCTTGCTTTCTTGAGGTGCAACAGTGCCTTCCGGGATTCCAATATAGCGCTGGAACTACAGGATTGCTTGAGCATTCGGAAAAGAAATAGAAAGCCAACTTCGCAAGCGTACCCTTTCCCAGATGTATCTTGGCCCAGTTTCGGACGCGTAAGTCGTTGGCCAAGCTCGACCAGTAGTGAAGTCGCCAGCAGCAGCATGGAGCCTCTCGAAACGCGAAGAATTGCTAGAGCATACGACGCGTCAACCACGTCACCATAGCCGGCCTGACAGCTTGAATGCCACTCACGGATTGAAGCCATGGGAAAACCGAATCATCTCGGTCTCCGCCCACTGCTCGTGCCAAAGTACGCGAGCCGGAGCGCGCCTGCCTTCTTCCGCGCTGTTGCCTCCTCTGCCTTTCGCTTGCGCTTCGTGTTCGTCTTGCACATATTGATTTTGTGTGGTTGGGGCAGAGGGATAGTCAGAATGCCGAGAGCGTCGACTTCAGCGTCGTCTGGGCCTGGGTCGATGCAAATGCCGCGTTCTTGGAATTCTTTGAATGCGATGATCGTGGTGCCTTCGGGGGGTGTAGGAAACGGTGGGAACCTTATGAAGGGTCCATCGACAGGGTTGATGAAGCCGCCCGTGGGTTTATGAGGATTTGTTGCCGCTGCTGCCATAAGATGGGTGGTGGGGGTTCAATTCAGCGCGCGTCGGAAATCGCCGTAGAAACAAGACGCTTTTAAGTCGTCAGTGGCTTTTGTTATCGCGGGCGCCTATCAGCATCGTGATCATATTTAGCCTGGAAACTTCCATGTCAAGTCGTGCGGACTTGACTGTGCTTTAGATAGGCTTTGGTGGCGCGTTGATCACCTTTTCTGGTGTGTTTTTACGCGAAAAATGTGGTTGCACATGAAGGGAAAAAGAAGAACTAAATTAGTAAATTCGGGTTTAAGTTGGATATGGTTGTTTTCTTGGAAAAAATAATCGCATTTAGTAACAGAATTTCACGGTTTCTTACGTTCCATTTATTCAAACATTTATTGCTCTCCTCGCGTTGACACGAAGAAGCGTCGTCGCCACTGCAATGGCTTATGCCACTTCCAATTTGAATAGAATAGAATGGAATAGATTTTTGGCTAACTACGTTACATAAGCAACTCAGGTGACTACCAAAGATAGTGACCTCATTAGCGCGTCGTGGAGCGAAGTATTGGAAGGGGGACGTTAGCCGGACTAGCACTCCCCAACAGCAAAAGCTACCACCGGTGATGCAATACCATGGTGGGGAAAGAGATTGCGGACAAAGGAAGGGGGGGATGTAAAATGAATCCAAGAAAAAACCCATCCTGCATAACACCGTAATTCATGATATTGAGCCGTGAAAGATGAATGGATGGGGGAAAAACTTGTCGGTGCAGAGGCAAGTCCACGAAGCCCAAAATGCCCGAGCAGTGCGATTGTAAAGGGTCGACCGAATAGATGATGCTCGCGCGAACGTGAGCATGTCTCAGAAGGGTGCACAGACTGTTTCACCCTGGACGGTCGCCTAGCGGGCAGCGAAGAGCAAGCACTGCAGAGAAGATGAAGAAAAAGATGGTGGTGGTGGTGGTAGTATGGTGGTGGTGGTGGTGAATCGTGATACTTGCAACATCGGGGTGAGTATTTGGCGCATCAAAAGTTGGGATCACATCCGTGCAGATTCGTAATGAACGAACGAATGAGCAGGATGAGGTAGCCCGCGTCAATCACCATCTACAGGTTGGGCTGAACCCTGCAGCGATTTCCAGTACAGAAAATAAAATGGGGATGGGGCTGTGGTGGTGGTGGTGCTGGGGTGAAAGGCCATCCGGCATAGCGGCTCATAGCGGGCCGTGTGATCTATGTATGATCGACTCTGTGTCGTCATTTCCGTCTCTTGAACTAGACCACTAACATCGAAAGACAATGTCGCCGCAGTCTTCCGCAACGACAGGCGACGCAGGGCGAGCGTACCATACCCAATGCACCGGCGAAGCACTCAAAACGGTACAGGCGCACGAGAAGTTCGAATCCATAACGCTCTTTGGAAGTTGCTTCTGTCCTTTTGTGCAGAGGGTCTGGATCGCTTTTGAGATCCTTGGGATACCCTACAAGGTTTGCATTTGCATACATTTGTTGGATGGCACTGGCTGATAGCAGACTGGCATTGATTTCGTCAGTATTGTGAGTGGTCACATTGCTCTAGATACACATTGACTTCACGGCCATGAATTTGGAATAGACGAAGTCGATCCGTACAAGAAGCCCAAGGAACTACTCGAAGTA
Source organism: Pholiota adiposa (assembly GCA_009935795.1). Taxonomy (NCBI): domain Eukaryota; kingdom Fungi; phylum Basidiomycota; class Agaricomycetes; order Agaricales; family Strophariaceae; genus Pholiota; species Pholiota adiposa. Next base: position 263,541 of record QEYC01000036.1, read on the forward strand.
TCTCCGAAGGGGCTCGTGCCTGGATTGAGATTCAACCGCTACAACCCACCTCGATCGCTCAACGAAAGCACAGTAATCATGGAGTTCTTGGAAGAGTGCATGTTCCCCGAAATTGTGATCTCCGTAGTATTGGCTAATGCAGCATTTATAGCCTCGCACATACCACGACAAAGCGAAGCATACTGCCTCCAATCACCAGTCCTTGTAAGCATCCAAGCAATCCATATTTATTCGCAAGATTGAGCGATAAACATATATAGATGAACGAGCCTTAATCCGACTTCAAGCCGATCATGTAAACCGCTGTGTGGTGCCGGCGTTTTATCGCTACCTCCAAGCGCAGACAGCAGAAAAACAAGTCGAGACTGAAAAAGAAGTTTATGCATCGTTGATGGGCCTTATTGCTCTCCTCGAACGCGCGGAGAGGGAAGTGCTCGGACAAGGAGGCGAGTCGGGCGAAGGGGAACGTAAAGCACTCGCCCGCGGGTTAGGGCTATGGATCCCGGAACAAACGGAGCTTAGCTGGACGGATGTTATGGCTGGACCTTGTAAGTTGCTGCTCCACAACGCACAATTTTCTCTGCGAGGATATTATTGACATTTTACGCTTTTAGGGTTGTACAGAGCAAAAATAGTTCTGACTCACTATCGCGGGTTCCAAATGCCGAAAGGCGAACGGTTTAACGCCTGGCTCGAGCGCCTATTCAACCACCCTGCGTTCAAAGCGACCTGCAGCACAGAACAGCTTTATCTCGACAGTTATGAGCGGTGCGTTCGACCATAGAGAATCAGATTCTTGTGATGATGCTGATCCTTCTTGATGTTGCAGATATGCGTTCAATCGACCGAACACGAGCCTGGTTGCGACCGCGATCAACGAAGGTAAAGCTCTGCCTTGAAACATATAGTTTCCTGAGTGGATAGGAGAATAAGAAAAGGTTGTATCATATCGATGTTGTAGTTATAAATAGGATCGTCTGAACGTCATACGTCAGCCGGGTAAGGAACCGTATTAGTCCCCCGCTTTGAATAATCCGTTTTATGTTTAGACCGTGATTCGTGAATATTTATACCTTCATCCCATGTGTCCTTCAGCTCTTTTCCCTACTTATAGTCCCACATTAGGCCAATGCCTCATAGCATCGCTTTTTGTCCCCAGAATTCGCTCAAGAAGCCACGTTAATTTCCCTCATGAGTAACGATAGTCACGAGAAACACGACCAAGTTAAGACGATGGTCAACGACGAACAATCGCCAAATAGCATCCCCACCACCCCAGACCCAGACGAGGAGTACAGCAGATTCACGAAAAGGGAAAAATGGTTCATTGTATGCTTGACGGCGTTTGTTGGGGTGTTCAGGTGAGTCGAGGAGGCCTCTGCATGTCGTATCGCGTGCTGACGCTTGAGTAGCCCCCTCACGGCGAATATTTACCTACCAGCATTGCCTACACTCTCTATAGCTTTCCATAAGTCTACAGAACTCATAAACCTTACAGTGCGTGCCCAAATAAATCCTGGGAGCAGCCAAGTTTACGGCCATGAAATGCATAGGTCACCATGTACATGATCCTACAAGGTGTCGGTACGTGAACACCGTGAATCCTTCGCCGGATCCAGTTTCTAACTTTCGTGCACAGCACCCATGCTATGGGGCCCCGTCTCTGACCATGTCGGCCGACGACCGATTTCTGCAACATGTTTGCTAATTCTGTCGTTATCATGTGTCGGACTCGCGTTAGTTCCCACCTCCGACTTCTGGCTCCTGATGCTTCTGCGCTGCTTGCAGGCAGCCGGGTCTGCGAGCACCATTGCCATCGGTGCGTGTTTTTTGACTGTTCAACTGGAAGCGTAGCGTTAGGTTCATACGAGGGACGCAACGTGTTTAGGTGCGGGTGTCATTGGCGATATCTCGACGCGAGCTGAACGAGGTGGATTCTTCGGCATTTTCACCCTTGGTCCCATGGTACGCTTAAACATCCTTGTGATCGTTCGAGTCAAACGGTTATTTATGGTCATTCAGGTCGGCCCCGCGATTGGACCTGTTATCGGAGGTGCTCTATCAGATAGCCTGGGATGGAGAGCCCTTTTCTGGTTTCTGTGCATCGCGGCATCTATCTGCTTCCTTATCATTATTTTGTAAGTTATTTTTTTTTTCTAGGATCTCGCTCGAATATCCATCGCAATCCGAACTTTGTTAGGTTCCAACCAGAGACTCTGCGTGTGATAACTGACAGTGGGCGTGCCAACATTCCCATAATCTACAAACCCGTAATACCTATTATCGGCCGTCACCGTCCTTCCGTTGCGCCATCGTCAGCGTCGAAAATCAAAGTCCCCAAAAATCCATTCGCGTTGTTCCTCAACCCCGATGTCGATGTCCTCCTTTTAATCAGTGCGATTGCATGTGCAGTATACTACGGCGTTATCGCTACGATTTCGACGCTGTTCGTCACTGCCTATCCTTTCTTGACGGAAACGACCATTGGACTGTGCTACATTTCCGTTGGCGCTGGAATGCTCGTTGGGAGCTCGATAACCGGTCGCGTACTCGATATGGAGTATAAACGATTCAAGGCTCAAGCTCAGGCGCGGCTAGGTGAGGGAGTCGCGGTTAACTTGAACCAAGAGGAGAATTTCCCGCTTGAAAAGGTAATACGAATATTTGTCAGGTAATTGGGCGCTAATTGATCATTGTATTGATAGGCTCGACTTCGAATGTTGCCTATCTATATCATAGCAATGGCTGCAGCTTCTGCTGGATATGGCTGGTGTGTACAGGCCAAAGTCAACATCTCTGGTCCTCTCATCCTGCATTTTATTAGTAAGTTGATGGCGAAACATCAAGCATTTGGATTGTCAGACGGCTCATGCTCTTTGTTATCCCTAGTTGGGTATACCAGTATCTCAATCATGAACGTCGCCTCGACCTTGATGATTGACCTGGTCCCAGGGCAGAGCTCCTCTGTCACCGCATGTGTAAGTTACTACTAATTCTCTACGCATATATGCATCGCATCGCTCATTACACATACTTCAATGAACAGAACAACCTCATCCGTTGCACGCTAAGTGCCGTTCTTGTCTCCGTGATTGAACTCATCCTAAAAGGCATCGGCATCGGCTGGACGTACATCCTCCTTGCAGGCACCCTGGTGTGCTCGATACCTGCGGTGTTTCTGGCCATTCGAATTGGCCCTAAGTATCGCGTGAAGCGTCAGCGCAAGAGAGAGGAAGCGCTGGCGCGCTTGATTGAGAGGGACGCTGCTAATGAGAATAAAGCATGAAGGTTCGAAGATTTGAAGAAAGATGGATTACTGACTGGGGATACCGACGAATTTGTGATACCTTGATGTTTATGTAGATTAATTAGAGCCTACGTGCGATGTATACAGAGGACTGGATTCGAATTTTTTTTTTGTTTTCTTATCTCATTTTATATAATTGCCCGAGTGTGAATGCTCTGCAAGTCAACTGCAAGTCGTGCATGAGTCGCATTGCAGTCGGCCGCAAGTTGTTTGCAAATCATTTGTTGTTAACTCGTCTTGAACTCGCAGGGGTTGTCCCAACTCATCTCCATATCTTATTTGCACACTTTTTTGCACAATTTTCTTCCCGTAATGAGGTTTGCATTGCGAGCGTAAGGCACCATGACGTTCTCGCCGCCGCTTCTCGGTGATTCGAACGGCGCGACTCCATAACCTTACGCCTCGCCGTCCTGGCATTTTCTGACCTGCACGTTGCTACTGTTGGACCTGTGTTGGTCCCAGCTGCATTGCGCGGCGAATACGATTGCGCCTTGAGAAATGAAAGCAGTAGTTCCATGAGAAACAAATTATTGAAACTTAAAGTGGGTCGATGCACCGCAGCGCACGTGGAACGGGGAATGATCCTGATTTCAAAGACACGATTAGGGCTCTCCAACGCTGTCCACGACGTCCACGGCGCCTGCGTCAACGGTCAGACTAGCTCCACTAACGACTCCATTCACGAATCTGGACGATATTCTCCAGGATACTATTATATCGGACGCAAAGCTGCCGACCGACCAAATTCCACGGCCCATTCCATTCACAAGCTTTTGCAGCTTCTTGCTTCTTCCCCCCAACTCCGAGCGGCCCCTTGCGCTAGCGCGCCCGACTGTTCTCTCCTATCTGTGCTTAAATGCCCGAATATGTCTATGCGTTGCACGACTTCCTTCCAGAACATGAAGACGAGGTGACCTTCCGTGCTGGCGAGCGGATTGAGGTCGTGGAGAAGGACGACCTCTATGGTGATGGCTGGTGGCAGGTATGCTAATCCGCGATCTACATATGCTTATTCTGACTTGGGGTGGTAGGGACGTAATCTGGCGGGAAAGGTGGGCTTGTTCCCTGTAAGCTACACAGCACCGGCGCCGCCTTCAGCAGCAACTGTCGAGACATCCAATCCGCCTCCCTCTACCGAAAATGCACCATCAGGGCTGCAAACTTTGGAAGAGGGGAACGAGTCCGAACCCTCCCATATTGCTTCTCCAGTCCCAAAGCAAGCCCAAGCTACGTTCCTGAACGGGGACGGGTATGAAAGCGACTTCAACCGCAGCCAGGCCGACGATGAATCACTGCACTTGGATACGATGCCTGACGGCGAGGTCATGAAAGCTACTATGACCGACGTCCAGAAGGCGATCGAGCAGCTCGGGCGTGGAGCTACTGGAGGTGACGGTGATGGTGCGCGGAGCTTCAGCTTTGCGAGCTCACGCGATGGCGCGGACACGGACACAGATTTCGACCTCAGTGATTTAGATGGTAATGGGGAAGGAGTGGAAGAGAATGGAGAAGACTGGCACAAGAACGCACGAGCGAAACTTGCTGCCAAGGCCCGACGAGCTATCGAAGAGGCGGAGAAACTCGAGGCGATGATTAACACTGATTCATCAAGTATCCGGAGATCTGTCGCACCCCCCATTGAAGTGGAATTAAGCGATGAAAGTGACGATGAAGGCGACTTCACTCGAGCGAGCAGAGTTCCCCGACATTCTTATATCCTGGAGGAAGATGAAACCGAAGAGGTCGAAGGCGAAGTCGCACACATGAAGGAGCCATCTATTACCACAGAGACAGAGACTGGGACCCATGAGGGATCATCAACTACTGCAGCAGAGACACAGCTTAATATACCTCCTCGAGACGAGTCGGAACCGGCCACAGCAGCGACACTCGTCTTCCCAGTATTTTCACCTCCTCAACCTGCTCCTGCGTCGACCTCGACATCTCAACAGGAGGCTGACCAGACGTCCATGCCTTTACCAGTTTCAGAAACAACACTACCACCACCACCTGCGCCGCTAGTTGTGGAATCAGTAGCAACTGTCGTACCTGAGGAGCCGAAACGCAGCAGCGCACCTGTGCGAGAGACGCCGCTAGTGAATGGCTTGCCCTCGCCTACAGCATCGACGCAATATAACAACACCTTCCAATCCAAGCACAGTAGCATTCTGTCGACGAAGTCAGCACCGGCCCACGCTCCAGCGCCGGTGCCACCTCCAATGGCAGTTCCTGCTTCGCCGCAAAACCAATTGCAGAAATCAGTTTCTTCGTCGTCCGAGTTGAAGAAGAAACATCCCACGGAATGGAGTGTTGAAGAAGTTATTGAATGGTTGAAGAGCAAAGGTTTCGATCAGGACGTTTGTGACAAGTTTATTGGTGCGCACCAAGCTATTTTTTCTACGACGATCCTCTCTGATAATAATATGCCGTTGATTAGAACAAGAGATCACTGGCGATGTCCTTCTCGAGCTCGACGTCAACTTACTTAAATCAGAAATTGGCATCATGGCATTCGGAAAACGTATGCGCATCGCTAACGCCATCGCAGACCGCGCCGCCCACCCTCCGTAGAATACTTCGAGACCCAATCCGGATCTGGACACCCATCCCCGATGCAACTGCACCACTTCACAACCCCCCACTCGCGCACGCAAAGTGTGAGCCAAAGTCATCACTCTTTCCCCGGCTCGGCCGCTGGCTACGCGGGTCATGCGTACGCCGGCGCGAACCCTAGTCCTCAGACGTTCAATGGTCAAGGATTTGCGTTTGGAAATCAGCAGTTCGGGTCGGTGCAGGAAGGCACGTCGGAGGATCACCATGGTCAGAATGACACGCTAGCGGAAGCTGTCCCTGCTGGCGCTGTTGGTGGTGCGGTGGCTGGTGCAGCAGCAGCTGGAGCTTTGGCTACGGTAGGCGCTGGTTTAGGAATTGCGCTTCCTCCTACCCCTGAAGGGGTAAGTTTTTTTTCCCGTTTATTTATGCGGGACATTGTGTATTAACTATGATAACAGAATAATCGTCCTTCGCAACTCTTAATCTCTCCCAACAGTGAAGGAAACCTGAAAGTAGCTACCCCGAAGAAGTCGAAACTTGTCGTTCCGATCAACCCTGCGGACGAAGACCGTGGACACATGAGCGACGTAAGCTGCCCCTAACCTCAAAGCCTCACTTTATATTGACACTATCCATATCCTTCAGGGCGATATTGCGCCTACTAGAAGCATGCGTCGGCGCTTATTTGGACGCTCTCAAGACTCTACATCCCTCGGAAAACCATCACCTCTCCCATCTCCTACAGTTCGTGATACCCCGACAAAGATCTGAAGGACAAAGATAGCATGAAGGACAGCTTCAAAGGTTCCAAGGAAAAAGAGAAGGACAAGGATTCCCAGTCTGGGTAGCCGACATGGGCGCCCTAAGAAGAGCATTGATGGTGGCAAGCACTCCGATAGGCTCAGTATCTTTGGAGGGACATTTGTCCACGTTGGGGAAGAACAGGAAGCCGGCGCCAAGGTCCGTATTTGTGTTACCCTTTCTCCACAAATCTTGGCCTATATTAACGCAATGTCATATCACAGTGCTCTCGACGAAGGTCATACTGGAGAGAGGACCAGTAAATTCACCCTACCCAGACTACACGGTCCAAATATGCGGAAAGCTTCTTCCATGTCCCAGCGCACAACCATGACCGACAGCAGCTCACAGAAGGATACCCTCGTCGGCTCTATGCACGACGCTTCACCGAAGGACTGGGAGAAGGATGGCTCAAAGAAGGACCACTCAACTCTGAGGAAACGCACGCTGTCCAACCCAGCCGCTTCTGCTGCAGGTCCCAGTTCCAACGGTGCGCAGGAGGTTACGAATGGGACTTCAGGGCCGATCAGACAAGGTCAGAGCATCCTGGAGCAGATCGGAGAGCCAGATCATGCTGGATGGATGAGGAAGAAGGGGGATAGGTATAATACGTGGAAACTGCGGTACTTCGTACTCAAAGGGCCGCATCTGTATATCCTACGGGGCAACAGCAAACGGTTGGTTTTTGTCGCTCCGTTATGCTTCTTGGTGTTGATAATTGGTCTTCATAGGAAACACGCATCAAGGGATACATTCATATTCCTGGGTACAAGGTTACTGTGGATGAGAATGTCGATCCAGGACGATACGGCTTCCGCATCGATCATGATCAGGACAAGACCCATTACTTCAGTTCGGACGAGAAGACCGTCATTCGAGATTGGATGAAGGCGATCATGAAAGCTACGATTGGAAGGGACTACACGAGTACGTACCTCCTTTTCATCTATTATTCATAGCTCATCCCTTTTTCTGATCTTACCAGGACCTGTAGTGTCGTCGTGTAATATCCCGACTATCCCACTCGTCGTCGCGCAAGCGATGAACCCTGCCCCGCGCCCTCCATCTCCCTCCGCGCGCGACGCAACGCAGAAGGCGCTCCGCCGAGAGGATCCAAATCAGCTGTCTAGTCGTGATGCGCGTATCCTCATGGGCTTGAGCAATGGCACTGACGGCGCCAATGCGAATGGTAAAGACGCGGAGCGGACACGGCTTGATTCGTTCTTCAGTGATGAGGCGATGGCGGCGCATGGGACGAACGGTGCGAGCGGTTATATGCCCCAGACACCCAAAGCTGCAGCACCTCCGCGGCCCTCGAGAGAGATGCGGAGATCGACAACGATCCATGCCGTAAGCTGCTTTTGTCGATTTATAAGATATGCCAAACTCATGACCTTCATAGACGAATTCGACCGCCGATGATGCTCTCATCGAATGGGCGAATACCCACCTTCCTGAAGATCTCCAGATTACTGATTCGCAAGGGCCATTATGTGGAGGTCTTGCGCTCCTCCGTCTGGCAGAATCCATCAAAGGCCGACCATCCTCTCCTCCTGTACTCGACTCAGCATTTCCCACAGACCCCAACGATGACAAGCTTGATGGACTTTTCAGGTTGTTTGACTTCCTCCTGGATAACGACGTGAAAATGGGAAGCGTGAGCATCAACGATGTGCGTCAAGGAAAGAGAGACAAGATCCTGCAGCTCCTTCGCGCGTTGAAGTCATGGGAGGAGAAGAGGAAGCAGTTGGCGAATACATTGGCGAAGGGGTCGATGCAGCCAGGTTCCGCGTTCATGATGCCTACTATCGCACTCTAATACTCTGTATGGGTAGACGTATTTCTCATCACTTTTTATTTTCCCTTTTTCTTTTGTTTCATAACTGAAATTCACACTGTCTTTGGTCCTGTCTTTTTTATACGGGTTCTTTCTTCCACGTACATAACATTCCTTTTGTCTCGGTTTCTTTTGCTTCTATCTTTGTGTTACTTCTGTTTTTATAGTGCTATGTCCTGTTTTTTTTCTTTCTCCTTTTTATTCCTACCATTTACGCACTGGGATAGGTATCCCTAGTTTGGCTTCATACTCTCGTTTATAACGTTATCTGTCTCATAAATTTATATTTGCAATGTTATCTGCATTGCCTCCGTCTCGATTTGGAAGCTTTCCATGGTATATCACCCATAAATTGGCGCTGGTAAGCAAGCTCAACACTCCAAATCAGGAAAACAGGAAATTTTTGTCGGAAGGCCCGCGGAGATCTTGCATACGTATCATATGATAGGTTCCGATTGCGCCCACGAAGTCAGCTGGAGGATCACGAGACGAGAAAGAGCATCGAACGGAGAAAACGGCGGTCAACATGGACCTACAACGGGACGAAACACGTGCGCTGCCGAGCGACTCCCGATCACGGCATCAATACACAGCGTTTCTTCCATGCCACACACCTCTATTTTTGCTTGCAGCACCCACCACGAGGCCGTGAGATTTGGTGCACATCCAACGCTCTTGAGCAGATGAATCCCACTTAATATCCCCTTGGCTGTGAATACGATCCTCCAACGCCCCCGCCGCCCATCTCTCGCCCCTGGACACTCAGTATGAGCTTCGGTATCCAACCGATGCTGCGCCCTGTCGACTGGTCCGACATTGACGCCCAAGGACGAAGCAGAAGGCGCACCAGAGCGTCAGAGGAGGGAGAGCAGAGTTTCGCAGACGAACTGCTTGGTTTGTCTGCGAGAGACGAAAAAGAAGCTCGGGCTTCCTGCGGTGTCTATCCTCCGATGCTCAGCCCATCTGAAAAATTGTGGCGAGACCGTTACGGCTTTCTTTATCAGAAGGGATACCAATTGCGCCCTCGTTATCAGCCTGGCTGGTCACCCACGCGATATGGGAACGGTCGACATCATCACAGCGGCGAAGATTATATCATGCAGATAGTGAGTCCCTATCGATAATTTCTGGTGCTATCGCGCAGACTATCTCAACTCCGACTTATCCTTAGCTCCCTCATGTGCTAGATGCAATTAGAAAAGAGGATGGGCTGGTCGTGTGCGTGAAGATGATTCAAGATTCAAGAAGCTCAAAGAGATCCAAATCGTACAGTACTTCTCGTCGGGGCGTATGACCAGCGATTCGCGAAATCATATGTCCCATTTTACGATACCTTTGCAGACACTTCTTCCCCGCACGTTCAATACATGGTCATGCCCGTCCTTCGCCGCTTTGACGATCCGAGTTTATGATGGTCGGCGAGGTGGTGGATTTCATTAACCAGGTGCTCGAGGTAAGTCTGTACTCCTCGTCTATAATCAGAATCTGACACCCAGAATGTAGGGACTGACATTCCTGCACGAGAATAACATCGCTCATCAGTAAGTGCAGATTATCATCACTAATGATACAAGCACCTTTGCTGATCGTCTTGATCAGCAACCTCACCGCGAACATATCATGATGGACGCCAAGTCCATCATCCCAACTGGATGGCACTTTGTTTCACACTTTTGCGAACCAGATGGGATGACAAGAATATCGCCACTAGATCGCAAAAGCCATTCTGTGCGATATTACTTTGTTGGATTTGGGAACTGCTATCACATCTCGCCCAAACAAATGCCGCTGGTGGTAGATATCGGAGGAACCGATACTGATGTGCGGAGCTTTCTTCATCGAAACTTATGATCCTTTCAAACTGGACATCTATACCCTGGGAACATTCTATACAAGGAAATATACCTAGTACGTTCCTTGTTTCTGATTCTCGAACTTTAATTGATCAAACGCTCAGAGATATCAAGCCTTGACTTCCTCCGTGATCTCGTAGATTTTATGCGCGTCGTCGATTTTCAAAAACGCCCGAACAGCGACAAGGTCCTGCGGATGTGGCTTCAGACGCGAGATGCGCTCGACGAAGATACCATCGACGAGCAACCTCTGCGCTTCAGAGAAGGCGTTAAACCCCGATACACCTATGATTCCGATTCTCAGACTACAGTAGTCACCCCGCGGTCGTACAAGCGCGATATCTCGTCCATAATCAACAAGGTGACTTGAATCTCTGCCCAATTAAGACGCCGCTTTTAGCGCTCACTGTTGACATGACAGAATTGAGCAGTGAAGGCAACTACTCATATTGTTACCCGACAGTTCTTCGGCTACGCCTACTATTGTTATTGATCTCCTTCCACCGAATACTATTCTTCATTGTATTATACACATCACATTCCGGTCTCCTGCCTACATATTTCCTATACTCGTGTAAAGTTGTAAAAGTTTCCACAATGAGTCCACTCTCTATGCTTTTCTCAAAAAGTTGCTGGTAAACCATACATAGTGGTGACTACTAACTAGTAGTACTAAGCCCCGAGGGCGAGTAACTCCCAAACCTCCCACTTCCAAGGACCCAGAGTAATAAAATTTTTAAATGGAAAAAGAATGGCCAACGTGGGGATCGAACCCAAGACCTTCGCGTTACGTAATATATACGTAATACGTATTAGCACGACGCTCTAACCAACTGAGCTAGCCGGCCATTATAATCAAATCTACTATACAAATTAAGGGAGTTTTTTCTAACCCTCTTTCAACATCTAGATCTCTTGCTGATGCAAATTCTAGAGATGCTAAAATTACGGGGTACAGTGTTGTACATAGAAGCGGTACAAACAGTGCTGATAAGACTTTTGAGCTGTAAAAAAGGTACAGAGTTGAGGATGATATGTGGTATGTGGTAGTGTATCTATTTGAGAATACACACCAGAAAGAACAAATCCGATCCATGTGTGAATAGACAAGGAGGTCGAACTTTTTGCGGCGTCCCAAAATGGCCGAAAACACGGAAGCGGTACAATCCGCCGAAGTAAGCCCGGCTCCTTCCAATTTTGGCCACCGTCGTGAATCGTGTTGCATCCTCACTTCCATCCCTTGCTCGATGCCACGAGAGCCCAAGACCACCTTGAGGCGACCTCAGGCTCCTGGAACCTCTCTAGAAAATAAAGAAAACTTACTCAATTCAGCCGTCAACGACCTCCGAAACGACCCGCACTTGACAATCCGCAGCGCTGCCCAGCAATATGGCAGCATCCCATTCACAACATTGGAAGGACGCATGCAAGGACGGAAGGAACGGAGCGAGGCACACGATGCACAGAGAGTGATGGGTAGGACACAGGAGGACGAGTTTGCGGAGTTTTTGCGAGAGATGGATGGTTGGGGATTGCATTTACGGCTCGACATGATCAAAGAGCGTGCGCAGAAGATTGTAGCTTCCAGTGGATCCACTCATGTTCTAGGGCCACACTGGGTCAATTCCTTTTTGAAACGGCACCCTGATTTGAAGAGTGCCCTCAGCCAAAGGCAAGATATACTGCGTGCAGCAGCGGAGAAAGATCCTGTTCGACTTGATCATTTCTTTGCCAACGTGAGTCTACACCTTCTAGTTTCTACATTTTTCAATTGATTATCACATTAAGGTTAGAAAAGCTTTCGATAAATATCAGATTCACTACGAAAACCTGTACAATATCGACGAGAAGGGCTTCCTCCTTGGGATTCCGTGGAGAAGTCATGTTGTTGTTGTCCGTCGCCCCGATTGGCCGCGTCATTCACCAACAGCGCCAAAGAGTACATCAAAAATCCACTATCCTAGAGTGTTACCATGCTTACTGCTTGTTTTGAAGGCCCAAATCGCGAAATTATAACTGTAATCGACTGTATCTGTGCTGATGGAACCTTCCTCCCTCCATTTCTGATCATGAAGGGGAAACGTCCTTCCTTTGGATGGGTTAAGGATTCAGAACTCGATGAACATGGATTTATTGCTGCCTCGGAGAATGGATGGACTGACAATGTGCTTGGGAGAGCGTGGCTGGAGGATTTGTTCGATCCTCAAACACGCGAGAAGTGAGTCTCTAACCTCAATTCTAATAGCTTAATTCTAACGTAAATATGGATCAGGGCAGCTGGCAGATGGCGCTGTATCATTCTGGATAACCATGAATCCCATGTGTCCTTCGAATTCATAGAATATGCGTGGCAAAATAAGATAATCGTCGTGAGTCTTGAACCACATACGAGCGGAAAGTTTCAACCTCTCGATGTTGGTTGTTTCAGAGACTACCAGATGGCATACGGTAAAGCTGCGGACGATGAAATACGCTGCGGTAACTCAATTACCAAGCAAGACTTTCCGCGTCTTCTTCCAATTGCGCGGAGAAAGGCCTTTTCGCGCACAAATATCACACGAGGCTTCGAAGATACCGGGATTTGGCCCTTTAATCCAGATCGGTTTGATTTTCTTGCTGAATATCGTCGACAACTTCAGACACGTGAGAATGCAGAGGGTGAGTTTGCTGTAATATGCTTGTTACTGTTCTAATTTCTGGCGTCTAGATAGTATCAGTCCACTGACTCCACCAATCCCTCAGAAGCAGAGCCAGAGCAAGGCTGTACAGCGCTGTACTGGAGTACTAGCTGAGCTTGACAATATGCTTGATTCCCCACCCTCCAACACCATCAAAACCAATTGCGCTAGCCAAGAAACTCGCCGAAGAAGTTGTGCGAGGTAAAGTTCGGGAGGAGTTGTATTCATCCCGGATTGATGAGCTCCTTCGAACTTCGAAAGGTCGAAACAAGGTGGCTGATAGAAGAAAGCCAACTGGTACCTCACGGATCTACGAAATTGGCGAACTTAACCGCCTTCGAGAAGAGCGCGACCTGAAGAGCCGTGAGAAAAAATTGGGAAGGGGGCGGGGCCGGGGAAGTGGACGGGCTCGTGGCAGAGGGGGTATTTCTCGGGGACGAGGACATGCTATAGCATCGACTCGAACTCGGGACCTTCAGGATGATGCTGATTACATCCCAGATTATACACCAGCAGCACCGGTGATGAGTGATGAAGCCGAAGTTGACACATCAGACAGTTCGGACTCCAGTTCTTCTAGTCAATTTTCCTTTGTCCCCGTCTCTTGGAATTAAATTAGTTCATGGTTCAAGTGGGCTCAATTGAGTTGGTTAGTGTTCAGATGTATTAGATCTGTTGCAACATCATACAAATAGAGATATCTTGCTAAGTTACTTTTTGTTCTTTGTGATTATATCCTGCAATCTCTTTAGTCAAAAAAAACTCTGCAGATATGTTAATTCTGATCTAAGCTATGTACATCCAATAGCAATTAGTCAATCCAACCCTTCAAAATGTAGAATTGACGCAAAAAAGTTGGCATTTCATAAATTTCCCAAAATGATCATAATTTCTCCGCCTAATGCGCAAGACAAGTACCCCCGCCTGGTGGACTGTAAAGCTGACTCTATATTGGCATAAACACTACCTTAGATCAGTGGAAGATCCTACTTTGATTCTCGAGAAATTGACTTTGTACCGCTTCTATGTTTGTACCGCTTCTATGTACAACACTGTACCCTCTCATTGTACGGAATAATTACATTAGCTACGGGTATTACAGAATGCACGTGGGATGTACTACGGCGTGAACAATATTGGCACGGGCACGATATCGGCAGGATTTTGGTTAACCTGGAGGGTATGCGAAAAATATTGGTGAGCACGGGTATTTGACGGGCATAGAATGTGTATTAAGGAAAATAAACTTATTATTACAGACACCTAATGGGCACGGGTAAGGGGACTATCTTGGGACTATCTTTCTAAGTAATGTTCAATGCATGCTGGCCGTGCGGAGCACGGGCAGCGGCTTATTTCTCGGGGAATCCAGTTCATGCGGGTCGAAACACGAATTATATTGCTAATCTTTGAATGTGCTGGCTGTGCGAAGCACTGGTCCATAGCTAGTACATGTTAAAAATGCACTCCAGCATCTACGGCAGAAAGCTGGACAGTCGACATAAAGACTACTCTTGTATCACCGAGTAATCTCTGATTACAAGAATACAAGTATACCGATACTCCATTCCTTCTAGTGCTCTAGTATGATAAGGATTGCCGATGTGGTTTTTTCAATTTGCCTATTGCCTATCTTTACTTGGTGCGTCATCTCCCGGACGGTGCCATTTGGACTTGGGTACCAGAGGCGACTCTACGATGCAGGTCGACGTTCCATATCTAGAATACGGATGCCAATTAAGATACCCGGGATTGATGGAAAATGTTGAGTAGACTAACCTCACTGCTACAGCATCCACCATCATGGTCCGTCGACACAGAGCGATTGACCATTTTCAACTTTGTGCCGCTACAAGATAAATCGAATGAGCATCTCCTTCAAAATTGTAACTGAACTCTTACATGCTCGGAGCGGGATGATAGAACTGCATATTAAACGTTTGAGAGACGTTGATCGCATCCTCCGCGCCTTCCGTGAGCTTCATAAGGAGCAGAGCTATCGCCGAGCCTCTCAAAGAGAAATGAGATAAACGCCAATATTCTGAAGTGACGAGGGGACTTACTCATCCATCAAAGCGCACATGCATCCTTGCTCTAGGACGCCTTGGGCGTTACACATCCCTAGGTGAGCGGCGTTCATGAGTTGGGCCGTCCGGGGAGTGCAGCTCAAGAGCATAGTGTTCACCTGGAGTTACCTCTAACTCAGTGACCAGCTTCACAGAAAGCCTCTCGGAATCGTCAACTGAAGGCTCGAGCCAAACTTCCTTGACCCTGACTTGCTCCCTGGTGTCCCTCCCGAAACCGATGAGCCCCGGCGGCCCATTGAGCAGTATGTACCAACGCAGCGCCGCTTCTTTTAGATAGGGTGGCGCGATTCCAGAGACCTCCGCGATGTCCTCTTCGCTTATTGGGATCGCCATGTATTTCGCTCGCTCTGCCGCATGGTTTCGAGGAGCAGCCATAGCAATGAGTAAGTATCCAGGGAGTTCAGAGCATGTCCTAGAGAAGTTGGAAGAGGGCGCTGCGCATGTGGTTACAGAACAAGGTCAAGATTGAGAGAGCCGTTCCGGTAAACAGAAATGAATAACCGGATGACACCCGCCCCCGCGTCGCCCGAAACGGCAAAGCGGGCGCACACACCTGCAGAGATGGTTTCAGGATGCAAATAGGTCTGAATAATCACAATGACGTTCATTCAGTAGAATATGTTAAGAAAACGACGGGATATATACAATGCACGAAGATGCTGAATGAATTTGGAGCTACAAAATGGCTACCACTCACTGGCACGAGGGCGACATTGTGATTTGTGTGCCAGACGTCGACGCAATTAATCTATTACCCAATATCTGAAAAATCTGAGGGCCAATGAGTATATATGTTGGGCCACGCAGTAATGAGCCTTACCTGTCCTCCCAGAATTTGAATGACTCTCAATCTCTGAGGCTCGATTCACAATTCGCAGCTTTGTTGCACTACAAAGATAGTAAGCGCAAAATAGTCGAATGAAAGGGGGGCATAAAATCCAAGCATACCTTAATTGCCTCTGAAGGGTAGACAATATTGATGCTAAGTGCTACGCCAGGTGGGCTGTATCTGCCGTTGTACGCCAATATAACAGAAGTGGCCGGGGACGAGCAGCTAACAATAAAATACCAACTGTGAGCATTTCTGGACAGTCATATTTGATCAGTAGCTCACTCGTCAACGAGGAATGCTATGCAGCCGGTCTCCCAAGTTCCCTAAATATTACACATTTCTGTTATGCGTGAATGTAGTGAATTTTGAGAGGTCTAGAGTATTAAAACACACCTGGCATTACATCTACTTCCATAGTGACCTTGGCTTCCATTATTAGAGGATGATCTGAACTAGGATCGACTGAAACATCAACGATCCTCAGCTATAAGCCATTTCAACGGAATTTCCTTTGATTTCGGAGAGACATTTCCAGTTATGCCAGCCGTAAGCTCGTCTGGAAGCCGCGATGGGGAGATTTCGAACATATCGCGCCGTTTCAACTCCATGGTTGAAGAATGCTATCTGCCATCTGGGAGCGAGAGACAGATTTAGTGAGCTTTATGTGAGGTAAGAAAGGGATGAAGGGGAGGAGCTTATCAAGTACATCAGTTTGAGATTAAGGCACCCTCATTGGACGATAGCGACAGAACGTTCCTACTGCGCTTATCGCTGAATGTGGCATGTCTATTGCCAGTTTTAGCAATTTATTGGTAACGGCGCTCAGGTGGTACTTACATGCCGTTAAGTAGAAGTGTCTCTCGTTAGTTATTTGCTCAACTACGTGCAAGAAAGAATGTTTTGCGTCCACGGCTGAGCCTCTTCCAGTCACAAAAAAAAATCCCGAAGCAAAAGCGCCACAGTCAATTGAAGTCTGAAATAGAAACTGACTGGACGCTTGGCGCTCACCACCCCTGCTCAAGAAGGTCCAACACCAAGCTTGCGTGGTATCATAGTCATGCAGGTTGTGAATGAGATAGTCTACCGAAAACCCTGCATTAAAGAAAAAATTCCGCAAGCGCTGTAACTGGAGAGTGAGTCAATTACAGGGTTATATCCGAGGTATAGACACGGTAATGTTCGTACCTTGTATATTGTAATAAGATAAAGTAATATTCGCTATGTGCGACAATCAGTCTTAAAGTCACTTAGGAGGTGCAGAAGGCGGCACGGTAACCTGTGTGCCAGACGCAATTAACCTGTTATTCAGTATGTCCCAGATCTGGAGGGCGAATGAATGATATATAGAATCATGGATAATTGAGCCTTACCTGTGTCCTCCCAGAACTAAAATCTTTCCCAGATTCCGAAGATCGATTCACAATTCTTAACTTTGTCCCTCTAAATAGAAGAGATAATTACAACCCCAGGATAAATATAGGACGCAAATTTGAACGTACGGAAGTGCTTCAGAATGGTAGAAAATATTGATTGTTTGTGATACGCCCGCTGGGTTGTAATGACCGTTGTAGGCCGAGATGACAGTCATTGCAATGGCCGAACATCTAGTGGCGATATCAACTGTGAGCTGTATTTTTGGAGGAAGAAATTTGGTTGCTGCCGCACTCGTCAATGAGGAATGCGATGCACCCCTTCTCTAGAATCCCGTGTGCGTTGCACATTTCTGGGAAATACTCGCCGCAATTAGCCTATGTGGATCCTTGTGAAAGATACTACTGACTCACCTAATGTTACGTCTATTTCAACCGTCACCTTAGCCTCCATTCTCAAAGGGTGGTCTGAATTGGGTTCCGCAGAGACATCAACGACTCTCATCCCTTCAGAAACGTGTCTTGCGAAGCCTGTGCCTTTCCCCTTGAAGATCGACAACCATTTCAGCGGAATTTCCTTGATTTCTTGGGCGACGTTGCCCGTGATGCCAGAGGTGACTTCCTCGGGAAGTCGGGACTGCAAGATTTCGATGATTTCGTTCTGCCTGGACATGGTAAGAGGCTAGCCAGGTTCCAACGCCGACAGCGGTGTGTTGTATGTGGCTTCCAGGACTGAGAAATGCTTGACATGGTGGGGTAATCATGTTCGGGCGCTGTTGATGATCGACCGGCTAACATGGGTTCCGGGCTCCGGACCGCCACATTACGCAATCGCCGAACCTGGCTTTGCTATTGCCAGTTTTGGCAAGAGCGCTACGTTGTGGGGTCGTGGCGCTCAGACTCTATCGCTGCCGCAGAACAAGTTTTCGGCCGTTCACTACAGTTCCAAGTCCATGCAAAAAGCGATTTTTGAGCCAGATTAACGAAATTTTGAGGGCTTTTACGATTTTATGGAAGCCTCGCACGACTCGGAGTCTCCGAATTTGTACCAAGTGTAATGGCGGGCCTACAAATCAATACGTTAGGCTTCATCATAAAGTTTATCAAGGAATTTGCTATCAGACGGAGAAGCCAGGAGAATCCCGTCAATCCATATAAATTCTTAAATTGCTCACACTAGTAAATTTCCATCCCCGTTCACTACACTCACGCAGAACAATCTGAATCGAGTCTCGACCTACGATGTCGCCGGTCACCCACAGATGGATAGGCGATGTCAGCCATTCGGACGTCTCATTCATCGGCGGGAACGTGTCAACAGAGGACAAGCAGCTTTGCCTAGGTATTTTCCAATACTTCATCGGGACCTCCGCCGCACAAGTCTATGGGGCACAAATTGGGCAGCGACTACGGTTTGTGGAAATGAACATGTGGGGCGAGGATACGATGTGCACTGCACAGACAGTCCTGGAGATGACTGTAGAAAAAGGTCTAGCTCGATATTCAGAGGAAGGAAAGACGAGGCGCTCATGGTTTTCTCTAGATATGTGCAATACTTTTGACATAATGCACGGAGGTTGCGCGGCATACGTGGTGGATCCGTATGTCCTAAAACAATGATAAACTCCGTTCAGACGCTAAAATGAGGACTTACAAAACCAAGATGCTCCGTTTCTTCTCTTGTCATCCTCGGCACCAAGATAGGAATAGACGGAACTGGCTTCTCCCAGTCCATGAATTTGATCTGGCATAATCCTATCCAAAGGCGACTGATCCCGTTCTTCACCATGTTCGTCCCATGTCTAATATGTGTGCCTACTGCAGAGGCGCAAAAATTCGGATTGTATCGACTTCTATGTCAGCCCAAGGTCGCATCAGGACTGCAAGATGCGAGGTCAGTATTTTATGTTTTACTGAGAAGAAGCAAAGCTAATCGACGATGTAGATCTGGAATAAAGATACTTTATGCATCTCTGCTGTTCATTCCACAATCAATGTTCCCCGTGGAAGGTCAACCAAGCTTTGACTTATCTCGTTTTCCTCTGCGTCGTGGCGATCTTAGACTTCAGCAGCACACAAACATATCAGATTATTAAGATCCATTGCTGATCGTAAGGCCGTCTATGAGAGACTTTGAAGATAAGTACGAAGCTTATCAAGGGCTTTATATCGATGTGAAATCTTGTTCTTCTGCTCTGATGGCATTTCCGCGTATCTGCTCTCCGAGGTCAGCGCCTCCTCAAGCCACAGACGAATATAATATAACTCACGTCAGACCAGTATTAAATGGCTCGAAAATCGCGTCCCATCCGAACACCTTTGGCCCCCGAGCAGGCACAATCGTTCCATCCGTCCGGCCTTCGAAGATAAGCGGCTCCGTGCCTATGGGACGAAAAATTAGAACTGGAGATAAGCACACTCAACGTACTCACCTGGTCCAGCTGAGTAAGCGAAAGTGCAAACAGCCTCAGCTTCCTTCGTCGGGAAGCCGACGAGGAGGGCGTTCAGCCCTTCGTGCCCAATTTCGGTCATGAAGTGTTTGATGTAGGGTCCGGGGAGACCGTGCAGGGCTTTGTAGCACAGAGCAGTGTCCTCCGTTATGCATGGGCCTCCGACCTATTTTTTACGCATAGAATCAGTGGCTCTTCCGTCGGATGGTGGAGGAAGACGCACAAGTTCAGCGGCGGCCTTGCATTTGGCACGGGCGACTTCGACGGTCGTGCCCTGGATTTCTGGGACTGTACTTGCATAATCGGCTACATTGTGGTTCATCGAAGGTATAGAGACGCGTACTATCAAGATTCTGAGAGTCGATCTCTATGGGGTGTCCGCCTTGCGAGAGGATTTCTTTCACTTCCCTGAGCTTGTTCGCGTTACCAGTAACAAATACTGTGCTGAGAATGTTAGATACAGTTCATGTATCCATAAAGAACTGCACACCTAAAGGTTTCTGAGAAGCCATTGGTGAAGTTAAGAAGTTGCCGAACAGTGGAAGTTGGGTGAAAGCGCAGTTGATTCATGTTCTCCAAGACGCGTCGCATCATCCTATCATGATTTATTATCTCGGGGAATGCCGAGCACGAGACGTCGTCATTATAGATACTAACACTACAGTAAAAAAGGACTCATTTAATTAAATTCAAAGCAACACGCTGTCAATCCGAAGTCAATCGCTGAGTCAAAACCTAGTCGAGTCGCGGGCAAATATTTGCGAAGTTTATGTATCCGAGTAGACAAAATGTTGAACTAAAAAACTTCCTTTACTACTCTAGTGGTACATGGTCATTGACCACAAGAGAGTGTGAAGAGTGGAGACAGGAAAATTCGTTTAACTGCAACGCTATATAGAACTGACAACATCAGCAAAAGTGGGGAATCATGATTTGCCCTGGTGATCGGCGCAATGTTTGGTAACAATGCCAAGACCAAATAAGGAGCATAAGGGCCTGTTTGGATCCCCGGCTTTTTTGCCGTAGGCGGCTTCGGTATGGGGATTCCCAGGCTTGGGTAAGATCAAAGCCGAAACTGGCGGCTTTTAAAGCCGGGTCACGTCTGTCACATTAAAATCAAATGAGATTAAACATCCTTAGAGGCAACTAAATTCCCAGCATAAGTCACGAACTGAAATCTGCTCATGAGACCTAAGAAGTAGGTAAGGCTATATAAATAAGATTTATAGTAGAGTTTCTGCGGTCAGAAAAACATTTACGCGTTACATCACGCTCGAAGCTCAATCCAGCCCCATCCAAACGCGACGTCTGGCATTATGCGTGGAAATATTATTTAAAAGTCCGAAAAGCCGCGCCGGTATTCATTTGGCAGGCGGCTTCGCACTTTGCCGGGGATCCAAACAGGCCCTAAGGCTGCACAAGCCCTTGTCAGATCATCGCCGCACCGTTTTGACATTGCACAATCCTCACCAGTCTTCCACAAATCTTATCAGTATTGTGTGATCCTTACATGCCCTTCTCCGCATTTTCTTTCACTTGACAAGCCTAGATCAGGTATGTGAGTCGTGATCCCGGCGGCCCGTTGTTGATCTAATCACAAATTACAATTTTTATCCTCAATCCCTTCTCCACCTGCTGCCTCGGCTGCCCGTCGACGCTCCTCAATATTTATAATTGATGGTTTGGGGAGAATATATGCCGGTGGATTAGCTCGTCGAGTAAATTAAGGGCCTGTTTGGATCCCCGGCAAAGTGCGAAGCCGCCTGCCAAATGAATACCGGCGCGGCTTTTCGGACTTTTAAATAATATTTCCACGCATAATGCCAGACGTCGCGTTTGGATGGGGCTGGATTGAGCTTCGAGCGTGATGTAACGCGTAAATGTTTTTCTGACCGCAGAAACTCTACTATAAATCTTATTTATATAGCCTTACCTACTTCTTAGGTCTCATGAGCAGATTTCAGTTCGTGACTTATGCTGGGAATTTAGTTGCCTCTAAGGATGTTTAATCTCATTTGATTTTAATGTGACAGACGTGACCCGGCTTTAAAAGCCGCCAGTTTCGGCTTTGATCTTACCCAAGCCTGGGAATCCCCATACCGAAGCCGCCTACGGCAAAAAAGCCGGGGATCCAAACAGGCCCTAATTTCTACCACGTCGTTGCCATGCTTGGGAGCCGGAGAGTCAATAATATAACGACGGAAAGAGTTCTGTAGTTTAGTGGTAAGTGTGATACTTGTAAATGTGAGTGTGTACGCGCGGTCGTGAGTTCGATTGCTAGCTAAGTCAATTTCAACGATAAGTACTAAGTGTGAAATGCGAATAAGTCAGTAATCATATGTGTATATCTTGTGAATATCAGCTCCGAAGCAACGGGGAACGAGTAGATAAATAACCTAATAGTCAGTCAGTACAAAATTCAATTCAATAAGTAGCAAGTAGCACTGACTTGTAAGACTTACAATTGAGTTGGTTGATTGGAAAGACCATCGGGTGAGGCTCGAGGGGCGCTTGCCTTTTATCATTTATGCCTTGTAAAACCAGCAGTATGGTGAGGCCTTATAAGGCATTGTTGATTTTAAAATACTTATATACAATGTTAAACATCGCAATCCTTGTGAACATTGCGTAAACTCTGCAATATTATAAGGCCTTTTGGTCATTGTGGCCTTATATTGAATGTGTCGATAATATGTACCTTATATTGCCCGGTAAGCTAATGCATTGATCTCACTGTTTTGCTGATGAATTGACTGACAATGGGATTTGTCATCGAAGAAATTCATGCAGTGTTCACTGAGAAGGAGAGCATTGTGTTTTGTGGATTTTCCAGTGAGCCTTCTGACACTGCTGGGAACAGTATCGTGCCTTCATGCAGGCGGCGCAAGCCAGAAGCTTAGGCTTTCCAGGTCCTCCACATTGGGCGCACTCTATTTGGGCTCGCACCATGTCCCGCCACATATTTTCCGCAGATTCCGGGACAAATTCCATAATGTCGTCCATGAACGTGAATGGAAAAAGTAATCCCATCGCCACCCTAGTCGCTTCCGGATAAAAATCCTTCCACTCAGAAAGAGTACCGAACCGTCCGAGGTTCTTTCCCTTCCCACAACTACAAAGCGGGCTTTGTTTATACCCTTCCGCAGATGCTGGTACACCCTTCGTGCGATACTCGCAGGTGGTCGTATGCTTCCATGTACGGCAGCGCTCAGCCATAACGGGAAGAAGCAGATTCCAAGCGCGTTTTTCATCCTCGTAGATTGAGATAGGATGGACGTTGCGGTTTTTAAAAATGCCTTTGGTATTTTTCAGGTTAGCCCAGGTACTTTTAGCGAAAGGCACTACGCATGCATCGATGACGGCCGTGTGAGAAGCCAAATCCATCTTCACCGCATTGAAGAAGATCAGGGTATGAAAATCGTTTGGGCCGTCGATGCTGGGGGAGATTAGGACAAAATTGCTGAACCATCTTTCAGGTTCTTTGCGCCGGGGGCAGACATAGGATAGGAGCATGAAACGTATGTTTTCTTTGAGATCAACAAGCGTTATACTTTGACGCTCCCCTTGGTTGAGGTTTTGCGTCGCCTGCTTTTCCGCCCGGGAGAGCGTCATTGAGGCATGAAGGTGCAGCCAACCCACATGGTTCTCCTCTACTGGAAGTGTCAGAGCTGGGAGGATGTCCAAATTAATATAATGGACATTCAACAGGTTCACCTGGTCCTTGTCATACGCCACTGCGAAAGGATTGAGTGAAAGATCTTTGAAGTCATTGAATTCGTGGCGAATTGGCCTTTCAATCTAAAGGAAGTCAGATCAGCGGTGACTTCGTGCGTAAATCAGCCAGTAGAAGTAAATACCTCAATATAAGATGATTTGCGAGCGATTCGTGTATGTAAATGCTTCGTCTCAACCGGAAAGGGATAAACGAAACGGAGAGCATGATCGCCGAATGTGACAAGCAGCGATGAATCCGTTTTCGGCGTCACTGACACATCGCTGCCGCTTGCAAGGGAACGGGCGGCAATAGCATCTGTAATGACCTTTCGAGCACGCAGATGTGTCACCCCTTTACCAGAAGGGTTGAATATGAGCGTCATATCCCTGCTTTCTGGGGATATGTTTCCTGTACTATATGCTGGAGTTGTACGAAGAACTTCAATCTCACGGGCATTGTTGGGACGATGACGGACAATTTGGACAAGAGCTGTGTCGGCCAAGGATGTAGAGAAGATGCATAGGCCGGACCCCAGCTGCGGGACTAATTGACTCGAAGATTCGGTAATATAAAAGTTGAGCGAAATCTGAGTCGATGTCGGTTCAATAAAAGCAAGATTCCATGACGGAGCGTAGAAAGTGGCGATCAGAGCGGAATCACCCTCCCAGCCTCTAGGATCCTCCTTGATTGTAACGTTTGGTTCACCGTCGACAATAGAAACCTGGATATCACCAAAAGTCAAGTGTAGCGAACCATAGCAGTGGCAGAATTTATGTCGTTATATATGTTACATTGGAGCATCTCCGCCATTAATTTGTCAGGCTGCATGCTTTCTAGCTGCGTCAAGCAATCCCGAGGGATTTTGAACACAACACAAGAAACGACGAGGACATTCTTCCAGCCATGGAACATATCGTGAGGTCTGCGCTCACTCTCCAAAAAAGCAGGGGTAAGTGTCTTGTCGGTGTGAACGTTGCGCAGATACATTTGGCACATGATGTCTAGATAATTGTTCATCCCAGGCAACAGAGTCTTATCGTTTTGAATGAGCTTTATGAGATAGTCCATAGTACGGGGCCAATCCACCCTGACATTTCCTTTTACCAGGGCAAGAAAGGCGACAAGACTGGCACGGGTATAGTGAACGATGAAGTACTCGAGAGGCGCGTTTTTGTCATATTTCATAAGGTCTTCGACCGGGAACATTCGAAGATAGATGGAAAAGAAAAATTTGGCTAATTTCTCCGGGTCACAAAGCACAGCGACATGTCCCATATCCGTGTCTTGTGAAGTCGGCGGCGCATTTGGAACGAAATATGAAACGAATCGCCAGGACATATTTTCACATATTTCGCCTGTAGGAAGAGGATGCGTTATGTGATACTCGTGTTTGTTGGAATGAGATGTGAAATGCCAAAGATGAGGTGAGGGTACAACACCGAGTAGCATCGAAAGAGTAGGGATGTCCGCACAAGCGCTCTTTGAGAATGCCGACTTCGCGGGTCCCACTTGTTTCGCATCAAGTAGGGTATTCGTATAAAGAATTGACCAAGGCTTCCTGTCCAGCAAGGGGACCGTGACAACCAATAAGTTGATAACGCCGGCTTGATCTATCAGGTTTGACGTCTCGATGACATTGAATAGAAAAGGCGCTGGCATTGCTGAGGAAGGACCGTAATTGGCTGCATCCAGGACAATTGGTAAGCCTCCCCACGAGTGTGCATAAACCCCGGTCTCCATCGTCTTCTGTTCTTTGCAAATGTGCAATGCCTCGCAAAAAGCTAGAGGGTCGCCAAGGAAGAAGCGTATGACTAGGTTCGCTTTTGAAGCTGACGAGAGGCGCCTCTTGAACGACAGGCACCAAGACGAGAACTGGGACCTGGCGCAGTCCACAAGCTCTTCCGAAGTGGCGGTCTGAGGATAAGGAACATCGTGTTTCAACGCTGCAGCAGGGGCCAGGAAAAATGCCGCGGCTGGATTGGTACTGCTGTGAACGTTGAACTTCTTGCCAGCAGCAGAATAGGCGAAGGTCGGATTTACGAAGGGTGTTGCGCTTGTTTGCGATGACGTCGAACGGGTTACGCCATCGGTCCAAAACGACTTGTATGTTTGTTGGCCTGAACGAATTGAGGAAAAGCAGAGAGGACCCGTGGCTCTCACGGCAGCTACGGCCTCTTTTCCCTTGCGTCTGCGGACAACATTCATGCAAGAGCGAAAAGACTTTCGCCACGCTTCGTGTTGGCTTCGTGTTCCTGCGTGGAAAGATTCTCGGATTCCGCATATAGGCTCCAATGACGTCTGATTTCCAATAGAGAGTTTTCTGTGCAGAATCGAAGAAATTTGGCGTATTTGGAGGCTTTCCATTTTTTCGTGTCGGAAGCCGACTTAATTAGAGTCTTGCATTGGGTGACGAGGACGTTGTGGGAAGTTTTGTCGAGGAAGAAGTGAAAGAATATGGACCAAGCTGATTCTAGGGCGACTCCATCGATAATCATTGTCAACAGGAGTATATTGCGAGCTGAGATTAAGATAAATATGTGGTGCAACTAGCCCGAGCAAGAAGATCCATACCTAGTACCGCTGGTTCCAAATCGCAACATGTAAAATCCAGGTGACGATTTCCTGATGAGATAGATGATCAAAGCTTGAAGTGAAAGATGATGAACAATGAAAAAGACATACCGTCAGCTAGGTCCGCATGGATGGTGTACAAAATATTTCGCGGATCACCACAATTAAGCAGAAGGATATCTGCACTCTTTTCTGGGGATAAGCTTTGAGTAAGGCAGACTGGCGGGGAGTTTCCAATCGGATAGAAGGCGGTGTTCTTGGACCATAAAACTGGGCGCGCCATGTCAGAACGTCGAGAGTTGGCACTGTGCTGAAGGGTATCTCTGAACCAAGGTATCGACGGACGGTCCACAGTGAGAAGGTGATAAGTGAATTCGCTGGGGATTATCGATCTGATAGCTTTCCGAGAAGCACTCTGGTCATGAATCCTCCCATGCTAATCTTGTTCGGCATGGTCTTTCCTGAAGCATTCTATGTTTACGGCGTTGGCGTTCGATGAGAAATTCTAAGCATGTTTGAACCAGAGAAGAACCAGATACCAGACCGTGCAAATCGACCAAGCAGTTATCTTCCAGCGACTGTGATGGTGGTCAACTGTACGGCAAGAGATACTGAACCTGAAAGGTACCGTTTGAGCGTGGGAAGTTGGACTGTATGTCGTTTTGAGTCGGCGAACTACGGTGAATTGACGGACTGTTTTCCCACGCAAAAGCTGTACCTGGGATGTTTGACAGGATTCTGGCTCGATTTCAGCGAAAATCAATTGGATTCTTTCAAGTACTCGCTCAGATTTGGACTGCATGTATTCAAAGACTTGTTAATGATACATAAAGCACGCGGAACTATTCTACCAAATCAAACTCACAATGTGGGTTTGTTAATCACTAACAGTCGAAGCCCCAGTGTCCTTTGCCAACTCCGCCTTCTTTCGAATACCATCTGCCCAAGCAACGGCGTCCCTGCGGCCCCTTTCGACGTCAACGCAGAACCATATGACCAGTGAGGCTGCAAAACAGAGTGCGAAGAGGAAGGGGAAGCCCATCCAGTTGCTGCCGGACTTATCGATGATGGCTTGGATGACGTTGGGTCCTATCATCGAAGACGCGCGGTTCGAGAGTCCGAAAAGACCAAAGAACTAGAAAGGAAGTGCACTATTTGTTAATGAGAGTCCATTTAATAGCTTGATATTTGGACTCGCCATGTTATCAAACCCTGGAGGTGTGAGCTCGGCCATCATCGTTTGTGCGAATGCGTAGTACGGCGCTTGGAAAAGACCAAAGACGACATTGTAGGCCCTGAGACGGTAATGATAAGTCAAAGAAAATATCACCCTTGTGTTCGAGGTAACGCACCAGAATTCCCAAACATTATGGAAACTTCGACGCGGATTCAGATGGTACAGAAAGATCCAATGCGAACGAAGCTCACCCAATTTTCCCAGTCCATATACCCAACATGCCCCAGAACGGTATCAAAACAGTGACAACATTCGTGACGATGAACTAAAATGGATTGTTCAAAACCAAATCAACATGGGTTGAAAAAAGGAATGTATACCATTTTCTTGGTCGGAATTTTGAAGTACCTCTGGAAGTACCAAAACCCAAGCGTACTCATAGTCGACGTGATAGCCTGCGCAAGACCGAGATAGGTGTTTTGAAGGAAACTGAAAGAGAATTTATCGTTCTGGCAGATAGATACTAAAGTTCCGGTGGTATTGAGGCCCTGCAGACGTCATTAATCTCTATAATCCGATGGAAGTAGAACTTGGATAGTAAAGACTTACGTCCGCGAGCAAGAAGAATGCAAAGAGGTAGATAAAAGTATATGGCAATTTCTTATATTGTCTGCAAGCTGCCCAGATCTATGAACGTCGCTCGATGAGCTCGTGCATGGTATTGACAATCGGCAGAGACGTACTTGTTTCCATCCAATCGTAATATAATGCTCGCCCCTCGGTAGAGATGGTCCCGGACGTGGCTGTTGGAAAACAACTAGAAGAAATCACATTGAGTTATCGCGTTCTTTATTTCTATTTTGTAAGATCATACACCACCACACGCCCGTGACAACCCAGTAAGCATTAGTCCTGGAGAAAAATTCAGGATTGAGATCCGGCTATATTCCAGAAGAGATATTATCACTTACAAAACCAAAGTATAATTGTTGACTTTCGGATTCGAGTCCAAAGGAAGGAGAATGGATAAGTTGAGACAAAGAGTGGCAATGTAACCAATGTTACTATGCATCTAGACAAAAGCAATTCAAGGACAAACTAAAAGCATAGAGATCGTAAGCACTTACCGTGCTTATGTTGCTGATTCTGTTCTTCTCCATACTTTCTTCTACCTCATATTCTTCGCGCGTAATTTGACCAGCCTCGTATTGTTCACGCAGAGTTCTGGAGGCCAACGTGTTCCTTGCCAAACGAGGGAATAGCGCAGCATAGAAGACCAGAGTGGCGCCATAGGTAATGAAACCTATCATGTACAAAGCCATAGCCAACGGCCAACGCGAAGGAACTGCATGGGCATGTTTAGCCAAAAAAAAAAAATGACAGATGGGACGAAAAAGAGATAAATCACCAGTCAGACTCATTTCAGCGAATTGAGATGCCCAGCAGATGACAGTGACTACTAGCAGCAGCCAGCGGCCAAAAGTGCCATAATCAGCAGCAGAACCTATTGTCGTGAATATCATAGTCATAACCTAGGAATCCCGTCAGAACGGACAAGAACTTTGGGATGCGTAATTCGTCTAAGTACTCACAGCAAAGCTGACGCCGTTCGCAATCAGAACTACACTCGAGACGGCTTTTGTCCCACCCGCCCATGGGAGGACGCACTGCCCAGAAGCATCGGCAGCGCCGCAGGACGAACCGGGCCCCTTAACGGGGTCGAAGCCAGCTGCGAAGGCCAGAGACTGGAAGAGCGTCATAGAGAAGCCCAAGGGACCGACTCCCTATCTCAATGTTAAATGTTGATAAAAGCAAAGAGATACCGAGCGCATACATTATCACCATTGTAGTACACTTTTGTGCTTCAAGTATTAGCATATATTCAGTCCACGAAGAGCAGAGTAGGTTTAACATACAGTAGTAGGCCCAAAGTTCTTTCCGAGTCACGATGGGCTCATTCTTGGTGATGGACGAAACGAAAGCCGGGCCTTTGCTTTGTTTCCCAACGTTATCTTCCGCCCTCTCGATCTCAGTCGACATTTCCTTCGACTTCTCCGAAGTCGTCAGGTCAAGCTCCCCATCGTGATCTTTCGGCAGCGTTGGAATAGTCGAAGTGATCCCAGACATGGCTGGCAGTCGTTCGCTGGGACTCTTTGACCGGGGAAGTAAAGATAGAGTCTAAGCTAGAACTCGCCATCACAGACGGCCTATATTAACCATGGCTGTTTGGGTTCTTCCTTCAATTGTAATCGTATCTTCGGGGTCGTGTGATAAGATGCATATCGCTTCTGGGCTAAGTATAGGCAACTGGCCATGCGCTTCGCCAGGACTCAACGGAGGTGCTGGCAGGTCTAGTGGTCCGATATCAATGATTCTTCATTCAAGCAAAGGTTTTGGTGTTCTAATTCCATTCTGCGACCAAGAGAAGAAAGGGGAAAGTATTTTTTGAAGGAACAGAAAGCAGAATACCAGGTTGTGTTTTGGTGTTGAGGAGGAAGCGTAGATGGACGCCGGAACAATGAAAACACTTTACGAAAACGACCGGGCCGGCCATTCCGGTTGTTTCTCTCTTTCGCTGACCTGACGAACTTCAAATTCAAATTGAAGGCATCATGCACTAGTCCTCAGTTTCTTGATTATCTCCCGAGGATGATAACCTTCTATCCTATACGTCGAAACCAGGCAGGCAGTCGTACTGTCAAAACCTATTTCTGGCCGCCATGTGTCCACCAGGTCAAGACGGGATGTTGATTTTCTCAAGGGCTGCAGAACCGTTGAAGCGTTATCGCTAAACGAGTATCTTGGGAATCATTTTCAAGGGCTTTATTTGGGACAAGGTATGTTATCTTTCCTCAACCCGAAGGAGCTGACAATGCTGATACGAATGAGATCTAGACTTCAAAGTGTTTTACCTCGATAATGTGGCCGATCGCTTTCTCTGACGGGACGGCGAGGGCAGCCCTATGTATGCTATGCATATTCCCTCTTTGTGCACGCGCAATTGTCGATATCCTCTCAGAGCATCCCTTCGGGTTCGTTTTCAAGTTTCGCGGCTATGAAGAACCTCAGTACCTGGCTGCATCTCAATCGGTGTACGGGATACCCCTTCCTGCAGCGGTCCCAGCAATAGGGTTCACCCCAGCGACGAGCATTTGGGCAGAGGATCCTACAATCACGAAAGAGTCAATCGAAAACCAGCTGAACTCGTATCGGAGATTTGATGATGTCTGGAATGAATGGTTCATCGAAAGCTGCTTGCTCATATCCTACGAAGGCGACGAGCGAGCAACCTTGGATCCCAACGTATACACCTGGCTCACATCCCTAGGCATCTCTCACCTCTTCATTTCTGACAATATTCAACGAATCGCGGGAGAAACCATTCCAACATCCACTTTCGCGGAACCGCCGCCTCCAGGGCCCCTTCTGATATTCCCCTCAGAAGATGGCCACCCAGAACTCACTTTCCACACCGTCTACAGGCTTTACCTCGACTACTACGATGCGTTTCTCTTTGGCTCCATCCCCGACCTTGTACTTGGAGGATGGATCCTGACCAACTTGACCCGCACATTCGAAGACGGCTCCTCTTCGCAGCTCATCCCCGTACCCACGCGTATCAGATCCTCCACAACTCAACCCCTCACAGGCATGCGCTTCGGCCTCAAAGATATATTCGACGCCTCTGGGCTGCC
This sequence comes from Pholiota adiposa, assembly GCA_009935795.1. Lineage (NCBI taxonomy): Eukaryota > Fungi > Basidiomycota > Agaricomycetes > Agaricales > Strophariaceae > Pholiota > Pholiota adiposa. The sequence continues at coordinate 294,467 of QEYC01000036.1, forward strand.
TACAGCCGCCGGCTCACGCGCGTACGCGCTCACGCATCCCATCCCAAACACTACCGCGCCATCCGTGCAGCGCCTGCTCGACCTCGGCGCGCTCATGGTCGGAAAGACGCGGACATCGCAGTTCGCGCACGGCGCAAATCCTTGGGAGTTCGTGGACGTACCGTACTCATGGAACCCGCGCGGGGACGAACACTTCACGGCATCCGCGTCGAGCTCTGGCAGTGCTTGTGCAGTGGCGGGATATGCGTGGCTAGAGTTCACGGTGGGCAGTGATACTCGGGGTAGTGTGAGGAAGCCGGCGGCACTGGTAGGCGCGTTTGGGATTAGACCGTCCCATGGAAGTATGGATCTTAGTGGAGTGGTGCCGTTGTCGGAAGAGATGGATACTGCTGGATTTTTTGCCAGGCATCCTGGCATTTTTTATGAGGTGGCGACTCAGTGGTGAGTGTTCTATTTAACAAACATTATCAATCATTAAACATTGGATACAGGTACGCAGAATATCTAGTTGCAAGCAATGGGCCTTTCCCTCGTTTTCCATCAAAACTTATTTATCCCATTGAACACTTTCCGGTAAAAAATGAAGCCGCGCAAAGATTGATTGACCGATTTGTCAAAACTTTGCAACATCATCTTGCCATCAACACCGTTCGCATTAATTTCACCGAGCAGCTCATGCCATTTCTCCCCAACAATAGTTTTCCTGCATTCCAGTTATCATCCAACAAGCTCGCGGAATATCGCTCCTGGGTAGATGTTGGAAAACCAATCACAGAGGCGTTTATCGCGGAGTTTTCCAAACTCCCCGTCTTTGACCCCATTCCACAGAAGATGTTCGCTCGCGCTCAATCTATTACAGAGAACGACTTCACAGCCGCAGTGGAATTGAAGCGCACGTTCCAAAAAGCCATCTCCCAGAACATCCTCAAACCGGACTCGCACTCATGCTCCGACTCTCTTTTTATATATGACGCCGCCACAGGCGGGGTACCTTCCTACAGAGTTGAGGAATTTAACCACCTCTCGGGGGCAACGCCCTTCCTGCTCACTGCCGCCGCCGGCGCGGATGGTGAAGCGCGGCTAGCAGATTACTTCAATTTCCTGGCGTCGATGGGGGGCTTGCCAGAGATCACGGTACCGATTGGGGAGGTCAGCTATTATAGCCGACTGAGTAGGAAGTGGGAGTATATTCCGGTGGCGGTTGAGCTGGTTGCGAGGAAGGGTTGTGATTGGATGCTTGTGGATCTGGTGAAGAAGTTATGGGAGTTGAGGATCGTACGGGGTGTGGGCGTTGGGCGGTCTATGTTTTTGTGATCCTATTATTATCAATTAAATCATTTATCCAAGAATCTTTCTTCCGATGGCCAATTTCCCTGTATTGTTCTTCTTACAGATGAACTTCAAAAGTTTAACGTTCGATGTTTAGCGATCAACATCCAATATTGAGGCCTTGAAGCTTGAAGACCTGAAGTCAGCGACCAAGTTCGGCGGCCTTCGGCACGATGCATTTGAAAGGCCGCAAATTCGTGTTTGGTCGTCGAACGATCGTCGAATTGTGCGGTTCCCGCGAAAATGCTTGAGATTGTCAGCTTTCCTATATTATCCTGGCCCCAAATATTCAAGAAGAGATCTTATATGCTATATATTGAATCGTAATTCTTACTTCGGAGAATTGTGGAACTGTCGTTCCGACTGCGCACGGAATCCGCGCTCATCGACCGTCCAATTACCTATTCACTCATTCACGCTACGACATTCCAACCGACTCAGCAGGAACAACAATTTAATACATTTCGGCGCTGCTCAAGAACAAATCCGACGGCATCTAATAATAGGACGCGCCCAGCCAACGAGAGTCAATCCCCAAAAAGTAATTATATTTCAAATTCATTGCATTCCTCCTCCTTCCTTTTCTTTTATCCTTGTTCTACCACCTTCCATCATCTCTTGGCCCTTCCATCCCCTTTGTTTCATCTCCCCCAAAGTTCCACAAGTTTCTTTATTTTTCTATGAATTTTTCCTGAAATTTTCCGTATAAAAAGAGATGTATTCGGTCGGTAGCTAGTCAGTGAATTGGACCCCCAGTTTATCTCACCATTCGTTCTCGTCTCGATTAAGTTTACGGCGCATCGTCGCGCACCTCAAGTTCAAGCACCAAGTTCAAGCACGCAAAGTTTACGGCGCACCGAGCGCACCTCAAGTTCAAGCACACAAAGTACGGCGCACCGAGCGCATCTCAAGTTCAAGCCCACAAGTTACGGCGCACCGAGCGCACCCAAGTTTACGATCTCACGACCACACACTTACGTTTACGACGCCCATCGACGGGCAACACCCTTTTGGACATCAAACCTAGGTTGACGCTGACGGAGTCGCGTTCTTACTCCTGGCATCACCCCTCACCCCAATCACCCCTTCCGAGTCTGCCAGACTTCGGATCTCTTCAGAATCGTATGATAATATCGTCCGAGCGGGGTAAACTCTGGATTAAAACACAGATTCTATCCCGATAGTTAAACATCGTGCAGTGTTTTATAGAATACAACGATTTCCTTCTTTCTTCTTTCCCCCGTCTCCCCTCCCCTTTCCTGTCCCTCCACAATGTTACCTGCTTAGCTCTCCCGCCCACCGTGGATGAGATATAATTTAAGAACAGGCCTGGAGCGAGCCGGCTCGGTGGTACCGCGTGGGATGATGTAATCAGTGGCTTTTCTGCTCCGTCGTGGGCAAGCAACAGCCAACTCCAACTTGCTGCTGCTCCTCTCAGCAGGCAGGCATGCGCCCGACCCTGCCCTCATCCCTTCTCGCCCTCCTTATCCTTCTTCTTCCGACCACTATCATCGCAGACCCGCTCTCCATTCCCTTCGATGACTGCTTCGACGATCCGGACAGCGAGGCCCAAAAGTTCACCGTCGATACCGTATTCGCGCAGGTCCTCAAAAATGACGCTTGGGGCAACTTTCTCAATCTTACCGTGCTCGGCACGAGTCCACAGCCTATCGTAGGCTGGACGAACGATAGTACGAGTTTGGGTGAGTGTTTGTCCTGTCCTGTGTATCATTCGCGGGCGCAGAAAGTCGGGCAGGTGGGGTTGGAGTTACTTAGGGTCAAAGCTCGAGGCTTAGAGTCTTTCGATCTTCAATGTGTGGAGATATATCGCCTACAGGCCCTCAAAACTGCAGGCCTCCATTTGATTCTGTTGTCGAGCTTGCATGGGTTGTACGCTCAATCAGTTTCGCTGCAAGAGACGCAAGCTTTGGGGATTCAAACCCAAAGTCGGCGCACTTTATTTTTGTGGAGAATTCTTCTGTGGAGTGGGGGGAAATGGAATCATCATCACGGTGTGGGATTGACTTGCTAATCTCTAATTTACAGCAACTCTGTTCACCACCTCCTCGGTGCTCACCCTCACCGCGTTCTCGAACAGCAGTTACCTATGTCAAACCATGCGGCCACCTTCTCCCCTACCCGCCATCACCTCTTCCGACGGCACGTACTGCCCGCTGCCAGCTGGACCCTTCGCCTTCTCCGCTAGTATACCCTGGGGCCGCGACCGCGAGCTCACCACGCTCATCACAAGACTGCGCGCCGTAGACCCCTTCGGAAAGTCGCTCGTGTGCCTCGATGTGCAGACAACACCACTCGTGCCGAAGAAGGGCGCCCCGTACGGGATGGCGGTGGTTATTCTGTGGAGCACTGTCGCGCTGGCGGCGGCGTACTGGGTCGTCGGGGGGATCGCGCGCGTGGCTTCAGCGTGGAATCGTGGGACGACGCGGGCGGTGAAAGGTGCGTGGGCGCGGGCGAGTAGTGCCGGGTATATTTTGGCAAGTGCGATTAGCGGAGAACGGTTGGCGACCGCGCCTGCGCTAATGCGGTTCTGTGAGTCTGACTACCACAAGTTTTTTGTTCCGTTTGCTTATCGAGTGGTGATTGGGATATGATAGGCACGCCTTCTCTGCGCGATGTGTTCTTCCACACGCAGTGGTGCGCTGTTCTGGCCATGGTGGCGGTAGAGTGGCCGCAATTTGTCTGTACGTATTCGGGCGTATTTCTATTTTTAACGGTGTTCTTTACCTGTCTTCCTCTGTAGACCCGCTACTAACGCAGACAGCCTGGTCGACGCTTACCTATAGTGAGTAACAATTCTCCGACTTTCTGTTTCTTCTTTTGTCGTTCTGTCTTCTTGTATTCTTTTGGTGACCTGTGGTTGTGCTCCACGTCATGTATCTGGGATTTTTGGACACCTATGGCAGTCATCATGCATGATGAATATCTACTATTTGTGACTGAATATGGTGTCGATGTTTGCTAACGTACTGCGCAGATACAACCGTCACATCATCATCCCGTGGCCATCATTACAATCCAACACTCACTGATCCATTTTCTCCACCGTCTGACTTCGCGGACCAAATCGCGGACCCTACTTCCCCACTATTTATCGACACCTCTGTACCCAACTACATCTTCACGCTACCCGCGTCAACCGCACCGGGTCTTGCGTCGTTCGCGTTCACGCTAGGCGTGCGTCCCCGGGACCTATTCCCCATGTGCTTGATCCTGTTCCTTGGGATCGTCGCCGCGACCATCGTCATCTCGCTGTTCATTTGGTTTATTGACTTAATCGCTAATATGCTTCTGGGCTCTGGGCGGCGGAAGGATATGCATGGTGGCCTCGCGCGGCTGGGTGCCCCGGGACGAACACGGAGTCCTGGGTTTGGGTCGAAGGAGTTGGGTGATCTGAGCGCGAGCCCGCCGCTGGGTTTGACAGAGGAGACGAAGTCACTCACGGGCACCATGCCGCCATCACCCGGACCGGGGCAGGCGCACGCGCGCTTCTCGCTTCCAATCGCCAATTCGGAGCGCGGAATTAACTCACACCGCGCGTGGTGGCGGCTGCGACTCCCAGCGGCTGCCGGAGGTGGCTTCCACGGCAGCGCGCTGCACGGGAACCTCGTGCGGCTGCTCGTGCTATTCCACCTCCCGCTAACGCTATTCGCGTGCTATCACCTCGAACTGGGGCACGCGAACAGCGCGACGAACGATACGGGGGTGAGTACGGGCGCGACTGTACTTGCCGCTCTGTCGCTCGTCATCCTCTCGGTGCTAATACCTGCGCACTTGGCGCTACGGGTCGCGTTCACGAGCACGAGCAAGCTGTATTCGGAAACGCGCACACTGCTGTCGCTCGGGCCGCTATATGCGCACTACCGGGGTGGCTCACAGTTGTTTGTGTTGTTGTTCTTTGTGGGCAATATCGCGTTTGGGGTGACCATTGGTGCCGGACAGAAGAGCGGCACGGCTCAGGCCATTGTGATTTTGGTGGTGGAGGTGGGAATGGCTTTGGTGACGAGTTTGTGGCTGCCGTGGGGTGCTGGTGCGAGTATGGGTCTCATCAGCTTTTTGTTCTGTGTGGCGAGGATTGTGATTGCTGTGTTGCTGGTCATTTTGACACAGGCGGTGCGTTTCTCTTTTTTCGTTAGCGTCGACCTTTTCCTAATATCCCGGATTGCTAAAAATAGATATCCATCGGTCCTGGTCCTGGTGGCTGGGTCGCGTACGGCATACTCATCATTTTGGCGCTTGTATACCTCGCCCTTTTGCTCATGCTCATCGCCAAAATAATCGAAGGTCTGCTACGTATCGTCTTCGGAATCGGCTTCGATAAATCCCGTCATACATCGGACACCGGTCTGCTCGGTGTGTTGGGCCTGCTAGGCTGGTCGTGCTGCGGCGGTAAGCGGAAGAGGAAGAGCAGCCGCTCAGCCTCGAAGCGGAAGAACCGTCGGGAAAGCAAGTCTTATTCAAACGGGAACGGTCACTCGATGTCGATGGACCGCGACTCGGATTTGTCCTCGTATATGCCACCGCTTTCTGGCCCCCCAGGGCAACAACATAACGGTATCGCGACACCACCACACTTCCTTGGCTCGGATTCGCGCAAGGGTTCTATGCACTCGCAACCACCATCTGTACTCAAGCCGGAACACGCAAACAGGCCGTATAGAGAGGAGAACGACGTCGAGGACGAGGGTTTTATCATGGGTGGCTGGCAGCCTTTCCCGAGAACTTCGGCAGGCGCTGGCGGCTCTGGGCCAGGTTATTCACCTATTGGTGGCGAACCACACACGACGGGTCTGGGAATTGCTGCTGCTGGGTACAAAGCAGCGACTTCGCCAGCGCAGGCTCCCAAAGCGACTACGGGCACAGGTGTGAGCGCCTCACCTGCACCGTCGAGCGGATTCGCCCGCGTTGGCGGTGGGCGAGCGCATATCGATAGCCCATACGCGATCTCCACGGGCACGAGCTCAACCCATGCGTTCCCTTCTCTGGGACAGCAGAGCGTGCACAGCCAGGCGCGGGGCAGCCAGAGCCAGGTGACGGAGTACAGCGCGTCGACAATTACAGCGACCAATACTAATGCGCGGCGCAATTTCTACGAGGAACCCGAGCCTATGTCGTTTGTGAGTGTTGACATGGGTGTTGGGAGCAATGGGCTGCCGGCGGGCGCGATGCAGCCCGCGCATATACGCACAAAGAGCCAGACGGCGATCGTCGAGGACTATCTGCCTGCGGCAGCAGCGACTGCGTCTACCTCGGGTTCGCAGCAGCAGCAACAGCAACAGGAGCAACACCAGTGGGAGTTACAGAACCAGCCTGCAGGCGTCCGCCAGACTCACGTCTCGGAAGACACATACCTGAAACCGCCTGCAGGCTTCTCTCTGGGTGGGCCCGCGGATGGCGAAGAGGAAGAGTCTGGCGACGATCAAGATGCGCAGAAGAAGAAGAAAGGCAAGCCATGGTACCACATCCGGCGGAACAGACCACACAGCAGCGAGGGCCGAACATCGACCGCAGATCCTGGCACAGCGGGTGCAGCTGGCCCGGTCGACCCGGAGATGGGCGGTGTAGGCGCCGCACCTCAACAACAAAGGTCGTTCGTCGTAATCCGCAAACCGCCAAGTTCGATGGGACGCTTGAACCAAGCTGGCGGTGATGCCAGCGCAAGTGGCAGCGGCGCTGCTCCTGCTGGGAATGCTACATACCCAAAATCTGCATCACGGCCGCCAACACGATAAAATACTCGTCGTTCCACCCCTCAGAGACTTATTGGATTTTTAACGAAGCGGCCCCAGCAAATAGGTGACACTCGGTCTCCTCAACTCGCCCCTTCGATGTATCTTGTTTTCTTATCATATCCGAAGTTTTATTCTCTTTTTATCTTATTGTCTTTTCTTATTCTTGCATTTGGCATACATACCTCCATGGACATTTTGGATCACATTATAAACAAGGAGTCTCTCTTGTGGTACATCTACAGCTCCAGCTTTCCTTCGCTCGCTCTCAATTTATGCACTAACGGACCTCTTTCTTTTATCTCCACCTATGTTTTTTGTACCATCGTAATTATCTCGCACCATTCATGCAATCCATTGACATTATTCTGTTAGTTGAATTGGAGGGATTGTAGATATTTATTTCAGATGTTTACTGTACGAGCTAGACAGGCGCAAGTGACCGGTAGATTGCAAGAGAATACATCACTTCAATCAATTGGGTTATGTATGACACAACACGAGAAGAAAAAAATACAATGCATCGCACCAACAACGCGCTAAACATCAACTATCGAGGTCCCAAGAACAATCAAAGCATTCAATAGGTCTACCCTGTCCGCCGTTCACTTATTTCGACTGAGTGCATAATTTCTTGTGGATTTTCCAATGGGCCTTTTGGCACTTGGACGAACAGTATTGCGTCCGCTTGCACGCAGAGCAAGAAAGCAGTCTGGGGTTCCCAGGCCCTCTGCATTCAGCACACGTAGCCGGTTTAGACGGTCCCATATCCGGAATTCCGGTAAACAAATCGCTCAGTGTCTCTGGAGATGAGAAGGTGAACAGCGGCCCAATCGCCACTCTTGTAGCCTCTCCATGAAAGAGTTTCCACTTAGAGATCGTGCCGAACCGCCCAAGATTCTTCCCTTTCCCACAACTACAAAGCGGGCTGCGTTCAACCCCTTCCAAGGAGACCGGTATGCCTTGCGTACGATACTCACAGGCACTAGTATGCTTCCACACCCGACATCGTTCGGCAAGAACAGGTAGCAAGAGTCTCCATGCGCGGATTTCATCGGCAAAGGTGATAATCTTGATAGCGTGGCCTTTCGCAACTGCATCCAAAGCAGGACGCATTTTTTGCCTAATTCCTTCGATGAGGGGAACTGCGCAGGCATCGATGACAACACTATGAGACGCAAGGTCGAACTTGATGTCGTTGACAAAAATCAAGGTATAGAAACCATACTGATCCGGGTCGTAAAGGCCAAATATTCTCGACCATTCTTGGGGGTCCTTGACCTGCATTTCAGCATGTTTGATGAGCATGCAGCCTATGCTTTCCTTGAGATTGACGAAGGGCCCCTGTTCTCGTGGAGAAAGAGTCCGTCTTGCCACTGCTTCCCTCCGGGAAAACACCGTTCCATTGAGGGTGGTCAACCACTGGATGTCTTTCTCCGTTCCGAGAAGCTTCAAAGCTGGGAGGACCTTGAGATTGAGATAATGTACATTCAGCAGGTTGATATGGTCGCCGTTATCAGACGCCACAGCAAAGGGATTCAGTGAAAGGTCTTGAGAGTCGTTGAAATCTGAACGAATGGGGGATTCAACCTGAGATAAACAGCAATGGTCAGAACTCCAAACGTAATTCGACAAGAATAATACATGACCGCCAAACGTAGCAAGAATCAAAGAATCTGTTACTGGCGTCACTGATACCTCGCTGCCGCTCGCAAGTGAGCGCATAGACATAGAATCTGTGATGTCCTTCCGAATAATCAAATGCGTCACCATCTTTCCAGAAGGGTCGAACTTGAGCATTGCGTCCTTTTTGTCTTCGTACGCTGGTGGTAGAATGGCATGGGCGCTACGAAGGTGTAAAATCTCCTGGGAATTGCTAGGACGATGGCGGACTACCTGGATGTGAGACTTGTCTGTCAAGGATGCGGAATAGATAGTAAGAAGCATGCCCAAGCGAGAGGCCAGATGAGCGGTCTTTGGAGTGCTGCGTATATGAAGCCCGACTTGAGTCGATGCCGGTGCAATAGTCAATATCCATGATGGCATATAGAAAGTGGCAATCAGAGAAGAACTCCCGCTCCATCCCTTTGGGTCTTCCTTGATGGTGACTTCAGGTTCGCCATCGATGACAGAAACCTCAATGTCGCCGAAAGTAAGGTGGATCGATGAGTGGATGTTTGCAAAACTTGGTTCATTAGTTGTTATGCAATGGAGCATCGGCGTCTGTATTTCATTGGGGGATATATCTTCCAAAAACTTCAATTCTTGTCGGGGGATTTTTAGGACGATACAAACGACAGGAGGGATTTTCTTCCAGCGATGGAATGTATGGCCAAGTGGGTGCGGACCCTCCATACGTGAGGTGCTCACCATATCGGCGGCGGGTTGGGTATACACATTGTACAAAAACATGTAGCACATAAGATCTTGATAGTTGTTCAATCCCATCAAGAGGCTTCGATCATATGCAATAAGATCAACAAGATGGCCCATAGTTCGTGACCAATCAATCCTGACCCTTCTCTTGACGAGGGCAAGAAAAGCCACAAAGCTTTCACGAACATAATGTATGACGATTTGTTTGTTGAGACTTGCAGCATCGGGGCACTTGAGCTTCTCGTCTATATTTTCGTCCGCAAACATTTTCAGGTAGACAGAGAAAAAGAATTCCGCTAATTTCTCTGAGTCACAAAGCAAATTGAAATGTCCTAGTGGGACGTCGTGGAATGCAGAGATCGTATTTGGAATGAAAGATGAGACGAATCGCCAGGACATTGTTTCATAGATTTGGCGGGAGTTCGGACTGGACATCAGAATTTCGTGCTTGTCAGAGTGGGTTGAAAAATGCCAAAGATGAGGCGAAGGTGCAACACCCAGCAACATGGAAAGGGTTGGGATATCCACAAGTGCGCGCTCGCTGAGGGGCGACTTTATTGGTCCTGAGGTTTTCGGGCGAAGTAAAGTATTGGTGTAAAGAACCGACCAAGGCTTTTTGTCCAATAGAGGTACCGTAACGATCAAGATGTTAAGTAGGCCAGTGTGGTCGGTCAGATTGGAAGTATCGATGACGTTGAACGATAAGGGGGCTGAAACTTCCGCGGAAGCGCTATAATTGCCTGCATCAAGGGCAATTGGCAAGCCGCCCCATGGATGGGCGTAAATTCCAGTCTCCGTCGTTCTCTGCTCTCTGCAGATATGCAGCGCTCGACAGAAGGCAAGGGATTCGCCAACGAAGAAGCGTATGACAAAATTCGAGGTCAGCGGCGAAGACAGACGCGTCTTGAACGATTGACACCACGAAGAAAATTGTGCTTTCGCAGCATTCACGAGATCTTCGGTAGTGACTGGCGTCGGCGTATTTCCGCGGTTCACTGATTCTAAAGCCGGGGCCAAACAGAATGCAGCGATAGGGTCCGTGCCATAGTGGACGTTGAATTTTTTCCCAGATAAGGAATACCCAAATGTCGGATTGACGTAGGGCGTTCCGATGGTTTGCGATGTCGCTGATTTGGTGACGCCCGTGGTCCAAAATGATGAGTGTGAATTGAAGCTTCCACTAAGGATGGAGAGAAACAGAGGGCCGGTGGCTCTCAAAGCAGTCGCCACAGATTTTCCAAGGTCTTCGCGAACGGCTTGCATGCCGGCAAGGAACGACGCCTTCCAAGCTCTGCGTTCACTCTGGGAGAGATTCTTGGATTCGGAATACAAGCCCCAATGGCGTCGGATCTCCGAAAGCGACTGTTCAGTGCAGAATCGCATAAATCTGCCGTATTTAGAGTCTTTCCAGGTTTTCATGTCGGAGGATGCTTGGAGCAGAGTCCGACATTGAGTGATGAGGACGTTTTGAGATGGTTCGTCAAGAAAAAAATGATAGAAAATGGACTAGGCCGTGTCTGTTGAGACCCCATCGACGATCATGGTCAACAAGAGTATATTGCGCGCTAGAAAATCTCAGAACTTATAGTCTAGCCTATGAACGATGAAAAATATCATACCTAGGATAGCCGGTTCCCAGTCGCAGCATGTAAAATCAAGAACACGGTTGCCTGATGATAGTCAATATCGTTGATCAATGAAATGCCCCAATGTATTAAATGCACTAACCACGAGCAAGGTCCGCATACACAGTATACAAAATGCTTCGTGGGTCACCACAACCAAGCAGAAGGATGTATGCGCTTTTTTCGGGCGATAGGTTTTGGGTAAAACAAACAGGCGGAGTGTTTCCTATCGGATAGAAGAAGGTCTTCTTGGGCCAAATAACTGTGTGAGCCATGAGAGTTCAAAAGTCGAGTGCGATGCGTAGGGGGTAGCCTGGGTAGGAGCTCGGATTCGCCTCAGTTACATTGGAGTTATATAAACTTGCGGCCACCTAAAGTATTGATAGGCTTTGAAGGATGCTATTAGAGAATATCGCTGCGGATATAGACGAACTAGGCGCCCAGGGAATCCGACCACGAGTGCCTTTGAGTGCCTTTGAGTGCCTTTGTACAGGGCATGCCGGGGTTGGGCTTGTCCTTCGAGTTGTCGATGGCGTCTTAACTCTAATTAGGTTCAATAAGCAGATGTATCACCATTAACATACCCTACGGGTAGGTCCAGTCTCCTGCGCCCCAGTTCATGCCGATGCAAAAGCGGAGAACGCGCGATTGACCCGCCATGAATCGGAAGCTTATGCTCAAAGTTTAAAGTGCCTGCTAGCTGCTAGAGATCACTTGGGCACGAGAGTAACACCTGAGTGTATGCAGATGTTCCATAGCACAGAATTTCGTAGTGAATGGCGTCTTTGAGTAGAAAAATTTGGACTAGAGGATCGATAGATGGATAGATGATGGTGGTGTAAGTATAGGTTCAGGTTCAACAGTCCGGTGGCGGTGCATGTCGGGGAAGGTGTATTCCCACGCCATCTTTGCGAAATTACAAGAAGCGACTGTCCATACGATAAGCAGCACGTTGAGGCATAATGAGCCAGCCCTCTCTAGGATTGCAAATAGTGGTACCTTTACCAAAAGTAATTTCAAAAGAAATGACATTTAATTGCGACGTTTCATGACTTGTTGCCAGCGATGTCGGACTCCTGCAATGATGCTCGGAAACGCGAGAAGACGGCGCGACGGAAGAACATGAATAGTGTTCAGCTTCTCAGTGATCTTTTGTAGAACTAGGTCCTCGTGGCAAAGTGAGCAAGTTGAAGCGCCTACTGCCCTCTCTCGGATTTTTGGCATTTCAATTTTGTTTCAATTGGTTTTACCGCCATCAGAGTCGCCGGTAAGAACCAAAAATCCTTCCAGCCTCATATTGATATACTACAAAGGGTATGGCGTGCGATTAGGGGCCAGCCGTCCTCTGCAAGTCATTATTAAACTCGAAAGCAAGGGTAGTATGTAAGCTAAGTAAAAATGCGCGTGCGTGCGTGCGTGCGTAGGCGTAGGCGTAAGCATAAGCGTAAGGGTGTCGAACGAATCCGGTCGTCTCGGTGTATCATGAAGCGTATATGCATGGCGTATAAATAATGCGCATATACGCATGTAAGTGGGTGGGTATACGTGCGTAGCATGGTACGGTGGGTGCTGGTGGTATCTTCACGGTTCGTAAATCGTGATGTCGTAATTATCGTGTACACCTGGTATACGACGGCGGGAAAGCAAGCAAGCGGGGAGAGCAACGAAAGCAATGATGAAAGCGACAGACAGTGAGTTGGAAGTTGATTATGTGCAGGTTGTACAATGTATGGTGCGATGCAATACGATGAGATGGGCATCAGAGCGGACTAGAAGACAAGAATAAGTAGCGCGGTGAAGCACTCGGTGGTGCATATGGGTGGGAGGGGAACAAGAACGAATCAGCGAGAATCATGCCCTAAAGGAGGAGGCCGACCGAATCTAAATGCGCATCCGCATCCGCGCGCCTCGCAGCAGCCGCAGGAGAATCATACGCAGGTGGCGCATACGCATTCGTGCGCGGACCGCGCGCATGTATAGTCGCGATCTCCACAGGTTCAGACAGTAACGCCGTCGAGTCCGATGTGAAGCCCACAGCGGTAAACGGGCAGAGTACTGCAGAATAGGATATACTGAAGTGCCCCATCTCTGAGGTCGGCCGGAGGTCCTTCGCCAGGCGGATCTCGCCCTCGAGGTGTCGCGTGTGCGCGTCGCTGGGCACGTCCGAGGACGCCCACCAGACGGCAGCACCCATGTCTTCGACTGTTTCGTTCCAGGCGACGTCTTTCCGCGAGGATGAGGTTTTGTTGTAGAACCGCACTCGGCGTCGAAGGGAGAGCACGATAGAGGTTGGGGAAGAGAGCAGGTCGAGGACTTGGGTGTCGTTGCCTTCCAGTGTTAGGAAGCAGGGCATTACTGAACCGCGGGAGTAGCACAACTAAATAAAAATAGGTAAGATACAATTTATGAGACATAGAAAACGAAACATACTGGTTTTGCGAGTGAGAGCTGAAAAGAAATCAATGAACAAAGGGCTTTGATTATTAACATAGACGACTCACCGTAGCTTTAGCCTCCGCGCGGTGCACGCAAAACATAGTACCCCTCACAGCAACGGGGCGCATCGTCTTCCACCCCTCAGGATCCGACAACGGCCCAGGGACAGGCAGGAATTGCTGGTACGCGATTTGCCTGAGCAGTGACGGCGCCTCCGGCCGACTGCTGGGCACATACCCAAACGCCGTCTTGATCCTGTTATCCGCTCGTAGCTTCCCGCGGGACACGATTATCGTAAGGTCGTATTGGACGCTAACCCGGGTCTGGCGCTCGAGGAACGTTTCGGGGAGCCGGAATGGGCGCATTTCGCCCGACCCTGCTGGAACTGTCACTGTCCGCGGCAGTGGGATAGACAGCGGCCACACGCAGTGTCCTATCAGCTTGCTGCTGCTGGCACCTTGTGATGACGAGGGTATCCGTGGCTGCTCTGGAGATTTTGACCAAATTGGTTGGGCAAGGTTGAGAAAGACGAAGGAGTCGTCTATGTTAGAACCAGTGATAATACGGCCGGTTACCTTTGTTTGAACGATAAGAAAAATACGACGACAACCAATAAGAATAAGAACGTACGAAAGCCGTTATCGCCTGGATCGAATCGCCCCGCTGGGCGTCGAGCTCGAGCCGGCCATCAATATTTTCCTTCTCAAAGAACGTGGGCAGCGACTTTGAAGACTTTGCGCTGCTAAATACACGAAGCGTAACCCAGGGCTTGGACTTTCCGTCAGCAAGTTGGAAGACGTGTTCGGTGGGCTCGCGTTGGAGATTAATGGGTTGAGTAAGGGTATTCCGGCGGGTGTATGGGGGCAGCTCAGCAGCGACGCCAGAAGATGGTGCCGGACCAGGTCTAGTGGAGAATCTCCTGTAGCGGGGCGGGGACGAGGCGTCCATTAGGATAAGATCTAAAGGAGAAGGGTAAGGATTTGGGACCCACTGAAGTTGACTAAATACGAGGGCTTCATAAAGGATAGGCCTATTGTAGCGGCCAAGAAGATGATGTGATGATGTGAACAAGGGGAATCCCGAAAAGGAGCGTCGATTAAGCATCACTTTCCACGGTCGACTCACAATAAGTGCTGCATTCCATAATACAATTGTACCAGGGTCTCTCCGTTGTGCAGGTTCCTTGCTGCCTTTCCAGTGACCCAAATCAGGCGCGGCCCGCAAACCTAATTGTCCAACTCACCTGTCTTCGAATTCTGGCCAGCCTCAAGTACCTTCTCCCCTCCCACCGTACTCACTTACCCGCATTTCGTCTGTCATTAGGGCCATTTATACACCGCAATCAAGCACATGAGTCTCTCGGACTGTCATTCCTTATTGTCCACGAGCGCTTGACCAGTTGAGGATGGGTTTTCTAGCGGAAGCCGATGGATTTGAGAACGTCACTGATCATACTAGTAGGCGCAGGTTAAGTATTTCCGTCATATCAACTGTTTTAACTAAGCTATTGCATCGAGCGTTTCGTGTACCCTTCGAAGTAATTATAATAGATTGTGCGATTTGGATATCGAGCGTTTCCAAAGGATTTTGATGCATTGTTGTCGTAGTCGTCTTTTGTGATTGAATATACTTTATGCGGGCGCTTGAATTTGCCAATGGGATTTCGGGATCAAATAGTTGCGTGTTACTCGTCCATCCTTAGGCGTTTCGCGCAAATTTCGAGGTTCCATTCATTGTAAATGGATGAACTTCAAGTTCTCTCAAGAGTGAAAAGTACAATCCATGAACCAGGTCAGCATATACGGTATACAAAATACTTCTTGGATTATCACAACCAAGCAGATGAATATCCGTGTTTTTGTCGGGCGAAAACCCTTGAGTAAGGCATACAGGTGGTGTAAATCCAATCGGCAAGAAATGCGATCTCTTAGGCAAAATAACAGGATGAGCCATGTCAGAATGCTAGGTGAGAGACGTAGGGTGCAGGGGAAAGAGCTAAGACTCACCGCTATGTTCTCTTTATGTTCTGAATTATATAGAGAGGCGACGTCGCCCGAAAGCGTTGATAGGCTCAGAGTGATTCTCATCCCAAGTTCCATTGCAGGTATCAATCATGTAGAGGGCTGGTAACGAATACACTGGGATCGGTCTGCCTCTCCTCGTGGTGTCGACTTACATAGCGTAGCGAGGTCGGAAGATGAGTGTAGATTTTCCAAGTTTCCGCGCGATCGCTGGCGTGTTATATTCGATCTTCTTGGAGTCAGCAAACATACTGAGCAGAGTCATGAAGCTGAAGCTCGATTGAAGTTCTTCGCAAGCGAAGCTTAAAAGTCGTACTGTCGGATATCCAGAAGAGATGCTGATGGCTAAAGCCTAAGTCGTAGCTCCGTAACACATGTCCTTTTTGAGTTGCACTGCGGGGGGCGTTTGTGGAAGGGACATTCAAGTTGACGAGGCTGGTATGAAGTTGGGTTGAAGTTCGGACTCCGAGTGATCCTTCAAAAGTTCAAGGCGGCGGTGTGGCGGTGTGGCGGTGTTGGAAGTATTCTTCCCACGCCATCACCAGGACTCACCAGAAATCCACAGCGACGGTGCCTTGAAATTCAATTGACCTAGTCAAAAATAGCTGTATTTTATACACTTTTCCCTGACAAATTTCTTTACTAATAACCTCGCAACTTCCGAAGCTGTTGGACACCGTAGCAGGAATGTCTATTCACAAAAAAAAAAAACACCCAGTTCAAGGGTCATTAATCATTGGACAAAGCATCGAATCGCCACGCTTATAAACACACAATACAAAATCGGTGGTACTGTCTAGTTATTGTCCACATATATAGGTAAGTACTACCAGAATCCAGATACTAACATCCATTGTTCATCTTCCAAGAAATATAACACTCTCCTTTGACTCTCCTCTCCTAAAACTCTAGAGTTCATACCCAGCTGTGTGCAGAACCGTTGCGAACTAGACAAGCAGCACGACAGACGAAGAAAAAACTGTCAGTATTGGCAAAAAGGTCTCATGGAGGCTAGGCATGTGGTGCCAACGGTTCCCCCGGCCCTACGTCTCGCTACCCGCAACACCACCCGCGCTACCGCCGAGGCCTCGTGTGAATATACCGATAAGGCTACATCGACGCAAGCTACGCGGACCACTACATTACTCGACAATCCACGGCTGGGTACGGCGTATGGATGGCAGGCCGCCTGGTATCTTGGAGCTCGAAATGGCAGCCAACTTTCGCCCTATCCACCACCGAAGTGGACTACATGTCCATGACACGCGCTATACAGTGACAGATCACCTGGATTATGATGTACGCATTTCTTGACGAGGTCGGCTTACCCCAGGAACACCCCAGGATCTACGGCGACAAGTGATGCGACGTATAGTATGTCGGCCGAACGGAACTTTTCACGACCGTCAGTTCTGGTTCACTCTTTCCTGTCCTGGTCAGTGTTTTAATTCTTGTGCGATCAAATAATTTCGCTGATTCCAACGAGATTATGTGAGCATCCAGCTTGCTGTTATCGAGAATACAAAGCAGTTTCTAGTCCGAAACTACCCAATGGACGCTTCCTGATTCAAGCGCTTGATGGGCGCTTATTAATAATACTCAAAACATTGTTAGGATTAACTACCGTCCGATGCGATACAGAATATGTAAATGCACTCGACTATACAGAATTGACAAAATACCGTACCTATTAGGTATGACTAGCTTAGGGTATACTTCAGCACCCAATCCATTTTGATGTTGAAAACGAGCTCGAATACGAAATTGGACAGTATGTTTTCTTCCTCCGTGGGATCTACACATCGCATGTGTGTTCTATATACGCTTCGTCGGAGTGGTATAACGAATACTTAAAAAAGGTCATCATTGATCGGCTTCTTTATTATTATGAGCGATTTGTCTTTGTATCTGCTCGCGGAATGAATGCATGATCAATTGACTCTGACCACACAGTGTATATACTATACTTAGCATTGCATTTGACACATTGACAAAATCTGTGGAGCTTTTTTATGTTCGCCACAAGAAAACACACAGTTACACGTCCAGGCTCTGTATAACGTACGGCTAGGCGAACTGTCGCCGTGCAGATCCATCAAGAAACATCATCTGATTTTTGCGTGACATGAGGCCGCGGGGCACGCTCCGCAGCAGAAGTCGTTCTTCAAAGACAATCCTCCCCAATACTCATTGATTTGAAGTATCGAAGTGTGAATCTGTTTATCATCCTTCCTTCCACACAACCAAGTGGTCACATCCCGATTAGGCCATCACAATTCCTTATATGGCCAAAAGCCACCGATCGTCAAAATTCCAAAACAAGGCGCTCATAGAGCTCTTGATTCTTGAGATCTTGAGAATTGACAGGCTTCAAGTTTCTCCAATCATACTGGCTACTCAAAATCTCCATCATTGGTTGCCACTGACGTCTGACGGTCTGTGGGCGGTGATGCATGAAATCACAACGCGCTTGCAATCGCCCTAACCATGAATACAAAGAGCCACGCACACGCGAAGCATAACGTACGCTACCATTACGTCCGTGAACGCGTCAGCGATGGCCATGTTCTGATCGAGCACGTTCCGTCTGACAAAAATCTCGCTGACAGTGACATTTTCATTAAGCAGCTTTCTCGCGCTGTTCACCAACGCCTTTCTCGAGAAATCGGACTTGCGGCATAAACTCGTCGACCGATGTCGTCTGGTGAGCGTTGAGGTAGATATGACACGGTCTTTTTCTTACTTACCGTTTTATTTTATTTCATCCGAGTCTTTACTCCTTTTATCCAAAACATTTCCTGTTCTGGCAGCGCGTACCGTTCCACATCCTATATTTCACCGTTAGGATGAGCTGTGCTACTGTCATATTCCACCGCCGACAATAATTAGCTTGGGCATCAACGCCGGGCGACTGCCTGGATGGAGTATCAAATTCAAGCAAGAAGCAGTAACGAATCATTCTGACCACTTCACGGGGGTCTTTTCATTTAAAATGCCATGCAAAGGAGGCTTCCTGGGCTTTTGCGCCTCGTACATTGAAAATGACAGTGACATTAGAGAATTATGTCCGATTACCGAGGTAGATGTGGCCTATATGAGACTATCTTTCCCGCGAGATATGTTTTTAGATAATCTTCTTACTGGATGTAAGTCGATCAATCGTGCTTCGCGCCTAGCTATGGCGAAAAAAACATACTAGCGCACATTGTGCTACTTTGTCCAACACGCTTTCTGTTCATGTCAAAAGGGACTCGGGTGCGTTGATAAAATGAAAAGATTCGAACACCATTGGGCCAATTGGAACCTTCTCAGAATCATTGTAGCACAAGGGATTGTGCACACTGGTGTGACGACGATGTTGGATGATGACTCCGGTGACGGAGTAGGGTCTGGACGCTTTAATAAAAATTTAATAGGCCCTTTACTCGATGGTTTACTGCGAGTGAACAGCAGAATGCGATGACGATGACAATTGGTCCTGACCATATGTTACAGAAATTTCAATCGTATAAAGGTGACCCTGATTAAGAGGTAGGACCTTCAGTGAATCTCTCTTCTCCTCATTTACAACCGCAAGAATGTCTCCAATTACTCTCCTCAAGCTTGCTTCTATTGGATTGATGGTGAAATCTATCAGTGTATTGAAAGAATGACTCTAACGTGATCATTTACTTTCTTTAGAGCATCTCAAGCTGCCTCGCCATAGGGCCTGCTGCGGTTGCTCTCGGGACTGCAGGGAATTTTGCTATCCTAGCCAAGTCAGGTGTCTCTACCGTCCCACCCTCTTCCATCCGTGCGTATATTTGGACATTGTGTGCATAATCTTCAATAATTTATGTCTGCGCAGTTGGAAATGTGGGCGTTAGTCCCGTGGGATCAACCTTTGTCACTGGGTTTTCGCTCATCCTCAGCCCACTTGGTACCTCGTCGTCATCTACCCAAGTGACTGGGCAAGTAATGGCTGCAAGCTATAAGAGCCCGACTCCAGCAACCCTTACCACCGCCAGCAGCGCAGTCCTCACTGCGTTCAATAATGCCATGGGACGCACAAATCCGACTGCAATTGGACTTGGCGCCGGTGTGTATTCATATTCATATGCTTAGATTAGCGCTCACTGTTTTTATTGATTATCAGGAAGTATTGGAGGGCTGAAATTTGCGCCTGGTCTCTACAAGTGGACTTCGGGGGTTAATATTGCCAGTGACATCACTATTTCCGGGACCAGCCTTGACAGTACGCACCAGCATTGAAATATTATATTCTGAGGCACTGACTAACCTTTTTTTTTTTTTAAATTGCCAGCTTGGATCTTCCAAATCGCGGGCACACTCACTACTGCTTCCGGCGTAAAGGTGACCCTCGCTGGAGGCGCGCTCCCTAAGAATATTGTCTGGGTCGTTGGTGGTGCAGTGACCATTGGCACAACATCTGTCGTCAACGGCATCGTCCTGGGTGCGACCTCAATCACTTTAAATACTGGTGCGACGGTGAACGGCCGCCTTCTGTCTCAGACCAGTGTCGCTTTAGGGAAAGCGACAGTCAATGCTCCCCTGTAATTACTACTACGAGTGGCCGGTTTTGGGATTGTTTTGTTTTGATTTTTTTCATCGTTCCTTACCTTTGCGCGCTGCTTTGTACCCTGGCGCGCTGCCCTTGCGCGCTACCTCCAAACCCCCGCGTGCTACTCCACAACCCTTGCGCGCCATGGTTCGACTCCCCCTGCTGACGACTCTCTTTCATTTTGTACCTATATTTCCATAGTCAATCATTCCGTAGGACTTCTTTCTTACCCAAATGCCCTAGTAAATACTGGACTCATTCGTCCTTGGCTTCCTTAGTCCCTCGTTTATAAAGCCCATTTTGTATAGTAGTAGTTCTTGAGTCAATCAGATAGGTTACTACTGTCATACTTGGCTCATTCTCTTTCTCTCTGTCTTTCTCTACCTCATGTGCCGTTTCTTAGCCAGTGACGTTCGCGTGACGCATTGGAAAAATCTTGAAAAATTCGCAACGCTCGTAAACACACAATACAAGATCAGTTGTATCGTCTAGTAATTGTTCACTTATATAGGAAGTAACTATTACCAGAATCCAGATAGATCCGAGTCCATTGTTCATCTTCCAAGAAATACACCACTCTCCTCCTCAAATTCTAGAGTTCATACCCAGCCGTATGCAGGACCGTAGCGAACTAGACACACATATGAACAAATAAACAGTCAGCATAGGGGGAAAAGGACACATGAAGGGTGTGCAGGTTATGATGCGCTTTCGCGATAGCGAATAGCTCGTCGAAGTCGTATCCTTCCCGGTAGCAAGCATTCTGTTTGGGCAACTTATGATGCACTGAATCTTTCTACTATTATTACATCAAGTGTATCTTGAGTCTACCTCTATTTTCCACTCGTATTTTCTGTTACAGCCAGAATTCAGAACTTTTGACAAACGCAGTCGGAATGGTTCTAAGTTGGCAATTGACTAGGTTCCGTGGGAATACGGCGTCGGATTGCACCGCCACCGGTCCCCAACGTTTCGCGCTTGAATCCATACCACCACAATACCTATTCCCGCTTCCACCAGTCCTATATCAGCGCCAGTTTTACAACGACTCTCTTAGTCAAGCACGTACATATCGGTTTTTAGACCTTTTTTGCTGGAGATTGCCACGTGGCAGTCGCTATGATGACCAACGGCGACTAGGCCCTCGAAAAAGTTGAATGTGTCTTGCGCCGTCCATCCATGAACGTTTCCAAAATCGAGTCAATCCTTATCTTTCCATTTGAATTGTGGGTAACGGCATACCTGAGTCAAAGGGGGGGAGGCGAAACATACACCAGCCTGCAGGCAGACTCGTGACTATACTTCTTGGGCGCCTATCAGCTGCACATCCGCAGTGGTTGCCGTCTTATGTACTGACCTCCCCTCAAAACTTCCGCTCTCTGTCCGCCACTTCCATCTCCACCGTATATTCAACATTCTATGGCGCATCCTGTCATTTGGCCGAGAAAAACGTTTTTCTACCCGGTTGGGAACACCCCGCCTGTTTGTCTTACTCAAGGATTGTCCCCAGAGGAAAATGCAGATATTCTTCTGCTTGGGTGTGGCGATCCATGAAGCATCTTGTATACTGTGTATGCTGACCTAGCTGATGGTGGGTTTCGTTCATCTGGCCTTCAATGTTTTCCATAATAATCTGACATGCATCCTACTTATCAGGAAATCGTCCTATGGATTTTACGTGCTGTGATTGGGAACCTGCAGTATTAGGTAGGATATTTTTGATTTTCTCAGTAATTGGACCAAACGTTAACTAGTTTTTAGCCCGCAACATATTGCTGTTGACGGTGATTGTTGATGGTGTCACGACAGACGCTGCCTGGTCTATATTCTATCATTTCTTCCTCGACGAGTCTTCCCACAACATTCTCGCTGCCCAATGCCGTAGTCTCCTCCAATCATCCTCCGACATGAAGACGTGGAAGGACTCTAAATACGGCAAATTTATTCGATTTTGCACCGACTCCTCCCTCTCCGAAATCAGGCGCCATTGGAGCTTGTACGCCGAATCAAAGGATCTTTCTTCGACCCAACACAAATCGTGGAAGGATTCTTTCTACTCCGAGATGAAATCAATTCGTGACAGCCATGGAGAGACAATGACCACCTTGAGGGCCTCTGGCCCTTTGTTCATGTCCATCTTGGGGAAAGACCTCAGCTCGTACACGTCATTTTGGACAACGGGCATCACCAAGTCGAAGGCGGCCCAGGCCGTCCCAATGCCTTATGTTAACCCGACATTTTCTTACTCTCTCTCGGGGAAGAACTTCAACGTTCACTACGGTACGGATCCGATCGCTGCTTTTTTCCTGGCCCCTACGTTGGCTCATGGGAAGAATGGAAAGGCCTCAGCATCTGTCACTCTCGAGGATCTTGTGGACGCTGCCAAGTCGCAGTTTTCTTCATGGTGTCAATCGTTCAAGACGCGTCTATCTTCAGCGTCGACCGCGAACATTACCATACGGTTTTTCGTTGGCGAGTCGCTCGCATTCTGTCAGGCACTACACATTTGCAAAGAACAGCAGACGATAGAGACCACAATTTACGCTCATCCGTGGGGCGGGGCACCGATTGTACTCGACGTCAATGATTATGGTGCATCGACAGTAACGCCAGCGTCGTTACTGTTCAACGTCATCGAGACCTCGAACCTTGCCGACCATGCCGGCCTCCTCAACCTATTGGTCGTCACGGTGCCTTTGCTCGACAGGAAGCCTTGGTCGGTGCTTTATACGAATACTTTGCTACGATCGGATCCTCAAGGACCTGCGAAGTCGGGCCTCGCTCAAAGCGCTTTTGCGGATATACCAACGCTTTCGATGTTGCTTGGGATCGCGCCTTCGCCTCATCTTTGGCATTTCACGACGCATTCTAACAAACATGAGATTCTCACCTCTAATTCGACTTCTCGCCAACTCCTCGAAAGCATTTCTTGGCGTTTCGTCGCCCCATCTATCGCTCCCAACATGGTCTCTAATCAACCAGATACAGAGATAGGCCGCTTCATCTTACTCTGCGATGCGAAAAAGCTGGCAAAGTTTTTTTTCTCGGTCTATCTCCGAATGTTCGCAGATGAGAACCAGAGGATGAACATGAGGAACGTTTATGCCGGAAAAATGTCGACTCTCGCTAAACTACACATCATCCATTACATCCGCGTCAGTTTCGTCGCATTTCTTCAACAGGGATATATGCGCATTCGTGAGGAGGCTTGCCAATTGTCCTGGATGCAGGCAACTACGGTTCTTTCTCAGCAATGCCAGCGCCTTTGCTGTTCAATGTCATCGAGACATCAAACCTGATAGATCAAGCCGGTGTTATTAACTTATTGGCAGTCACGGTGCCCTTGCTGGACGCCTTGGCCGATTCTTTATACGAATACCTCACTCGATGCGAAACACGAGGGAGTAGCA
This sequence comes from Pholiota adiposa, assembly GCA_009935795.1. Taxonomy (NCBI): domain Eukaryota; kingdom Fungi; phylum Basidiomycota; class Agaricomycetes; order Agaricales; family Strophariaceae; genus Pholiota; species Pholiota adiposa. The sequence goes on from QEYC01000036.1 coordinate 317,972, forward strand.
AAATCAGCATTCGCGAAAAGTGCCTATGCGGACATTCCGACCCTTTCGATGCTACTCGGTGTCGTACCCTCGCCCCATCTTTGGCATTTCACGTCCCATTCCAACAAACATGAATACCTCGTAGCCAAACCTATTCCTGGGGGCCAACTATGTGAAAGCGTGTCCTGGCGATTCATCTCGTCTTTCGCTTTAAATGCTGCACCAATCTCACAGGGCACGGATTTAAAGCACGTCGCTTTACTTTGCAACCCGGAAAAGTTGGCTAAATTTTTCTTTTCCGTCTATCTTCGAATGTTTACGGACGAAGACTTAGGGGCGTGCCAATATTGCAATGTACAAGGTCCAAAACACCATTCACTACATCCGTGCCAGCCTCGTTTCCTTTCTCGCCCTGGTCAAGCGCAATGTCAATGTGGATTGGCCTCGAACTATGGACTATCTTACACAACTCATTCGAGACGATAAAATGCTGGTGACCGGGATGAACAAGTATCCAGATCTTCTGTGCCATATGCATATACACAATGTCTATACCGACGAGACCCTCACTCCCGCGTATGTTGACAGTATGCGCTCATCTCTCGATAGGTTCCATGTTGGAAGAATGTCCCTTCCGTCGTTTGCGTCGTGCTCAAAAATCCCCGACATCACTTGAAGCAGTTGGAAGAAATGCAGTATGATAAAATCATGCGGCCGATGCTTCAATGCAACATCAGTGGATCGGGTTTCTTATCCTGTCACGCGTCGATTTATTTTTCCTTCGGCGACACCCAGGTCTCTATCGTCAATGGCGAACCTCATGTCACAATTAAGGAAGATCCAAAAGGATGGAATGGAAATTCACCACTGATTGCGACTTTCTATGCTCCTTCCTGTACTCTCACTGTTGTCCCGATGTTGACACAGATTTCACTTAACTTCCGTGCTACGGCTTCTTCAAGCGTCCTTGTCCCGCTGTTAGGGTACAATCTCACTGTCTTCTCCGCATCTTTGACAGATACGGCTCATGTCCACATAACCCGTCATCGTCCGAACAACCCCCTCGAAATCGAATGTCTTCGCACCACTCCAACCTATAACACAGTAGTGGCATCAAATACTGAGGGTGTAATACTCATGTTCAACCCTTCTGGAAAGAAGGCAACCCAACTAGTTGTTCGAAAGCACATCACAGACCCTATTATTGCACAGTTCCTTGGAGGCGGAAGCGAGGTATCAGTAAAACCGAAAACGGATTCATCGCTGCTTGTAACATTTGACGATCATGCGCTTTATTTCACTTATCCCTTCCCGATTCAACTGAAGCGTGTGCAAACTCGAGTCGCTCGGAAATCGATGTACATTGAGGTAAACATCCTGTGACGCCAGATTCATGCGCGGAGTGTGCTGATTATTTTTTTCTTCCTTTAGGTTGAATCACCGATCCGTCACGATTTTTGTGACTCGCAAGATCTATCGCTCAATCCTTTCCCGGTGGCGCACCACAGCAACAATCAGATTAACCTGTTGAATGTCCACTATATAAATCTGGATGTCCTCTCAGCTCTGTCGCTTCCAGCAGAGCGTGAAGATACGGATTGGGTGCTCATTCATGGAGCATTCAACCTTTCTTACGCCGAGAAAATGGCAAAACAAAAATGCGGCGATGATGAGGGTGGAACATTTGTTAGTCTCAAGCAGACTATATGTTCTATGGTCAGCTCTTATGCTGAGATGCATGAACAGGGCGTCATCCAGATCACAGAGCGTCCAATGTGGAGGACCCGGAAAGCCTAAACTTCTGGCTTGCGCTGCGTGCAAGAAGACGCGCTATTGTTCGCACCAGTGTCAGAAGGCTCATTGGAAGATCCACAAAGTACAATGTGCCTCTCAGTGAGCATTGCATGGAGTTATTTCATGATGACGAGTACATATCAGAGTCAGTTACGTACAGTTGTGTATGTTGCTGAAGATATATGCATGTTATCTGCCTTCAATGTTATCTCAACCTTCTAATATATGCTTTGCCTTACATAGTACTTTCTTTGCTCTCAAGTATAAAGGTATGCGATTCCAAGTCTGAGTGAGTAACGAGCGTGACTAAGGAATAACGTCTATGTGACGAAAAAAGAAAGTCGTCTCTAAGTTCTCAACTTCGACGACAAATCTTTCGCTCGCCCTCATTTCACCTTGCTCAGCAAGATCTACACTACAAAATCTTTTTGAGTTTTAAATTGCTTTACCAGTCATTCTAAATATGTCCGCCCAGTTCAACCCCGGCCTTTGCCCCGACTTCACTGGTGAAAATTTTACCGAGCACAGAAATCTCCTCGTCACGGGTGGAATGACTGAAGCAGCGGCTGTTCAGTTCCTCAAGGACTCTTGGGCCGCTATCACTGCGCATCAGAAGACTCAATGGGATGCAGCCATCGCCGCCGAGCAAGTCGCATCGGCTAACAAGGAGCGTGAGATGCTCGACGCCGTTAGAGCCGCCGAGGTCGCACAGGCACAGGAACAGGAACTACTCGAAAAGGAAGAACGTCGCAAGAACAAGGCGAAATACTTACCTCATTCATCTGCCCCGGTCCCTGGGGGCATTCCCATTATCCCGTCCGCCGCAGTCACCGCAAAGTTGAAGAAGGGCGAGTACGTCCCCTCTTTCACTTCACTGCCGCAGGTCTCAAGGCTGTCGACCACACCACTACCTCCTCCTCCACCAACCAAGGTAGTTTCATGGCCGACGACGATGGAAATGTGACATGGACAGCCGCGACCAATGCCAAGCCTGGACGCGGTGTCTGTAGAGACGCTGATCTCTCGTTCAAGGAATTTACGACAGCCACGGTTCGGATGCTTCAAGCGATGGAGCGCGCGGGTGGCCGAAGGTACGAGTTCAGATGTTCCACAGCTTTTGGAGGAACATCCAGTGCACCCCAAGTACGTGTCCGACGAGGAGCGCGACTTCAAGGCTTTGATGCGCTACCAGGACGAGCAGCGTCAACTGTGGCACACATCTGCTGCGTCCGCTACTGCCGCCCATCCTGTCTACTCATTGGAGGTCATCAACGAGGACGTGCTCAATGATGCATGGCGCCAGGTGGATATTCAGCAGGGTGATGAGTTCAGGGAGCAGATGCTCTCCTGCATGGATCTGGTTGCATCGGTTGCGTGCGCGCTGCGTTGCGAACCCTGCGTTGGGTTATGGCGATTTGCGTTGGTTCGGTGGCCTTCACCTGCGTTTTCGACACCTGCATGGATCTGGTTGCGTCGGTTGCGTGCGCGCTGCGTTGCGAACCCTGCGGTTGGGTTATGGCGATTTGCGTTGGTTCGGTGACCTTCACCTGCGTTTTCGACACCTGCATGGATCCGGTTGCGTTGGTTGCGTGCGCGCTGCATTGCAAACCCTGCGGTTGGGTTATGGCAATTTGTGTTGGGTTTGGTGACCTTCGCCTGCGTTTTTGACATTGCATGCGTCGTTGCTCTCGTCCTCCCTCAACAGCGTGGTATAGCGGATCATAGGGACCATGGTCAGCAGCACTCCACTTCACCAGTGCATTCAACCGACCGCCAGCGTTCAGCATCTCCTGCTCGCAGGCAGTCAAAGGAGGGACAGGATTTTGTTACCAGCGCTTACCCTCGCATGGAGAGGTACTTGAGTTCATGCCTACGGAATGGGCCTGCTCCTTATGTATGGGGTTTTTTACGCGATCTCGTAAAATTGCGTCGTAGGCTCCTACTCATGGGTATTTTTACTCATTGCGTTCAGTCATCAGGTTCTGATTGTGTTCACGGAACCTGCCCAGGCATGCATCTCGAGATCAAAGACCCTTTGGGCAGTGAGGATGATGGAGATGCATTTGGCGCTCATCCCCGGCCCGGTCTTTTCCCCAAAACATGGTACAGCTATTAAGATAATATCTGTGCGATGGACCAAATCCCTGACGCACTGCTGAGCAACATAGATGAATAATAATTCGCGTTGACCTCCCACATCTGGTTGTGGCGCCCTTTCTGCGTGGGAAAAGGTGTCGATCAAGTCACAGCTTTTCGCCGATTCAAATGATGTCACTGTGCAGTTCTACTTGCGACGCTTACATTTATACTCTTCAATTCGACGAAGCATTGTGAACGACGGATGAGTCGCTAATGAAAAAACCAGAATAGGTTTTTCTTCTATTTCATAGTTGTCTTGAGCTCTGAGATCTGAATATCAAATCTTTATCGCGTCGTAATTTGTAAATACAGGAAAACACCACATCAGCTGCCCAGAAGGACCCTACGTATCACATCGATAAGCCAATTCAGCTGTCCTTCATTCACTATTCATCAGCACATTCAAGAGTACCTTTCCTGTCATGGCGCGTCCAGTTATATGGTCCAAGGACACGCCGTTCTTTCCGATTGGAATCACCCCACCCATCTGCCTCACTCAAAGCTTGTCACCCGAAAAGAGGGCAGATACTCTTCTGCTTGATTGTGGTGATGCTAGAAACATCCTGTATACGGTATATGCGGATCTTGGTGACGGTCAGTGTCTTTCGTTGTCTCCTTGAATGTTTACGATCTTAATCTTTAGTTCATAAGGAAATCGCCATCTGGATTTTACATGTTGCGATTTGGAGCCAGCAGTCCTAGGTATGAGATGCTTGAATGGTTGCGCAGATTGGACTGAATTGGACTGATTCGCTTTCAGCTCGCAATATACTCTTATTGACGATGATTGCGGAAGGAGTCGCAACAGATTCAGCTTGGTCCATATTCTTTCACCTTTTCCTCGACGAAGCGTCACATAACATCCTCATCGCCCAATGCCGGACGCTCATCCAGACATCTTCCAACATGAAAACGTGGAAAGACTCCAAATACGGCAACTATCTACGATTCTGCACCGAACGCACCCTCTCCGAGATCAGGCGCCATTGGATCCTGTACGCCAAACACGGGGAGCTTCCCGATGATGAGCACGAAATTCTGAGATCATATTTCCGATACGCCATGAAAAATGTCTTGCAAAACGCTGGAGACGAGTCGTCGATGCTTCCCGCCATGAGAGCCGGTGGTTTTTTATTCACAAATATATTGCGTTCAGGCAAAAAACTATATTCGTCCTTCTGGACCAAGGGTGTTACTACGTCGACGTCTCCGCAAACTACCAGAACACCCTATGTCAATCCTACATTCATCTATTCAGTAGCTGGGAAGAATTTCAACGTACATTATAGCATCAATCCCATCACTTCATTCCATTTAGCACCAGCCGTAATGTTGGGCAAGAACGGTCATGAGCCGACTCCCGAGGATCTTGTCGACTGTGCGAAATCACAATTCTCTTCGTGGTGCTCATCGTTCAAGGCGCGTTTATCCTCGGCTTCAACGGCGAACATCGTTGTACGCTTCTTTGTTGGTGAATCCCTCGCCTTCTGCCAGGCATTGCAAATTTGCAAGTCGCAGAAGACAATAAATACCGGAATTTATGCGTGCAAGTGGGGAGGACCGCCTATCACGTTTGACGCAGGTGATTATAACGGCTCTTCAGCTGTGCCAACAGCGCCACTGCTATTCAATGTTATCGATACCTCAAGGCTGGCAGACCAACTAGGCCATCTGAACTTATTGATAGGCACTGTACCATTGCTGGACAGGCAGCCTTGGTCGGTTCTTCAGACGACCATACAGCTACGGTCACATCACCTGGGACCACCAAAATCGGTGCTCGGTGCTCGAGCCTGCGCAGACATACCGACACTTTCCACGTTGCTCGGCGTCGCTCCTGCAGCCCATCTTTGGCATTTTACCACTCAATCCAATAAGCATGATATCATCATATCCAAGCCAATTCCACCCGGGCAAATCTACGAACGTGTTTCCTGGCAGTTCGTGTCGTCTTACGTCCCACATTCCGTGTCGACCCCGCAGGACAGGAACTTGGAGCCGCCTTACGCTGTGCTTTGCGACTCAGAGAAGTTGGGCAGCTTCTTCTTCTCCGTCTATATGCGCATGTTCGTTGATGAAAATGTCATGGCGACTTATGGCAATATAACTTTGGACGATTACCATACACAGAGCCCCATTCATTATTCCCGCGCTAGCTTTGCTGCTTTTCTCGCCCTGGTCAAGGACAATGTCAAAGTCGACTGGGTGAAAACTATGATATATCTTACTACCTTCATTCGGCTCGATCCAGTCATAGCGACGGGGCTGAACAACTTTCAAGATCTTTTATGCGAAATGTATCTCCGTGATGTTCACACCGATGATAAACTCACGTTGACGCACATTGAGTCTGTCCGCACCTCTCGCGATAGGTTCCATGGCTGGAGAGATGTTCCCGTTATCGTTTGCATTGTGCTAAAGATTCCTCGACAGAAATTGAGGCATCTAGAGCAATTGGATCCTAATGAAATTATGGAGCCGATGCTTCAATGTAATGTATACAACAACACTTTTTGTAATGTCCACTCCTCGATTCACTTGACTTTCGGCACTACTCAAGTTTCAGTTGTCGATGGCGAGCAGCGTGTCACAATCCATGAGGATCCGACAGGATGGAACGGAAATTCGCCCCTGATTGCCACTTTCTATGTTCCTTCCTGGAACCTTACCATTGAACCGACATCGACTGAAGTTGGACTGCACTTTCATATCACACCATCTTCGAGTAACCTGGTCTCTCGGCTAGGCTTACGTCTCACTATTTTCTCTGCCCCTTTGACGGACACAAATCATGTTTATGTAGTCCGTCATCGGCCCAAAAACTCCCAGGAAATTGAATGTCTTCGCAATACTACATCCGGCGCACGAACGGCCTCTCAAGATGTCAGGAACGTAACACTCAAATTCAACTCTTCGGGTGAGAAGGCGACTCATTTGGTCATTCGGAAGGCCATTGCGGACGACTCTGCAGCTGCTCAATCTCTTGCAAGCGGCAGCAAGGTTTCAGTGGCGCCTATTGCAGACAACTCAGTGGTCATTACTTTCGGAGAACATAAACGTCGGCTCATTTATCCATTCCCGATTCAGCTAAAACATCTACAAACACGAATTGCTCGCAAATCATCCTATATTGAGGTAAATTTTATTTTCCTTATGTCGAAGGCGGAGGTGGGATCCTGATTTTTCTTTCTTGTTCAGATCGAAGTACCGTTTCGCCAAGATTTCAACAATTTCAGAGAGTTATCTCTCAACCCCTTCGCAGTGGCGTACGATGACAGCCACATCAACCTACTGAATATCCATTATATCAATTTGGATGTTCTTCCTGCTTTGTCGCTTCCGGGCGAGAGGAAAGACATAGATTGGCTATTCATGCCTGCCGGAATGATGTTTTCTCATCCCGAAAAGCAGGCCAGAAGCCTTTCCAATTCAGAGGAGCGTGGCGCACTAGTCGATATCAAGCAGTCCATATCTTCTATTCTTCTCACTTATGCAGGACTGCAGCCTGAGCCTTCTGGACAGCGGACCAACGTCTTCGCCCTTGCCATAGGCGATGGAGATGTTCATACCTTGATCTTTGTCAATGCCATAAAGCTCGATCTAGCCTCTCATACTGTTGTCCTTGATGCGTGCGTGGTCCCCATTGTCGACAACTCCATAGCCACTCTAGGAGCTGCTCTATATATCTTCAAGAAACACCACTTTGCCCAGCTTGCTACTGATGAAGATGAAAAAAGGGCCTGGAGTCTTCTTCTGCCCACTCTTGCCGAGCGCTGTCGCACATGGAAGCATACAGACGCCTGCGAGTACCGTACAAGGGAGATTCCAGCGACTGGGTCAGAGCATGTCCCACTTTGCAGTTGTGGGAAGGGAAGAAACCTCGGGCAGTTCGGCACTCTTTCCGAATGGAAAGAATTTCATCCGGAGGCAACTAGAGTGGCGATTGGGCTGTTATTCCCCTTCACAATCATGGAGGATATTGCAAAATTGATCATCCCAGAGCCTGTGCCGGCTAAGGACAAGGGACCATCCAAATCGCACTGCATCCAATGTGGAGGGCCTGGAAAGTTGGCTTGCTCCGCATGCATGACGACCCGCTACTGTTCACCTGAGTGCCAGAAAGCCCACTGGAAAACTCACAAGCCGCAATGCGCTGGTCGAAAATGAACTTATAGTATTCCTCACCGGCCGCTGCCAAATTGTTGGATTCATTTTTGTCAGGACTTGTCAAGTACATATAGTGGAGAATTATATCTTAACAGTACTTTATACTAAAACCTCAGAAGATGTATTTCAGATATTTTTCCCCTCGACGTCTTCCCTCCCTCTCACTGCCCCAGAAATGATGTTGATTCCTGCCCAACTAATTTATTCAAATGTTCTCGACCAAATTGTCAGCCATTCCGTAAATCAATTTCAGATCATCTGGACCGGTACGCCGAGCTAGCCAGGTCAAGAGGTTGAGCACAACACATTAATGGATCATAAATATCTAGCACCTACAATCGTGAGGGGGGAGGAACACAAGTGATTGCTTGGCACTTGCCTTTCAACACCCATTTGACCCATAGAGTCAGTGTCTTGGGCTGCATGAATCCTGCCTGTGTAATGGTTCCCACTTGGCCAAAATCCTCTTAGCTTGCAAATGGAAGCGGTTCACCGATCGGCGATTCCCTGGCAAGAGATTTTTGGGCAGGCGCGATATGACAAGCATTGCACACCTAACCTTCTCTTTAATTATATAGCCCTTTGATCGGCTGCTCAGCCTTCTGGGAATCCCTGTTCTTAATCGTCTCTCGTATTATTATCTCCCAATTACGATAGAGCGCTCTTCGCGGCGTATGGCGGTGCCAGATCGACGAGGACTTCGGAACGAAGCATTATGTACTAGAGTCAAATTAATAACTATCATTAGTGCTGTCTTCCCACCTCTGGAATTCGTTCGTGAATATATTTAAACGGGATGGGTATAGGCGGTAGATATCGATAATGATGCCACAAGGCTTTCTGTATTGCATTTGACGTCCTCATCGTTCGCTCTGTACATATCTATCCTTGAACATTCGTCAGTATGTCGGACACTACTTCCAATGATTACGGCCCTACTCACTCTAAGTCATCCAATATTGGATCAACGTGCCCGAAGGTCTCGACATTAAGTATCAGGCCCTCGAGTGTGTCAAAAATGTGGCTATGAACAGATTGAAAAAGGTGTGCTTATCGTTGTTCATTATCTTTCCACTGCTAAGGAGCCGTAGGCTGGCGGAATTATGCGTGATGACTTGGAATTGAGGCTTGCCTCGAAGCGTTACCAAATCCGACAGCGGCAGAAACTCCAAGAAACGACGAGACGCAGAGTCCGCGCAGAGGGAAAGTTCATAGAGATGGAGCGCAATGAAACGCTCATTCTTTTAGCAGCGGCTCAGGAAGGAAAATAGTGGATCAATCTGGAGGTGCCAATGGGGGTTGTCCAATGCCACGCGCGATACGCTGCGCAGCGAAGAGGGTGTCTTGGACCTACAGATTGAAGAGTGTAAACAAAAGCTGAGATCCTGAACGATCGTCGCGAAGATGTCCATACCAGATTCCTAGAGGCAGAACAACAAGCGATCTTCGTTACAAATTGCCTCAATCGACAGGGAGTCCCAATACCAGATCCAGGAGATCTGCAGGCGAAAATCATGGCTTCGAGAGCTGCTATGGCAGAAAAACAGAAGAAAGAAACTGAGCTTGCATCTCAATCGGAACTGGAGAAGACAGACTCTCGGGTCGATGTCGATGAGTCTATGGAGTTGAACAACGAAACGATCTTTTCCCTCAATCGGATTTGGAGAAAGCCGACGAGTCTATAGAGATGGAGATGGAGGAGAACGACAGTGATGCATCCTCTGAGCTTTGATACACTTCTAAGACGCGTTTCGCGGCATCAAAATGAGGGCGGCTGAACCAGGGTCATTGTCGGACGTAGTCGTACCATGGTGCTTGCACTTCAGAGTCAAGCGATAGAATTGATTCATGTATGTTGCAAGCTTTCACCTGATGCTTCAGCCAGCCACCTGGAAAATCGGAGGCAAGGGCCACGTCGATGGCAATGTGTCCTAGAAAGAATAACACGGTTTCATCAACCACCACACCTCGTCCATGCATAGATTTATGAGAGAATTTGAGAATTATATAAAAACCTTGTCTATGCTCAATTGTACTGTACATGCATCTCACCACACCCGGAACGTCTAAAACGAGACGAACAGACGACGTGGCCCGGCTTCGACCGCACTGCTTAACTTTCATCGCAGTGACGTCCAGCGTTCAACCAGCTTATGGAAAACAAATGCATTGATTTCCGAATTACTTCTGTACTGCCTTGTAGATAGGGTTTTCCACTTCGTGTATTGGCGTCTGGCCCGGTGGTGATCCGGGGATGGTTTTTGTGAGGCCCTGTAGAAGAATGTGTGTTAGTAATCTACTGCGTAGCAGAGGAAAGACGGGTGTATGCCGCGAGAACGGGGCCAGATAAACCTCCAAGGAAAGGGGCGGAGAGAGTGATTTAACTTACAAGTTTGTCGAACATGCACGCGTTCAGTGCTCGCTCGGGTTTGCGGCAGAGATAATATTCCTGTTTAAGATAACAAAGGTCGAATCAGTTTAACCGGAGAGAGCGGGGAACAGGGTCATTCTTGAGAACAAGACGATGTCATACCTGGTTTTTCCTCTCCAGACATTGCCAGTGCGCGTCAAATTGCTTTCCACAGTTCTCTCGCAACTTGGTGATCCTATGAACGAACATTCCGTCGCTGCCTTTACGCTTCCTCACGCACTTGTTACTCACAAGTCAATCGAGCACCGCGTCACCTTTCGTCCCTCCTTCAAACAATGTGCCGGGTCCCGGTTCTCATTCTTGCAAAGAATGAAGTCCTCTGGTAACGTTCAAAGGAGTAGCGTAGAGAACGAAATTAGGGTCCTGGGTTTCTTTGTTGGGTTAAATTACAGACGAACCGTTGTAGTCCTTGCAGTACGCCCCGATGAAAAAGGCAGCGCTCTTCAAGGGTCCGCTGGTCAGCCCGACTTCGTCGACATGAGGGAGTTTTTCCGGAGTCGATGTGGAGGGAGTGGCGCTCATCGTCGACGCCTAGAGGGTTGTGAGGTATCACTGTAACGGTTGTGTTCGGAGTGCTAGTGGGAACAATTCGTCGGAGTTGGAATTCGTCCTCCTTCATCGTCTCCATTCTTTGTTGCGCGTTTCCCATTTACCTCCCTCAATCTAAAGCTAGGATATTCAGCCATGAGCCATCTAGTGGTAAGCGCTTACTTGTGAATCATTGCAAAGCTCTGACCTACATTTTATAGCCTCGTTTCTCCAGAGTATACCACATGCAAGTTAAGACTCACAAGCTTACTATCATGCTGTCAGGTCTTGCTCCTCCGACAACGATAGCGGAATTGAAATCGGAAACTCTCTCTGCTCTCAAATCTGATATATCGCATGACACGCTGGACGTCAAAGCCATGGACCCACCACAGATCGATGTTGAAACCGTGGATGACTTCGAGCTCTGCCGCGCCGTCAAAGAAAAAGGAAAACCAACAGGGCAATACGAGGTGCTGCCACCTTCGAGCGCGATTCGGGACTTCGGTCTGGCCGGATGGGATACCCTTTATTTACAATTTAGAGATCGTGAAACAGGTGAGCAGGCATTCTTCACATCGTTACTTTGGTTATCCTCCATCACCTTTATATCCTACTGCGCGGAAAAATCATACAATTCATCACCCTCATACAATGATTCAACAGGCGAGCTTAAGCCGATCACTTTTACTCTTCCGGTATTGTGGGATGACGACGATGGTGCTTCCTCAACCCGTCCGGAACCCAACAACGCGAACAAGGGCAAGCGAAAAGCCGACAATCTTGAAGGGGCTCAGTCTCCTTCGGCATGAAATACGCCATAGTATATTGAAGCGTGAGGAAGAAGAGTTATATACCCCCTAATTAAATTGCAAGTTCTATCATTCTGCAGCTTGCACAAGCCTCCGAATCTATTCAAGTTGAGTTTCAATCCCTATGATCAATTTTACAGCGATGATTGGCTCGTTATCTACTCTACAATTTGACGGAATGATTATGATAACCCGTGATAGCAAGTCATTTATGCATGAAAAGGAAATTTCTAAAATTCATCCAATGAATGATCGACCATTACAAGGTCCAAACTACCGGTCAACTTTCAATTTAAGGTTAGGGTTTCCAGTGACGGTGGAGTTGGCCAGCTTGCGCCTTCCTTCATCCTCTAAATGTCGCTCTCACCTATGCTCTCTCGGAGGGCGGCCTTGTTGCTCGCAAAAGCCCGCCTGAGCGCTCAGACACGTCATTCAATCTTCGGAGGCGCCTTTTCACTATCCCGACAAACTCCAAGTCCAAGTCTCCACCGCCGAAGCTTACATACCACACCCACTCTCCGCGACCGGTCTTTCACCAACCTGCTGGCAGACGACAACCCGCCAGCTGTCCAAGTATCCTCCATATCCAACTCTGGAATTCAGCTGGTTGACGGACTCGTCTTGCCTGGACCGTGTATTTTCCTCGAGGGCAAGGTGTTTCTATGGGACGTGCCCGAAACGAATGCGTCATCGAAAGTGAGGGAGGAACGATGGAAGGCTTGGGGAAAGGAACTCTTTGAGCTTTTTGAAGTTGTTACGCCGAGACCTGGTGTGTTGGCAGAATTGTTGTAAATATGCGAGAGACTGACTGACGCGGTTGCTGTTGTAGAAATTCTATTGCTAGGCACTGGCAAAACTCTTGTTCAGCCTCCAAAATTCCTACGGGAGTACCTCAGTACTCTTGGTATTCAGTTGGATGTTCTTGACACGGTAATGCATATAGCATATAGCCGCAAATTTTTTTACACGGCACTAACTAAGATGATTTTAGAGGAACGCTTGTTCGACGTATAACCTGCTGTCAGAAGAAGGACGACGCGTCGCTGCCGCCCTGCTACCATTCAAGCCTTACGAGTGGCCCAAAACAACGATGACCGCACAATCCAAAAAATCGACATGATCAAAACACGCCCCCATTATCATTATATTCTCTCGCCTGCACCCACAACCTCAACTCAACAAAACAGACGTTCTATGCAAAAGCCCATATGTACATGGAAGATACCAAGCAACCCAAACTGCACAGAGATACCTCATCCTCCTACCCCCGCTAGAGCACCAGCTCTTCCAGTTGATAGACCCCAATATCCGCAGCGACGCCAGGAGCAGCTCCGACCCCCTTCCGGCGCTGCCTCCAGTCGCCCTTCTGTTTCTCGCGCTCGCGCTCCTGTGGTGAAATCAGCGACTCCTTCAACGCTTTCTCTTGGGCGAGGGCGAATGGCTCTAAGGGCCCGCGTAGGGTCTCGGCGGCGTCGGCGAACGCGATCTCGGGTGTGATTTGGGCGTTGATGTTGCGCAGGATCTTGTGAGCTGGTGTATATTGCAGGAGGGCGAGGAAAGACGCGTCGAGGAAGCTTTGGACGAGGTCGACGATCTGTTTAGATGATGAAATTAATGGTCGATTAGTTGACGGTAATCCTTACGAGAACATATAAAATTACCGACCTTCTCCAGAGGAGGCACCTCACTAGCATTCTTCTCCTTTTGCTCGCCCTTCCGACCCACGACGACCCAAACACCATGTTCCGTCTTCTTCAGATCCTTTTTGGTAGGCATGAGCAATCTCTCCGTGTTAATTCGCTGCGCAATCCACCCATTCAGCACTTGCAATATCGCCGTTAGGTCTGCCGCGTCCTGAACATTTCGTCGAAGTGCAACCAGCAAAGGCCCGCGAGACGTCGGATAAGTAGCCAGGAGGTTTAACATTACAGGTAGCGAAGTAACGTCGGTGTTTGTGACTGCTGTTGTCGAGGCTGGAGGGTCGACTTCCATGGCATTTTCAGCAGCTGGTGTCCGGCGGTAGTGTGCTACGACGATGCGTAACGATTCGATGATTTCTGCCTCGGTTAGGTCGAGAACCTTGGTGAATGTACTTTCAATTGTTTTCTGTAGAGGAAAGATAAGACAGGATTGCATGTATCGAAACAAAAATGATTCATACCCAGTCATTCCTCGCCCTCAAAGCACCCAAAAGTCCACCAGGTGTCGAAATCATAGCACTAGAGACCACGCGTTTCTCGAGCAGATATTGGACGACCTCAGGCGCATAGGCGCCCGCCGAAACTGCTTTAGAATCGCCTGACGGGAGCTGCAGAGAAAGATTCAGAAGCTCTTTAACGAAATTATAATCCAAGCTTGAAGGCGCGGGCTGTGCGAAAAAATCAGTATCACAAACCCAACGAATACGGCATAGAGAATTTACCTCATCCTTCGCAGGCGCCCATTTGTTGAAGGCAGCCACAGCAGCCTGTGGTCTCCCAGCCTGCATCGCAGCACGCATAGTCTCTAACAGCTTCGCTCGTGCAATGTCCTCAGCGCTCTCCTTGCTGCCGCTGGGTTTCTGCACCTCTGGTGCCCGCAACCACTTCTTGCCAGCTGCCCCTTTTCCCATGGCCGCTGCGATCGTCGACGCCGTTGGAACACTATACGGCACCGCCAACAGCACGGACGTCGTTTTGTTTCCGGCAACATCGGATGATAGTATGAGAATGGCATGCCCTAATGCCTGTGTTTGTTTCGTGTTTTGTGTCTGCACGCCGGGGATGAGGCGGACATTGAGGGTGGAGCTTGACAATGTAGATGGGATGGGTAGCGTGTACGAGGCGAGGAGGACGGGGAATTGGACATCCCAAAGGAGGATAGTGACCTCTTGGGATGTTACTGCGGCGAGGAGGACGTGAGAGGATGTGAGGGCGAGCAGAGAGACGGGAAGCTTTGAGGATGCGGAGATGAAGGAGAATCCCGTTAAATGCAGAGGTTTTGGTAGAGGTACGAGTTCGTCGGGTGTTAGTCGGTAGGAGGAAAGCGTTCCATCGAGAGCTATCGAAGTTAATTTAGAGAGACTAAAGCGATGGCTTTTAATGCAATACTCACCTAAGACACTGAGAATTCCAGTACTGCTGCATGAAATGCTAGCTATTTTCTATGAAATATTAATAAATAATTGTGTTGATGTTGACGGAGAAATTACCTGATGATCGACTGCGACTTCATATTCCTGGAGCTCACATATCGAGTCTGCCTCATCGATGGCCAAAATTCTGATAATTGCTGTTATCGATGCATTTGCTTGACATAATACTAGGACTGTTCCAGCTTTTGAGTTGGCGAAACGCGCTGTTGTTGCAGGGAATGAAGTTACATGGATAACGTTGGAATGTTTGGATGGCGTTAACGATTTGACATCGAGCGAATCTGCGTCTATTACTGCGACGCTACCGTTTGTCAAGACGGCCACTATTCTTCTAGAGAGCTCTGACGAGGAGTATAGTCCGTATATAGTTTGATCTTTCGAAAGCTGTCATTGAATTAGTCTACATCATAACTTTGAGAGATATTCAAGGCACGCACTATAACTTTACTCTCTCTGACCTTTTGTGCCGCACCCGCGCTATCATCTTGCCACATCCACAGCGTTCGTCCAGAATCTTCAGGAGAAGCCAGTTCTGGCGAATCAGATATCACAGCATACGTATTTGAAGTTCGATTCGAGGTAGACGGTATGGTCAAGGGTGGGCACGCAAACGACGTTGATGGTCCCAGGGTATGTGAAATTATTGGATGCAAAGTTGATACCTAGATCAAAGGTTAGTCTCGCGACTTTATACAGCATATTCCACTCACGTCAATGACATGAACCCCATCCGCCTGAGCGGCTACAGTAACATATCCATCCGCGCTGTTGGATTTTCTGGAGGATGTCGCGAAAACACCATGTTTTTTTGACGATTTTCCACGGACAGATGAGGTGTAGGTTGCGAGAACAAAGTGGTCACTTAGTGTAGAGCTTGACATTGCATTCCGGTATATGAAGCGAATATAGTGTGGATGGAGGCACTGGTCAAGGAACTTCGCGAAAAGTATTTACTAATTTTTAGTCGGACCGGGAGTTTCCCATCACGGCCCGGATATCGACCAACGCGGTCACGGTCGTCGCCTCTTCATCTCCAACGTCGACGTTCAGCCTTCTGCTGTATTTTGGTCGCCTTGCTCAGCCTAGTGACATCCGGATGTCTCTGATCGAAAATATGGGCCGCTTTTGTCGCAGAAATCTTCCAAAAACATTCACGTCATCAGCCCATTCCAGAGGTTGATCTTGACACCTTTCACTTCACCAAAAAGTTAGACGAGGCGCAGAGTAGGTAAAAGTATATCAACTTCTCTAGATGAAACCATCTAGTTGAATATATCCTTCGGGGGAAATTATTGACACCTCATCGCCGTGCCATCAGTATCCCCGCGAGGGTATAAATATATGCGCCTCGCATCTTGGTGGACGGTTTGGTTCGTCAAATAATCGTTACCTGAAACTCGATATCTGACCTTCAATTCTGGTATTTTCAGGTTCATAGCCGCTGCTTCTTCGGGTGCGCTCTGCCAATAATAAGAAATAGACTATAGCGAGTAGGCCTTTTCCAATCTGCGAAGCAAAAACCCGACTTATCAGTGATCCTACTTATAATCATCGCGAAAATCCCTTGTGTATCGCAGAAGACAACGAAGTCGTATTTGTGGAACAAAGCATCGAAGGGATGTTAACGACCGTGATCGGGGAATTAACGCGAAAGATTAGATAAATTTCCGTTGTGGTTGGTTTTTATTCACCCTCGACAAATCCTCTCATTGATCTTTGATCGTAATAGCTCAAAGAAACCAATTGCCGGATTATAATTCTATCTTGTCTCGTATGCTATATGTCCGCTGGTTTCGCAAAATCAACTCCTCGTTGTCGACCGGTCGTGTCGTCGCTTACCGATGATTGTATAGGCATCAGCAAATGGAGATGCATCCCGCGAAACTTGTCCGTCATTGAATTTAATGAAGAAATTGCGCCACGTTACCTCGGTCCACTTATTGCTGCCCAATCCCATATTGGGTTCACCGTTGATCCAACGAAAGTTGCATAGCAAGAGCATCAAAATCAGTGTTCTGTCTCTATAGAAAGACATGAATTGTCCTTTTAGAGAGTATACTTGGGATTCGGGCTGTACGGTCTTACGATTCTTTGGGGTTCGCGAACGGTAACGTTCAGATCATTCAAATTTCTGGGCTGTACTCATCTAATTTATTCATCAGTATAGCATGGCCTGTGAATATTCTGCGTCGGCTCCCAATCGCTCAAGCCCACCAACAAATATATTTCGTTGATGACTGCTTTTAGCATTCCCAAAGGGACTGCTCTCAATTGCGTCAATGAGAACACACATCCAGCCTAGTCATCGGAATAGATGGCTGCTCTCAGGAGGGTGCTTCTATCCGGCCAACTGACGAGAACGGCAGTCATAAGTACTTTGACGCCGCGTGTTAGTTGGAATCCACCGCGCGAAGTTGGTTCTATGGCGGACAACTCGGGAGGATAAATGCAGCCTCGAAACATTTCTGTGGCTGAAGCCTTCTGATGGTTTCTTCCCAACTACGCCTACATGGTATGTAGGCTTTGCGGCGTGCTGTGGAGCGTGGCATGGCGTGCATAGATTTTCCATCGGGGTATGCGCTTTTAAAAAAAATCAAAACATTTTCTAACTGCTGGTTGTTGCCTTGTGTAGTGTTTCACCCTCATGTTGCCATCAAGTTCTTCTATCTTCAGACCAAAGATAGGTATCCGCATTGATACTATGCACACAACAAACGGCTGAATCTTATCACTCGCCACTCTCAAGTTCTTCGAAGTGCATGTTCCACCTGGCAAATCGGGATGTCGGAATGAATGTAACCGTAAGAGTCGCACACCTTTTGTGATTACTTTACTGGCGCTATAGTATCACACTCGAAAAGGTTCCCCGACATCCCCTGTGAGCGTCGATTCAAGGCGGAAGAATTAAGTTCTCTTTGCTTCGTGGAAGTCGCGAGGTCCGTTCGTCCTTAAACAGCGGGAACAGACCTGGGATAGATTTAGTGGATCATCAGCAGACGCATTCATACTTTTGACAATGTTGTGCACCCACTCGTTTCGGGAAAGGACCAATTAGAGGACCTTGGGATGCGGAGACTCACAGCACGCCACCCTGACACAACGACGCAGTCCCCCAGACTTTGTCTTACGCCAATATCACCAATAGGAAACGACAAAGGCTCGCACGTTGTGACAATTTCCTGGGTATTGGTGACACCTTGCCCCGCCCCATTATTATGATATGTGGGCTTTCACTGCGGCACGCGCTACGGGCGATAGAACGGATTCTATTTCGCTGGCGCAGCTCACCGTAAACAAAGGGATGACTGGGATCGTTGAACTCGCGACTTTGGTGAGGCGCAAACAAAGGATTACTGTCCAAATCGAAGCGTTTACCAGAAGTACAGAACATGCAGTTTTTTTGAAATTAAAATGGACAGTCGCTCTACTCGCGCCTATTTATACCGCGCGCCTCCTGCGCACATTACGCGGGCTTATCGTTATAGTTTGTTACTAAGATTTGTGTTCATGAAAGATTGTTTTCAACACCGCGGCTCAAACTTAGAGTTCATATCCTCAACGAGCAATCCGACGTCCGGGCAACGGCGTGATGAGCTCGGCACATCGCGCCGGATGTTCGGTGGCAGTGGACCAATTGAAAACCATCAGAACTCCTTCAACCAAACTTTCATTTCAAGGCCATAACCCAACCTAGACCATCGCCAGAGTACCATCTGCAGACGAGCAACTCCTGTTTCTTCATCTGACGGCACTTTTAGGATCTTCTGTCTTTCTGGTCGCCCAAAAAAGCCTGACGTTACGGAAGATGCAGACCGTACAACGCGTTTCAGCGCGTCTACAGTCATGCAACGCAAATCGGCGCCATACCTCAAGATTAAACTGTCATATGGTCCGACAAAACAGTTTTCGAGCGCTCGGAACAACTACATCAAATGAGCCTGTGACGTCTGCCCACACCGAAGAGTTGCACCCGAATCACGATATCTATGTATCGACTTCCACCGACCCATACTTCAATCTTAGCTTCGAGGACTGGTAAGCAGGAGGTTCACAATCGCTATGCGAGGCTTAACGCGGAGCTTGCTAAAAAAAAATTCTTTGCACCATCGTATTAATTTCTGGCACGTTCATAGGTTATTTCGACATTCTCCCGAGTCGAAACCTCTGCTGCTAATATATCGGGACTCCCCGTGCGTAGTAATTGGCCGCAACCAGAATCCTTGGACCGAGGTTAATTTTTCAGCTCTGAATGCAGCTAACGTCCCGTTCGTGCGGCGAAGGAGTGGAGGAGGAACAGTGTACCATGTTTGTCTATTCCTCGTGCGTGGCCTGCGTATCTGATACACTGTTCTTAAGGATTTAGGAAACACGAACTTCTCTATTCATCTGCCACGCGCTTCATTTGATCGTCGTGCGACTGGTAGCCTGATCCTTCGCGCAGTGAAGTCGTTGGGGATTGATGCACACCTAAACGACAGAAACGATATCTGCGTTGGTTCTGATAAGATGAGTCCCTGAACATGCCTTATCAGTTGCTGCGACGACAGCTCTTTCTTTTCTCTTTGGTCCGGAACGAGTTTTACTTATCAAAGATTTTTATTGCCCATACGTCTCAGGATCAGCTTATAAGCTAGTGAACAAACGTAGTTATCACCACGGTACAATGCTCCTTACAACAAATCTTAATGATCTGGGTCAATTTCTACGCCCACAAATGGTTAGCAATCCCAAATCTTCCTCGTTTTCATGTTCCAGGGCCTCGGCCAACTTCTATTTGGCATCCCGCGGAACTCTGTCCATGGAGTTTCTCGTGGGCGATGCGTTTTGGGACTCCCTTTTGTTCAACGAGCTGTGGGGATTTCTATATTTGACTGGAATATTATTGGCTGAATCTTATTTCTTTTATCGCTTCAGGGAAACATGGTGACTAAGGGGGTGCCTTCTGTCCGCTCTCCAGTGTGTAATTTGGCGAAGTATCACGCCAATGCCACGCACGATAATTTCACGACTGCTGTGACGGCTGAGTTCCGCGAGGAGTATGGTGTCACCAGCGAAGTATGTCCCCTCTATCCCAATTCTGCGTATCAAGGTTTACATGTGAGTTTTTCAGCCGTGCATCGTCACTGAATCGGATGGTGCAAAGGTCGGATATGTGCGCCGAGGTATGGAAGAACTGAAGGTGAGTCGTAATTATTACGATTCCTTACTCGTGCTGAACGTGGCGTTCACTGCCTTCTGTGTCAGACTTGGGACTGGTCCTTTGGGCAGACCCCAGAATTCATTCACACGTTGAGCAATTCCTTTGCGTGGGGAGACGTGGTGCGTCCATCTCGTATCTCGCTTGTTGACGGCTGATACCAATTCTTTTTTTCTTGTTTTGTTAGACGGTTGAGATTCGGTCTAAACATGGGCTGATTTCAGATTTCATTCTCTCTGGAAGTGATGTTCATATGACAGCACCTTCTTTTGAGGAACTGGTCCAGCAATGTTGGGTCAGGTACACCGGAAGACGTTATGGCTTCCTGCACGATGCAGACCTAAATGTAACCTCCAATAGTCCTCGCGTTTTGCAAGAGTCTCAAGCCTTCCAGGATATAGATACGTGGCTACAAACATGTACATCTATCTGATTGACCTGTTACGCGTTACGTCGCATGATTTTCCCTACGCTAAATACCATTCCTATGGCAAAAGTTTGCCTAACATAGTCCATGATAACATTTATTTAAGTAGGATCCTCGCAGGCAGGCCATCCTTCTTTACTATCCGGGGACAAGTATCATCAACACCAGATGATAATAGGGCTATTCATCACGCCCTGCATAGGTTTAGGGAGTGTGTTCGGTGAGCATTGAGCACACCGATAGTCAGGCTTCCGAGCAGAAGCGTCATGCGTAATCCCGAAAACATCATTATAGAATCCTGGTACACGGCTGTATCGGGGAAAAGCCTCGAGCAAGAAATTTTTTGGAGAAGACCTGCGTGAATGCATAGTAACTATTTACACGAGATCGATCTTCGCCATGAGTTTTCATTTCTTCGGCGGGCATTGGAAAAAATCCGGATTCCACAGCCGGTGAATAGCCCAGAAGTTGAGCGCACATTGACGAAACCCTACTGGGGTTCCATGACACGGAAAGGTAGGATATGATATCCAAAGAAAGTGTTTTGAGTTGGATTCCAAGTTAACAGCATCTATGGGTTTAATTTGTACGCGAATTCGGGTGGAGCGACAGCGTTGGCCTGAAATGAAGGGGTCCGACAAGTTAATGAGAAGAGTTCAGGAGGAAGATAAGCACTGTTTGCTCACTACTTGGCCGCGCTTGTGTCCGGTCAATAATTTATCCCGGTCCATCATCATTGTGTCCCAATTATCCACTGAATATCGAGGAGGCTACCGTCATGAGAATACAATCAGTTTTGGAAGTTTTCATACGTATTCATAGCTCACCTTCCCTTGGTTCTGCGCGCGCATAGAGACATTCGCCAAAGTACCGGCTGCCCCGAACATGGCGGTCAGAAGTCCTGTATAGCATCATCAATTCCATGCGTTCGGTGAGGGGCCAGAGCTGCCTTCGCGCGTCCAAGAGACACTTAGAGTAATGGAAAACGCAACAAGCACTCACCAAATGGAATGAGCGCCTCCCAGGGAACAGGCATGTTGTATGAAGCTAGATGATGAAGTCGAAGCGTGCTAACGAACGGACGGGAGAATGTTTGTTTGGCATACCCTTTTGTATATAACACCTCCATTCTCGCGGAGTCCATGCTGGCCTCCGTACCAACTCCGTACCGTCCGCCGTGTTCAAGCTGCAAAATAGAGGTGCCACAAGCAGAGCCAAAATCACAAGAATACTTCATTCCAAGTCATTTCTAAACCAAAGACCAAACATTTAAATTTAAGAGGAGAGAACTTTGATACACTATTTCACAACTTTTTAAGGATTAATCAAGGCTTCATGGGCTTCATGAGCTTCCAGTTGGCTTCCAGGCACTAGATTCCAATCGACCGTCATCAATAAACAAAGTCCAACCGCGATGGACGGAGGTCATACGTCGACCATTGACGGACTGTCAATGGTAACTGAGCGACAAGGAGATGATCCCCTAACAGAAAAAATCTCACATATGCTAAATTCGCGCTGTATGTTACTCAGGCTTGCGAAGAAATATTATTAGTCAAGCCCATGATCATTCGATCCAGAGCGCAAAACGATATACATGTACAAGGTATAATATGATAAGATACATTCCATATCAGATATAAGATAAATGAGAGCATGTATCAAACATAGGAAACATAGGACAAGAAACTGCAAGATCGTCGTACATGAATTTAGAAATGTGACAGCCAATCAATAGCGAAGAAATAGAAATGATAAAATACGCCACAACTTTAGTTAATTCCCACTAGGCCAGTAAGTGTTTCCCGGCCCAGGATATTCAGGGCTTCCTCCGCTCCTATACCGCGTATTGGCTTCAGAATATCTGGCAGAATAATTGAAACCGCCTTGAGTCCAGCCGACAGAAGAGTGGTCTATACCCTGCGGCATATCTGTCGTTGACAATATGCCCACAGGCGGAGAAGTCTGGCCAGGCCAGCTGGCAGAAGGATCCGCTTGAACGTAGTCAATGTCCGGATATCGGTATGGAAGAGTCGGCGGGCTTGTGCTCGAGCTTGCATCCAAAGCATCTTGGCCGGTCGGCCATCCACCCAAAGACCCGCTGGAGGGGTTTAAGACGTGAGGAGGCGCTATATGTCCTCCGTACTCAGTAGACGGATATCTGGGATGAACAAAGACGGCGTCATGACCGGACCAGTGGGATGGTGCCTGAACGGCTTCCTGATGAGCATATGGGGCCGTATCAGCAAAGGAAGGGGTTTGGGGTGCTTGAACTGCCCCAGAGGCAACGTAGGAAGGATATATGCCGAAGCCAGGGTGAGTCGCCGTTGGCGCCGTAGGAGCCGCAGGCAAAGTGTTCGCCTCTTGTGGTGAGATTTGTGGAGGAAACATCAAAGAACTCGGGTAGTAATTGCCTTGAAAATCAACGGACGAGGTGGACTGGCGTTTGAGGCCTCGGTATGGGTCGTCCTCGATGGCTGCATCCCCGCCAGTGTCTTGATCGTCAAAATATTGGTGTGGAGGGGTCTCCGATGGCGGTGGCGTACCTCCACTAGAGGGTGGCTCGTCTTCGATATCCCGCAGACCAGGACGTACGCGCCCTATACTGTTGTCGAAAAGCTACGATGAACGCGGTGAGTGATAGATAGGCGACTCAAGAAAAAGAGCATAACTACCTCAGAAGGACACCCCTGTAGGCGTCTATGCAGATGTCTACGGCCGCCGTTTCGTTTATGGGCCATTGTTAGATGCTGAGGAGAAAGAAGAGACTGGAGGATATTGTCTTCAACCTTCCGATTATAAGGTTGGATCCTTGCCTCATGTTTCACAAGAGATCTCGGGATAGCATCGAGGTCAACCCAAATATCCAGCAGGTTCAAGGTGTATCCATTGACAGTGCCCACAGAGAAGCCGCTGAGATGTGTTACGAAGAAATTCAGGTCCTGCCGTTATGAGTCGATCGCGATTGATAGAAGGCTTTGTCCGGCCTAACAGGATATATCGCTAAACCATGCAGTCAGACCCTGTACCGTAGTTTGAGTCGTGCTGAAGACGCGTGGCGATTGGCAAAGCTGCTGCTGCTATTGTTGAGCCTGCGAGTCGGGATCTATATCGCGTAATGCGTTTGGATCCGAAGTGTGCTAAATAGTGGCATCATGCTCAGTGTTAGGTCAGTAGCTTCATAAACCCCGAGATGTATCAGTCACGTAAGTAGTATTCGAGAGTTAAAGACAGAAAGATGACGGCCGGAAGCAAGTTTTAAGTGTAAAAGTACCGACGGGTCACTTGCGGGTCACCACTTGGTCACCGCAGCTAATTCTCCAAATATAGTATTCCCACGCATAAAATACTATGTATTTTCAATCTGCACTCTACTGTATATGTACGCTACAGTCACCAAGACATTCCCTATTGAGCAATATGCTTTCTTATATCTTTGCAGCGGATCAGAACCGGAATGTACACTGCCTTGGCAAAAGCTACATCGCTTTAGCTCACCTTATTTCACGCAAGCATGTGTGTGAAAACATTGAGATTTTATCTATAGCATCTCATTTGAAGTCATTTTGTTGTTACTTCATTTACCCACACTGACCTCGTAGGAATATGTAAATTATAATGAACTTCGAAGTGGGGTGTGTGACCTGGTTTCATAGAATAGTCTAGCTTTGTCGTGATCCGGAAAGTCGTAGATTTATCCAAAATCCGGATACGACTCAGTCCGTTCCATGCGAAACTTGAACGTTTTGAGCCAAGGACGTGGTCAATTTGTGATCTACCGTTACTATTAGCGCGTCGCTTCCTCTAAAAGCTTTTTTAAGCCTTAAAGTTAAACCTGACTATTTGACTATTTGCTGCAACCTGCGCAATTCCGGAGAAAAATCCGTCATTCTTTGCATCGTCATACCAAGCCTTCGCAAGTGACAGACACCGTCTTTTTGAAAGGGAGCCCTCCTCAGATTAAAGCCTTTCGCAGCACTAAATTAATGAATTCATGTTTCTAAAAATGCAAGATGGATTACGCCGCAAGTAGCCTGAATGGGACGTCCTTAAACCAGAAAAGTTCACTCATTGCCAAACGCTCTCAAGTCCTCAGGAAGTAAAAATCTATTACCGAAATGGATCAGTGTGGTTAAGGAAAGCCAGACGTCGCATGTGTTCAGGGGAAATAATGTACATATGTATGACCAAACATATGTATTGAGTCGTGGCCAGTTAGATACTGTATTCCGTCATTCATGATGTAGGTACTGTCACACCGGATCAAACGATAAGTAGGATCTCGATCGACGCGAGGGAGGATTGGCGCTTAGCGCCTGTGGATCGTGTATCAAGGTGTATCAGGTATTTCTGGAAGGAAACCAAAACCTTTCATATACCGACATTAAACTTCCGAGTCGTCGGATATTTTTCTACAAGGATGCAGGACACATAGACCCAGTGATTTGTGCATGTACCCGTTCAAGTTCGCGACTTGATCATAGAGGAATTTAAGTGTAACACAGCTGGCTTTATATGACGGCATTAACCTCAGGCTGCTAAATCAGATATACACAAATTAGGGAAATTGTACGCGTATATGTTATCACGACATAGAAATGTCGCCGTGAATTCTGCATTAGTGTAAAAACGTTCCTGGTATATATCTTTGGACCTCATTAGAAGAGAACGCGTTATTCAGGCCCATAATGTACGAAAAATTGAAGAGTTGAATACTCAGACGGATAGTCTTTGTGGCGTTGGAATTCGGAATAATTGTGATGTGAAAACGACGGAAATAGATCGAAGTCATCCAGGTCCAGCGAATGTTCGAACAAGACTGATGGATCTCCGAGATTACAAAGGTCATGGTTACTATAGCACACCATTTCCCCAGACTGGCAATGAATTGGAGGTATCCAATACCCGGACTCGAGATATAGAGCATCGTTTGACGCGGGGCTGTGTTCCACAGAATAAAAGTCGGGAAACTCGTACTCCTGCAGGCAGCCAAAAGATTGACAGAAAGGCTGTTGTTCTGGGGGTGAAAAGGTGACCTGCCCGGGGTCTGACCAAGCCGAATCTCGTAATTGAACAGAGTACGTTGTCTCAGTGAAACCCGATGAGTTGGTGTTGTCCGTGTCGAAGAAGACTAGATGGTA
This sequence comes from Pholiota adiposa, assembly GCA_009935795.1. Lineage (NCBI taxonomy): Eukaryota > Fungi > Basidiomycota > Agaricomycetes > Agaricales > Strophariaceae > Pholiota > Pholiota adiposa. The sequence goes on from QEYC01000036.1 coordinate 343,720, forward strand.
ATTTTCGTTTGTGACTCTGATAGTGGTCAACGATGGGTTTCCGTTACTAAAAGTAAGTATTCCATAATAAGCCGGTGTAGAGCACAGAGTAGAGTCTGGCAGTGATGGATCAGTCGCATTCTCCCTCATTCCAGTTCCTAGTCGATGTTCAAAGCCATGGGTAGTGCTCTAAAGACAATTATAAGCGAATTATGCCTAAATAAATAAGTTGAGGGCTCACCTTTACTTCTAAATGCTTTAGCTTTTTGTGCCGGGCCCGGTATATTGGGGGCTTGGCAATGGAGTGCTTCATTGTTAAGAGGGGAATCAAAAAGCTTCTGAGTGTATGTTGCTTGTTTGACACATCTCCAGCGGTTTAAATGTGGTAAGAATCGCGGCAAATTCAACTCGTATATGCTAGTTCCGAGTCATTCTCTTATGACTGAAGTTGACTGGGATTTGATTTCCAAGTGGCAGTGGAATTGGCGCGCTCGTTCTATTAATTTGGCCAAACATATTTATCAATCTATCAACCCTCTTTGAAGCTCAGATAAGTAGCTGTGATATCTCATACATGAAGCTGTTATTCTGCTTTGGTAAGACGTATGTACTCTACATGAATCAGCGAGTTGTCTGACGAGGAAAGGAAAATGGCCTCACATATCAGACTTGTCCAGGATAGATGTATCTCTCGTCCATTGTGCCATTTCTGTGTGAATATGTCTTCCTTTCATGAAAAATGAATAAAATAGCAATCAATCTTCGGATAGCCTTTGGATGATCAAGGATAGAGGATCAAACGTGTTGCACTGCGCTGCTAATCTGCTTATCAGTCCTAAGAATAGAAAATTTGCACAGGATTAGTCACTTGTGGGTCCACTGGGCAATCACCGGTTTTTTCCTAGCTCTATGTGAAGTGGTGAAATTCGAGGGACTATTCTCTTCGCTCTCGAGGCTTCTGTTGGCGTATTCGTGATTGAGTCAAAGTTCATCTATTGATGTTCTTCTTAGCTTATTTTCGTCATCAGCGGCATTTTCGGAATGATACTTTGCAAGTCATCTCCGCCAACAATTGAAGCTATGTACATCTTACAATTCAAAATATTCACCTCGTGCCGCGCCCGGGGTGCCTTTTAATACTAATAGTGAATACACACCATTTCTCAACATCGCGGCGCTGAAACGGTGACGGCCATCCATCGTTTATCTTTCCCTTGAATAGATACATAGATACAACGTCCTGTGTGAGGCCCTAGGTATGAAGTGGACGTTTCGAAGCAATCGAAGAAAATTTCCAGGCATGAAGTAATAATGCGTGTAATAAGTAGGTTGCATGAGATAAGAAGTTATTCGAGAATGGATATACTCATGGATGTGTTATGCAAGGGCAGATATTGTGCAATGCGATGTGGATATGAGATGAAAAAAGGAGGGTGCCCATCACCAGGCGCAAGCGTCATGTTTTCTTGCGCGCCACGTTCCTGATACCGACTCTCTGGTTGACCTGAGGGCGCGGCTCGTCTCCAGTCGATGCTGATGAACCAGATAGCGTACCATCACTTTCTTGACGTTGCGAAGTACTAGCAGCGGCGAGTGGGCGCAGGCGCGTATGTGGCCGCTTCGGAACCGTCGGAACCTCCAAAAACTTTCCTTTCGGTATTTGGGAAGTCGAAGGCTTGGTAAACCGCGTCCTTGCCGGACGCACAACAGGATTGACGACAGGCCTAGCAGTGGTAGATCGCACCACCTTGCGCCGCTTTTCCTCCGGTGGTGCTGCCTGGCGCGTCTCTTCATTGACTGCATCTTCAGCGCTGGAGGGCGTCAGGTCGTTGTTCTCGTTCGGGCCCTCACTGCTGCTCGTAGCTACCATATGATGCGGGATGGGGGATTTGGATTTTTTCTTGTTTTGAAATTTGAGCGGCAGTGGCACAGGGAGCTGATCGTCTTCGGAGGTTTCTCGTGACTCGACCTCCTCGATATGACGGACACGATTCCCAACGACATGTGAGTCATTCCGAGGATATGAGCGCTTTTTGCCAATGATGGAGGCAGACTCAATTGGGCGAGACGATAGAGATGAGTCTGACGCGCCTTCGGTTGTTCGCAGTGGTGATCCGTTGTCGGATGTCGTCAACGCCGATGCTCTGCTCGGTACACTAGCGGCCGAGGAAGCTGATATGATCGACACGATCCGCCGGGGCTGAATTTGGGATCTCAGAGATCCCATAGCTGGAAGGGGCGTTCGAAGAGTCATATTAAATTCATCTTCGTCCTCGTAATCGTCGCTGGTCGATACGCTATCTTCCACGTGTTTCATAGATGGTGAATTCCCAGGTTTAGTGGTCATTATGTCGCTCAAGTCCACAGCAGGGCTGGGATTCAAGGGCTCACGCGGCGGCAGGAGCGACTGACGAAAATCCTGGTGGGGCGCATCTTCTTCTATTGGGGGAAATGTTGACACTGATGCAGATACCAATCGAGATGTGACGGCTATTGGTGTAGGAGGGTATGCCGAAGGAAAAGGGGGATATTCTCGCCACTCATCCAACTGTCGTTGCTGCTGGGCGAGGGTAGTTTGCAGGAAGCCCTCATCCGAGGACGAATTCCTGGGTGGGTACCAGATTTGGTGCTGGCGACCATCAGACGATGAACTCGACTTCCTTGTGGGAGATCCAGAGCGACGACGCGACGAGTCAAAGAAATTGGGCTCTAAATTCGCGTTATCCGGAGCTTTACCGCGCAAAGAGGCACTTCCAGATGGGCGACGGCTTTGCGCATCGACAGATATCTTTTCCTTCGTCGATTTACGACTTGGACTAGGGGTATCTGTGGTGGTCTTCTGGGTCGTGGTTTCTCCAGTTGACTTTCGACTCGGAGATATATCTTGGGCTTTGCCGGGAGAGGTGGTGGTTGTTCTGTTGACAGCAGAGGAGGCCACGAAGGAGGTAGGAAGATCGGACACATCGACATCATCTGAGGAATCGGATGATGTGGAGCTGTCCTGAATTGTTTCGAAGCCGTCGTATTTACTGTTGAATCGCTTCTGCCACCATTCCATTCCGAGGTGGATGGGTGCCATTGAGACAGCAAACATGAAATCCCCAATCATAAGCATGAGCTCAAGTATCGCATCAAGCGTTCCCGTGTATGGCTTGATAAGAGGTCGTATCAAATGTAGATATATAGGCTCAGCTCCCTGAAAACAATCAGCAAACGGCGAAATGACAAATGGACAGGCGACGTACTCGTGCACGTGTAACAATTAGGAAGAAAAGAGCCATTGCTTTGAACTCATCGTAGAATGGAATTAGGAGGCAGACGATGCTTTCTAGCATACGTTCGTACATAGATAGAGAAACCTGTGGCAGAGCAGAACTATAAGCACCTCTACCACCTCAAAAGTGGAATACGACATGCCCATACGATCCAAACAGCCAAGCACCCCTTCATATCGCGCTTCCTCTGTGTGAGGGCTCGTATACTAGGACGACCAGCATTTCGTGAAGACGGTGGTGGAGCTTTCAAAGTTTTGTACGAATCATAGATGTTCAGGAAAAGCATAAGCAAACGGAGAATAGGGACGAAGAGTGGCATGGTTCAAGTTGCAGATCGGGATTCTCTACCTCGCGCGGGGTTGCATGGGTACTCGCCGCAGCCTCGCACGCGGTATTGTGAAGGAAGAAAGAGAGCAGGTGTGGCTCAGGTGTGGTCGATGTTCAAACCAGTCTCAGGGGCCGTGCGGCACGGTTGGCACGATATGATTACATAATCAACCTAGCCTACTGGTTGAAGCAGGAAACACTGTTCTTGACTGCCACTATGCCCAAAATCAAGACAACGAGAACGAAAGCACCCCCGGAGGGATATGAAGACATAGAAGAGGTGATATATCTGCATATTCATGTGCGTACAATTCTAAACATCGTTTCCTACAGATTTTAGAGGACTACGCGAAGAAGATGCGGGATGCTGAAAACGAATCCCATGAAGGAAAACGCAAAGCTGAATCTCTATGGCCTATTATGCGTATATCACATGCGCGATCAAGATACATCTATGAATTGTACTATAAAAGAGAGGCAATCTCAAGAGAACTGTACGATTGGCTCTTGAAGGAAGGCTATGCAGATGCGAAGTAAGTCGATCCTGCTGTACATGATAACCAACGACTGACAATTCTACAATAGTCTTATTGCGAAGTGGAAGAAGACAGGTTACGAAAAGCTTTGTTGTCTCCGTTGCATTCAGACCAGGGTAAGTTGCATATGTGCATCTTATCTGAGCTTTCCTCATGTCGCTGCAGGACATGAATTATCAAGGCTCGACTTGTGTTTGCAGGGTCCCAAAATCCCAAGTGAGAGTAGGAACTGTGGTGGAGTGTGTTCATTGTGGTGCGCAGCTTGATTTCTCCATCTTCTCAATCGTTCTGAAGCGCTTGGCAGGTTGTCGTGGATGCAGCTCGGACTCTTGAGCCTTCTTCCTTTTCCGGTAGCTTTTGGACTTTATGCTCAATCTTTATGAAGGGTCGAAGGACGTATGATTTCCATTTTCCGGTAACTCTGTTGAGTTGTTGGCGCAGAAGAACGAACTACGAGCCTCGAGGCCAGTATCATCTGATGCCTTCTGTCTGTATTGCCGCACGCGATAAATCGAGGCACCAACCTGCATTGGTATGTGCTCTTCTGCGATACTTACTCTCTGTTATATGGGCACCAGCTTTCTCTACACGCCTGCATCGTAGTCCTCACCTGTAACCTGCACCTGTGAATGAAGATAACATTTGATTTCATCGCCAATCCGGGCCCGAAGGGCTTTTCTTTAATTCTAGTCCGCAATAAAACATTTTTCGGTGAGAGCGCCATTATCATATCTCCTTTCACATAGTTCCTTCTATTGAGTTTCACTGGTTGAACCGTTCGAAATCTCTCTCCATGACATTTTATGTCTTGGCGGTGTGGGCTTGGCGGCGTACGATCAAGACGCTCCAGGTCGGATGCATATTCTTGGCCATATAAGGCGAGCGCTCAATTGATGTATGTCTCTCATCGACTACCATGGGCGAGTTCAGCGACCACGTCGTCTACCTACTCTCAAGAGCGGCGGCTGAACAGGTGCGTCTGCTGCAAATGTCTCATTTTTTCTGCGCAGCACATACTGACTTTAGAGCAGGGCGGCGTCATTTCTGGAGATAATCCAGCAAAGTGGAACCCCTCAAATCCAATTAGACTATGGATCATCCAACTAGGTGAGCTTTAGATGCGAAATTTGCCATTTATCGACCCACTAATTCGCCTGCTTAGTTCTCATCGTTGGCATGACCCAGCTGTTGGCGCTATTCCTATCTCGCATACGACAACCGCGGGTCATTGCAGAAGTCATTGGAGGAGTTCTCCTGGGACCTAGTGTGATGGGACATATTCCAGGCTTCACAGCGAATATCTTTCCTACTGACAGCATCGTCGTGCTCACTGCGACCGCAAATATCGGTCTCATTCTCTTCCTTTTCCTGGTGGCCCTCGAGATAGACGCTCGGCTTTTGAAACGAAACATCGTTGCATCAGTATCCGTATCCGTCGCAGGTCTTGTTATTCCCCTCGCTCTCGGTGCAGCGCTTGGCGTTGGAGTGTACAGAGAGTTCATTTCCGACACCGTCAATTTCGGCTACTTCCTCTTGTTCGTTGCTGTGGCCATCGGCATTACAGCATTTCCAGTGCTTTGTCGCATCCTGACTGAACTCAAGCTTCTTGACACAGAAGTGGGACTGGTGACACTCTCTGCCGGCATCGGAAACGACGTCGTGGGATGGATCTTGTTGGCGCTCACAGTGGCGCTCGTCAACGCCTCGACTGGACTGACCGCGTTATATGTTCTTTTGGCTTGTGCAGGGTACACCGTAGTTCTTCTATATCCCGGACGATGGGCATTCCACTGGCTCGCTCGAAGGACAGGAAGTCTCGAGCAGGGAACGCCGACCCCATTCATGATGACGATCACACTCCTCGTTGTGTTCATCTCGGCTTTCTTCACGGATATCATCGGTGTTCATGCTATTTTCGGTAATTCACAGTGTTTTCTTCACTTGTGCAAGTATCTAATCTATGTCATAGGCGGATTTTTGGCTGGTCTCCTCATACCCCATGAAAACGGATTTGCGATTTCTTTCGTTGAAAAACTCGAGGATTTGGTGACCATTATCTTCCTTCCCATCGTATGTTTTCACTTTTCGATATTCATCCCTATCTATTACTGATAATTGTGTCTGCACAGTATTTTACATTATCTGGACTAAGAACAAATCTTGGTTTACTCGACAGTGGAATAGTTTGGGGATATATTGTCTTAATTTGCTTGGTTGCTTTCACCTCCAAATTTGTAGCCTGTGGATTGGCTGCTCATTTCAATGGCTACAACTGGAGAGAATCGGGAGCAATTGGATCACTTATGAGCTGCAAAGGGTAAGCTCGTCCATTAGGTCTATTCTTTCAAGGTTCTAAAATTTCTATAGGTTGGTCGAGTTAATCGTCCTAAATATTGGTCTTCAAGCAAACATCCTTACCCCGCAAGCCTTTTCCATGTTCGTCGTGCATGCGCTCATCCTCACCTTCATGACGACACCACTTGTGCTGCTGTTCTACCCATCCAAATATCGAATTCACCACCGAAGCGATAGGAGAGCGGCGGCCGAAGAGAATGGCAAGGCACCACGACCCATTTCCGACGAAGAACCCAAAACCAAATTTGCTATCGTCCTAGACAAGATTGAGGCTCTTCCAGCAGTGATGTCGCTGTCTCATCTTCTCTCGCCATCATCTTCACCCACCAGAACATACAACAAGAAAGAATTAGAAGCTTTTGCGGGACCCCCTCCATCACCAACCATCACCATTGAGGCGCTTCGACTTATGGAACTCACAAACCGAACATCCGCTGTGCTCAGATCCCAAGAAGCCGAGACACTTATCCACAACGACCCGGTTGTTTCGATCTATAGAACGTTCGGTCAGCTAAACAACTTCAACGTCTCCGCGAACCTCTCTGTTGTCAGCGCAGCTGAATTCCCTCAAGCTATCGCAGACCATGTCGCCAACACCAAGTCTCATATGCTCATTGTGCCTTGGGCGAGGGGCGCCACCTCTGTCCTGGAAGAAGCGAATGCGGAGCAGCAGGTCGGCGCGAGGAACCCCTTCGACGGCGTGTTCCAAAAGACAACAGTTCAAGACCAGACCAGCTCTGTGGTATATTCGGAGTTCATCCGCAACGTATTCGCCAAGGCACCAAGCGACATCGCGTTGTTTGTGGACCGCGGCTTGACCACATCGACTGGCATCAGCTCCGAGCATGTTTTCTTGCCCTTTATCGGTGGTCCAGACGATCGACTAGCTCTGTCGTTCCTCGTTCAGTTGTGTGGACGCTCATCGGTCACGGCGACTGTTGTCAGGATCATCCCGACGGACTCGGAGGGTTCCTTCGACTCAGACAAGAAGGTCGACGAAGTACCAATTCCAGCTCCTATTCACAATGTATGTCACTTCATTCTATGCATCTTCTCGAACTTTTGTAACGTGTCTCTCTTAGACGATGGCCGCTGCCGACACCAACTACGGCCAACAAACTACGCAAACGCGCATCACCTCCAACACCGCTGACAACCTTCTCTGGGAGCGCCATGTCCAGCATCCGCACCCACACATAACCTTCAAGACCGAGTCCACCCCCGCCCCACTGCGACGCATCACCGAACTCGTCAACGCCGAGATCACGGGCACCAGCCTCGCTCAACCTGGCAAGACCGTCGTCGTGTTCATCGGCCGCTCGCGGCGCCTCGCCGTCGAGTCCCTGAGCGGCGAGCTACAAACGCTGCTCGGCGGCCTGGGGCTCGCGTACAGCACCTTGGTGTCCAAGACCCTAGGGGATGTGGGCGCGGCGCTCGTGGCTACTAACATCAAGGCCAGCCTGCTCGTCCTGCAGGCCGCTTTAACGACGCTTTGATGTTTTGAGTTTGATTTCTGCGTTTTTGGATGAATCTGTAGATGGACTAGATGTACTTGCATGCTTGCATATTGATACCCTTTTGTGTTGCGTATCTACTGGATATAGATATATACACCCTGACCAATTTTTACGACCTCGAAATCTCAAAGGCGAAGGAAGGGTGTGCATGGTGCGTGGTGTGGCGTATCTTACTACACTGACTTGCAAGTTGATACGCCGGCGGTGGATTAATTAAGGTTACCTGGTCACTCAATTGTATTAGACTTTTGCGCGCTGTGATTTTGGGGGTGTACTCCTCCGGTGTTCAAAATATTTTGTTTAAGATGCACATCTTACAGTACTTAGCCTTAGTGCTACCCTGTAGATTTCATCTCTCATCACGCTCCGCTCCGCTCAATCATCGTTGGAATTTCATTCATTTGATACCGGAATGCGGAACGAACCTTCTGAGCCTTCACGCCTTCACAATCTCGACCAACAGACAACCAACAGATCCAACAACGAGGACAGGAAGATGAAATTTATCAAACCACGGCGCTGGATTGCGAACACCAAATGAACACTGGCACATCACAAGTAGAGTACAATTGAGACTCCGCGAGTATTGCTTGAAGCGCCCGGGGAGACCAGCGAGAGAGAGAGGTGTTTGAAGGTGTAACAAAGCAGAACTTAACAATGGAGTATCATTCGAGGTTCAGTCTTCTGAATCTACTGAACAAGGTCGCCGTCGAATTAAAGACGACAGTCACCAGTGTGCGCATCTATCAAATGAGAAATCATTGCAACAGCGTTGCCGCACGAACACCCACAATCTTGAAGTAACATTCCAATAAGTTCTGATAAGTTCTGATGAACCCTCGCCACAAAAAATTACACAACACACACACGTCGAATGATCATTGAAGGACTCGTCATTAACATAACTACACATAAAATCGTACAACTGGTCTCTCCTCCGCGAATATTCAAATTGGAGACCAGTGAGGGGATATCAAATAGTATACTTCTCCAACAACAACAACAACCACGCAGAAAGCGAACGGAATACAAAACACAAGAGTAAGCAGACTCGGGAGTGCGTAAACGTGGACAATAGCGAAACAAAGATGCTCGAGGGTCATCTGGATCTCCAGCGGAAAAGTGGTAGGAGAATTAAAGATAAATGGTATATAGTTACAGTGGGGAATAGAAGGGGGAAATCAGGATCGCGAAGCGGTAGAGTCGACGCAGATGGGGAATGGGTATGTTTTTGAATCCAAGTAGAAGGTGGGCCAGTAAGTCAGTAAGTCAATCAATCAGTGACTGGTAGTCAATCAATATCACTCAGTCAGGAAGGAGGGAAGGCGGGAAGGCGGGAAGGGAAACCAGGACAGCGTGGGCGGGAGATCTCAGACAGCCTTAGATCTCGGCGACGCTGTTGAGCACGCCCACACGCGACGCACCGCCGAGTGGACCGTCGCCCGCTTCGTTCTGGATCATGGCGTTGTACCCTGACCCCGAGCCGCTGGCACCGGCCAGTTGAGAGCTGACATCACTCTGCAGCTGCATGGGCACGAAGACGACTTTGCTGTTCGCCGACTTGGCCATTTGTTGCACTGCAAATTGAAAAGGTCAGTCAACACATTGAGATACGGACTCATGGGTGGGGGTGATAGCACTTACAAGCCTCCAACTGCCTAATCTGCATCGCCGCCGGCGACGCCAAAATATCCGCCGCCTGCCTCATCAACCGCGCCGAATCCACCTCCGCACGCGCCGCAATGACCTTACTCTCCCCAATCCTCTTCTGCTGCGCCGCCGACGAGAGCGACGCGGACACCTCCGGACTAAATATGATATCCTTGATTAGGATCCCCTCGATGGCGACACCCCATTTATCGGCGACGTCGCCCACGATCTCGGCGATCTCGAAGGCGATGGCCTCGCGCTCGGTGACGACGCTCTGCACGGCGCGCGCGCCGACGACGTGCCGCAGCGTGGTTTGGGCGCGCTCGATGAGCGCTTGGCGCAGGTCGGTGATCCCGAAGGCCGCGCGGTAGGGGTTGCAGATCTGGAAGTAGATCACGGAGTCGCTGGGGTAGAAGGGGGAAGGTGAGTGAGCTAAAAATAGAGTGGGGGAGTGCGTGCGTACATTTCGACGTTGACGTTGTCGCGCGTGCTGTGAGATACGAAGTGAGGAATGCTTTCGAAATGAAGATTGAAAGGCGACGTACATGACCATCTGCCTGCCGATAGGGCTGATCTGAATCTTGACGTCGACGATGCGCAGAGACTCCGTGCAGACGTTGACCTGGACCAAGCCTGGGTCGACGGACTTGTAGAATTGTCCGAACCGTGAGACGAGTCCGACAGAGCCTGCAGTGCAACGCGCAATGTGTGAATGTCAGTTCAGTTCAACGCGCGTTGCATCCCAACAATCAACTGAATGCAATGCAAGTCCGAGTAACACACCTTGCTGGACGTTGCGGAAGGGGTTGGGGAACGGGCAGCACGGGAAGGCGCCGAGGAACCCGACGACGCTGCCCAGTCCCTGCAGGAGGGACCCGTACACTCCATGCGTGACTTCTCCAGTACCCAAATCCTGGGCGTAGGAAGGCTACACGCACCGACAACGCATGAGATAATGAGTGCTCAGCACCTGAGAATCTGGGGAAAGCTTGAGCTCGAAAGCGTACCTGCATCTCGCTGCGCTTGAGCGGCTGCACATGGATCATCGTATTGTCCGTGTTGTGCACCCTCTTCGGGCCTACGGGGAGCTCCTCTGTGACTTTCCCCGGAGAACGAACATTAGAGTGAGCACTACTACACTGAAAGCAAACCTGACCCACCTCCTGCGGCGAGATGGTCGACGACGTTGGCCTCGGAGGGCGAGGGCGCGCGGGCCTTGGAGTCGTTGTTGCCGTTAGCGTAGGAGGACATTGTATGGTTGTGCGGGAGGGAGGATTGGAGGCTGGGAGTGGGCGAGCCGCCGTGCTTTTTATGTGTGAAATGCGCACCAAGACAGATACAGATGAGCAGATGACGTCCAGGATCCGTCCAGTTATGGTAATGCTCTATTCCGCAGCGCGCACAGCCTCGGCCCACGGCTTCGCGGCACGACCACTGATCTCTATCCCTCCATCCGCCCAGGACGAGCGAAAGGGAGCATCCCAAGCGCTCGATGGGAGAAAGTTGAGAGTGGACGAGAGCTTGAGATGTTATCTTTCATTCAACATATGCGGATAATTTTTAAAGTCGAGCAATCCTCTACGATCTTTGCATCAGGATAACTTGCTGTGCTATTTTGGGTTCGATAATAGATATAGAGTGCGGCATCGGAATACACTCCCTGATCCACCTAGCATCTACACAGAAATCCACAGCGCATAATTAGCCTCATAGCGCGCTCATACACGATACTGACTCTGAATACCAGTGCGTATCCATATATCAACAACCCACAGAGCTCCTCGATCTCCCGAAACGCGAACGCGCACGGCGTTTCAGCTGTGTTTTTCAGAGATTTCCGAGGACCCACTTGGCAACAGCGGCGCGCATAACCAGCGCACACACACACGCGCGCCACGGAATATCCTCGTCCTTCCCGCGCCATGGCAGGCCATGGCCAAGTGACGTCAAACTGTACAAGGCTGCGCACTGTCGATTCAAATTTCTCGATGCGCGTTCGCCGGTCCGCAGTCTATCTCTCACTTGTCAGGTTTTGCTCTAAGATGCAACTGAGATGTTACAGTGTGTTCCGATATCATTACTGAACGTTATTAACCTATTGGTGATTGAACACCTGCAGATCCTAGAAGACCCGTCCCCGCTGCGGCATTGAGTTAATTTGGCCGCACAGTGCATCCCCGCTGGGATAGTGGAGGTCTACTTTTTAATGGATACCGTCGGTTGAAGTGATGCGCCCGCATCGGTATCCAGCACTCGAGTCAGAACTTATATTTGCCTATCTGATATACTTTATGAACTCGGCGGTACACTGTTTTATATTCTAGGAAAGCGACCGGCGACAATACTGAGGACACTACAGATGTTGTCGGATGTTCATTCAAATTCAAAGATAACTTGATATCATGATAGAAGGGCAAACACAATGGAAAATTTAAAGAAGTCAATCCAGACCTCCAGCCATTGACGTTCCAGATCACTTAAATAACTCAAGCATACACAAGTCCTGTAGCTAATTTAAGCGCTCGTATTTTTAACATCCCATGATATCGATCCATCTGTCCAGTTCAAAGCGTCCAGCTGCGCGACTCGGGAGATAGAAATAAGATACCGCGACGCCCCCGCCCAGGTACCGGTCTTCTATCGTAAGCATCAGGTGTTCGGGTGCACCAAAAATGCGCAGGCATTGGCGACGTCTCCTTTGGATTCTAGTTAGTGATACCGCGTCTGTATCGGCCGCTGCTTTGCGGATTGGAAAACCAGAGCATAAGTATATTCCAGAGCATCTAAGTGCTCGTATTTTTGCCTTCCCCGCCCGGATCCAGCTCTGATCCAGCTCACATCCGGCTGCACGACTTCGTGTCACTTGGAAGTTGGAAGGGAAAGATAAGGCACCGCAGCGGCCCTGGCCAACCACCGGCGTCCTATAATTAGCGCGCAGATCAGATCAAGCGCACGTGCGGGTGGCCGGCCGGCGACTTAGCTTCGCCCGATATGGGACTCGCGATCACCTCGCGAGTCGCGCCGTTGTGATTCCCAACCTCCACATTTCGTGTTCACCATAACTCTCCGGCGCCTATCCAGCCTCTTTCTGCCGCGCACTTGGGCCATATACCCTACCACCAGACAACGAAGACGTAGTATGACGACGAGTGAAGCGAGGTACTGGCTCCTCAAAGCCGAGCCTGACTCGCGCGTGGTGAAGGGGAAGGACGTCAAGGTGCGTGTGTGGTGTCCTTGCGTTTCGGACTTCAGGCGCGTTTGGGTATTGGATTGGGTGAAGAGAGGCAGCATAGCCTTCGGATTAACGGGTTATACGTGTGCTGGCTGCCTGTGGACGCGTCAAGGAATCGACATACCGCCATACTCGTCTCGTGTTGGCAATATTAATCCACCCGAGCCACGCGCTCGATTTCTTTCTGACCTCAACTAACTCGCCTGTTTCTTTGCTTGGCACATACAGTTCAGCGTAGACGACTTCGAAAGCGTCGGTACCTCTCCATGGGAGGGTGTACGGAACTACGAGGCGAGGAATTTGATGAAGGAGATGAAGGAGGGGAATAAGGTTGGTCTTGTTTTCGTGCATTATGAACGGATATCCGTTTTGAATGCGGCTTGGTGAGCTGACTCGTGTTTTCTTTCTTCTTTGATGAAGGCACTGTTTTATCATTCGAATTGCAAGAACCCAGGTACGTCGAGTTTTCTTTGTTGTGGTGCATGGATGGAGTTTTACTTGCCTCGATAGGTATCGCAGCGTTCGCAAAGGTACGCCGGGCCAAGTTTTCATGAAAACTTCCAGCCACAGCCTCCTCACCCTCATATCATCCTTCTACATCGAAGGTCTCCAAAGAAGCCTACCCAGATTGTACGTTATTCCAGAAATTCCATGTGATGTACTTTATACTGTATCCTGACATTGACGTTGTTTGGAATTGCAGATACAGCCTGGGACGCGTGAGTCCCAAGTATCGCTGAAACACCCAACACCCAACTGACTCGACTGACTCACGGGCTGATCCCATTGCCAATGCCAGCTCGCATCCGTACTACGACCCCGTGCGTATCCTCCCTCTCGTCTGAGTCTCTTTTTTTTTCGGTGCTCCCAGAGGCTACGTACTTCACCTGCCTTTCGAATCCCCACTAACCCACCACGATCCACACAGAAAACGAACGAAGACGCCCCGAAATGGTACATGGTCGACCTCACCTTCACCGCGCGCGCCAAGCACTTCGTCCCGCTCTCCCTTCTGCGCTCCATCGCGGAGACACCGCATTCGAGTATACCGGAGGAGCTGGGGTATATCGGCCCTGAGGGGTTCAAGGCCATCAAAGGTGCCTATCTCGTCCGTGTCGTATATGACTGTGTTACTGTGTTACTACTGTGTTACTACTGTGTTACTGTGTTACTACTGTGTTACTACTGTGTTACTGTGTTACTGAGTATCTTATGTTTAGCTATGGACTTAGTAACCCGAGGCAGGCTAAGCGTGCAACGCGTGCAGGAGGACGCGTGGAAGGCCATCGAACAACTCGCGGAGAGAGGGGGTTGGAAGGAACCTGAGAGCAAGTCGAAGAAGAAAGGCGCTAAGCGCGCTAACGCTGCTGCTGCTTCTGAAGCTGAAGATGAGGTTGAAGGTGGCGAGCCTGAGGATAAGCCTCCTGCGAAGAAGAGGGGCAGGAAAAAGGCAACTGCCGCCCCGAAGGAGGAAGAAGGGGTGGAAGGGGGAGTGGGAGTGGGAGTGGAAGAGAGAGACGAGAACCAGAAGACAACGACAGGCAAGGCGGGTAAACGGAAAAGGGAGGCGGAGGTGCCCAAGGAAAGTAAGGGCGTTCGACGGTCTACGCGGGCGCGGAAATGATATATTTGTTTTATTTTGTTTTACTGTGCTGCTACTGTATGTACCCTGATCTTTTGATACCCTTTATTTTCAGTTTGCAAGATGTACTTACTGTATGTAAAGACTGAGAGATATCTGTCAATTTGATTGGCGCCCAAAAAATACCGAATCAAGCATGTGTTGATCACAATTGCCACTTCGGGACATGACTGTTTTGGAAGGAAAAAGTTGAACTCGTCACTTCGACCACCACCACGACTATGTAACCTCCTACCATCGAGATCTATCATGAGGATCTCCAACTCAGCCACGAAGAGATGGATGATGCATTCGGAGAGCCTTGAAACCTGGCAATCGCATCCTTGCGCTGACGGACTCATTAAGTCATCCTACACTGTGTTTTCTACAGAAGGTACCATGGCTAGCAGATGCATAGTCGAAGTGGCGAATGAAATTGGGAGATACGACCCTGACCCTACTACTGAGGTTGGATGTGTCTATTTTTTTAATTTATTCATCGAACGCGGTCTGTCTGATCTACATGTCTTGTACCCCGAGTCATTGCTAATGGACTTACGGAATTGCAGTGTAAACCTCTCCGAATAACGGGGACAATCTCCCAGAAAGCGACAGAATATTGACAACTGACATTCACTTCGAACCTGCGCATTGCCTCTTGTGAATTTTCCAATGCGCCCTTTGACACTGAGGCGAACAGTAGCGGGCCTTCAAGCACGCAGCACAAACCAGAAGTTTGGGCTTTCCAGGCGTCCCGCATTGAGCACACTGCGCTTTAGACCCCCTCTTGCTAGGGTAAGGCGTTCTCGAGGCGAAATTCGAGACATCCTCCAAGAATGTGAACGTGAAGAAGGGGCAAACGGCAATCCTAGTGGCTTCCGAATGAAAATCTGCCCACTTGGAAACGGTGCCGAATTCCCCGAGGTTCTTGCCTTTCCCACAACTGCAAAGTGGGCTTCGCTCTAAATCGTCCACAGAAGCAGGAATTCCTCTTGTACGATACTCGCAGGCGTCGGAATGCTGCCATGTGCGACAGCGTTCCGAGAGAATGGGTAGAAGAAGATTCCAAGCCCGCCTGTCCTCCTCATTGGTGTAGATCCCGCCGACGTTATTATTTTTAATGAGTTCTCGAGAAAGCGCCCGCAAGGCATTGTTGACCAGAGGCACTACGCATGCATCGATGACAATGGTATGAGAAGCCAGATCAAGCTTCATGGCGTTGACGAAGATCAAGGTATGAACAGCGAACTTGTCATGTGGGCCTGTTAGACCATGTATGTTAGACCATTGTACGCTTTGCGGTCCGCCACAAGGCATAAGCATAGTCCGTATGTTCTGCTTGACATTGACAATTGTTTGGTGCTCCTTTTGCTCCTGATTTCGACTCTTTCGCTTTTCGATGTCTGAAAACATGGTCCCAACATGCGCTTCGATCCATTCTAGATCGTCCTCGTCCCATGGAAGCGACAGCAATGGGAGGATATCCAAGTTGATATAGTGGACATTCAAAATGTTAATCTTGTTGTCGTTATACGCTACGGGGAAGGGATTGAGCGAAATATGTCGGAAGTCGCCAAAAGCATGTCGAATAGGAGCTTGTATCTATCAAAAGAAAATCAGAACTCAGAGTGAAATGCTTCGAGAACCGTAAGATATCACCTCGATATAAGATGACTTGCGAACAATTCGTGGTCGTATATACTTTGACTGAAGTGGGAAGGGATAGTAGAAACGATGCATATACCCTTTAAATGTAACAAGCACTGAGGTATCTGCGACCGGCGTCAACGACACTTTAGCACCGTTTGCAAGCGAGTGCGCGGCAACTAGGTCTGCGATGTCCTTCCGAACGGTCAGTTGTGTTGCCTTCTTGTCAGAAGGATCAAATCTGAGCGTTATATCCCTGATATCGTGAGGAGCTGTTTGCGTGTCGCAAGCCGGAGTACCGCCAAGGCGTTCGATCTCATGGACATTGTTGGGACGATGACGCGTTACGTGGACATATGTCGTATCTGCCAAAGGTGCAGAGAAGACATGGAGTTGGGTGCCCAATATAGGGGCCAGACAACTCGCTGCTACGGTGGTACGAAAGCGAAGTAAAACCTTAGTCCTCATCGGCTCAAGTGTGAGAATACACGATGGAACATGGAAAGTGGCGATGAGAGATGAATTTCCGTTCCATCCTGTTGGATCTTCGTTGACTATGACGCGTGGCTCGCCGTCAGTGGCATCGACTTCAATGTCGCCGAAAGTTAATTGAATTGAGGAGTAGGTGTGATAGAGTTTGTCACCCAGTAGCTCGCATTCAAGCATCGAAGCCATCATTGCCCCGGGGTACCTCGTCACGTCTTCCAACCGCTTCAAACGATACCGAGGTACTTCGAGCATGACGCAAACGACGGAGGGGACATCCTTCCAGCCCTGGAACCTATCGAGCGATGACCGTAAGGTCTCCACATACGCAGGGTCAAACGTGTCGTCGGTGTACACGTTGCGCAGATGCATGTGGCATACAAGATCTGGATAGCTTACCATTTTGGTCAACAATATTGGATCGTCTCGAATGAGTTCCAAAAGATAGTCCATGGTATCTTCCCAATCCACTTTGACATTGCGTTTGACCATGGCAAGGAAGGTGACAAGGCTGGCGCGGATATAATAAACAGTCTTCAGGGCCAGGTCTCTGCCGGCTAAAGGATCATTGCTTCTTGCATACTTCAGATAATCTTCGTCGGCAAACATCCGCTGGTAGACAGAAAAGAAAAATCTGGCCAACGTCTCCGAGTCGCAAATCAGAGCGAAGCGTTTCATATGTGTATCCTGTGGGGCCGAGACGGCATTGGGCACGAAAGCTGAGACGAACCGCCAGGAAATGGATTCGCGTATCTCGCCTGGGGGGAACGGCTTCGCGACGAGAATCTCGTGTCTATTTGAATGTGTGGTAAAATGGTAAAGATATGGGGAGGGTGCGATGCCGAGCAGTATGGAGATTGTCGGTATGTCTGCGCAGGCGCTTTTTCCAAACTTCGACTTCGCGGGTCCGTCATGGTCCAGCTCAATTATCGTATGCGTGTGCAGGATCGACCAAGGCACCCTGTCCAACAATGGCACCATCGCTACCAACAGGTTGAGAATGCCGGCTTGATCCGCTAGGTCTGAGGTATCGATAACGCTGAACAGCAATGGTGCTGGCGTCATCGTCAAAGGGCTGTAGTCGTCGGCATTAAGTACGATCGTTGTGCTTCCCCAAGGGTGGGCATAAACCCCAGTCTCGATCGTTTTCTGTTCTTTGCAAATGTTTAATGCCTGACAGAAGGCGAGAGAGTTGCCAACGAAGAAGCGTATCACGATGTTCGCCGTCGAAGCCGAGGATAGACGTGTCTTGAATGACGAGCACCACGATGAAAATTGAGATTTGGCACAGTCCACGAGCTCCTCAGCGGCAGTGTCTCTTGGATCATGTCCTTTTTTATACACTACAGCTGGGGCCATGAAAAAGGTCACAATTGGATTGGTACCATAGTGAACGCCGAATTTTTTCCCAGAAGCGGAATAGGCGAAGGTGGGATTGACGTAGGGTGTCGCGATGGTTTGCGATGACGTTGAGGGAGTGACACCTGTAGTCCAGTATGCAAGATAAGCGTCGTGCCCTGCTCCTCCGATGGAGTAGAAGAGCGGCCCAGCAGACCGCATGGGAGCGAGAATATCTTCTCCTCGAAGTGGATCCAAGACCGCCTTCATCTCAGCCTGAAAGGAGGCTTTCCACGATTCGTGTTCAGTTTGAGAAAGGTCCTCCGACTGAGCATATAGGACCCAGTGGCGCCTGATTTCTGAGAGAGTGTGGGCGGTGCAGAAGCGTAGGAAATGGCAGTATTTGGAGGCTTTCCAAGTTTGCATGTCAGAAGAGGACTCGATTAGAATTCGGCATTGGCTGAGGAGTGTGTTATGCGAGACTTCGTCGAGGAGGAAGTGATAGAATATAGACCATGCTAAGTCTGTTGCGACGCCATCGACAATCATCGTCAACAAGAGTATATTGCGAGCTAAGAACGAATCGAGCATTTAGTTTACCCAGTACGAACAATAAAAATATCATACCTAACACCGCTGGTTCCAAATCACAGCATGTAAAATCCATAGACCGATTGCCTGATATGATAGATATGTGAACCTTGATAAGATTCAAGAGATAATTGAAAGGACGAACCGTCTGCTAGATCCGCATAAACTGTATACAAGATGCTTCGTGGATCACCGCAGTTGAGTAGGAGGATATCTGCACTTTTCTCCGGGGACAGATTTTGGGTAAGACAGACGGGTGTGGTGTTCCCAATCGGACGGAACAACGTAATCTTGGACCAAGTAACTGGACACGCCATGTCAGAAATTCGATTGAAGGGCGGTGTATCTTGTATCAGTTCTTGGGGGATAGTACTCTTGGAAGATTGATGTGTGGTGAAAGGTCAATAAATGAATTCGCTGAGGGTTATCGATCTTATAGATGTCCAAGAAGTCGTCTGGTCATGGGTATTCCCGCGCTAATATTGTTCGGTGTAGTCTTTTCTGAGGCGTTCCATGTTCACGGTGTTGACGTTCGATGAGAATTTCGAAGCATTGAATCTTAACCGGTAACCCATCATTTAACATAATCGACTTGAAAGCAAGGGCAGGAGTATATCGATGGAGAGAGTTGTGGTACTTGGTGAACTGCGTTTGTCGCTTCAGCAAGAGCATCCTTCGCCAAGAGTATGAGACGACAGCATCGTGCATAGATTCTAAACGATCATAGTAAGTCGCGACGGTGACATGAGTCCAATACCAAAAACCCACCTTTCTGACCAAATCCACCGGCCGACATATCTCAAACACATCCATACCCACTTCTCGCACCGTTGGGATTTTGGATCCATGCTGGCAGTGAGAGGCCAATACATTCATACAGATTCTGATAGATTCCCAAGGAGCCTTCCAGTCATGAGTCCCCCGTGCTAAGTAATCTTTTTTCGTGTGGCCTTCTGTGAAGCGTTTTATCATATTTACGGCGTCGGCCTTCGATATGAAATTCGAATCATGTTCAAAATTGGTTCGAAACGAAAGCGAAGAGCCAGGCGAGTTTTCTCGTTAACTGCTCGTGCGTTTCCAGATTTCATCTTCTTGAATCTGCGTTGCTCAAGATGTTGGTGGTCAACTTTAGAACAAAAGAGCGTCTGGACAGTGTCTGAGCTAGTCTCCCGTAGGCAGACTCCGATATGCACAGCCGTTGATGATAAGTCGATCAACTTGGCATTCGGAGTCTGCTTGCAAACGCGCCGCGTATACTGGCGTAACTACTTTTCCACGGTATTTACTCCCACGATGTAGCATGTGACCAATATACACGACGCGTCGACGAACTTGTGACAAGGATAGGGAGTAGAAAGGGCCATTTTTAAGGAGGAAATTTCGACGAGAACGCGTAAATATTACATGCCCAGGGGTATCTAATTAACGACGCGTCGAGGCCCGTGGGAACGAAACGTGACATGCACATGACCAAAATGTTTACGCCCATAAACCCTGCGCGTTTGGAATGTAACGACACTCAATGGGACACCCTCACTCAATGGGACAGTGGGGTCTACCTCACGCACATTCTATCTGTTTCTTCTCATACTTGGAACATATCTTGAACTACATCTAAGGACCATGTATAAATATTTTAAAGAAAATCAATTCAGTAAATAATTGAGGTACAATGCTACATACCCCAAAAGGGTGGGAATCTGACAAGATGTGCGATGTAGATCCTGTATTACACTTGAAAAAGGGAGCTTTGAGCTAAATAAAAATTATTTCCCAATAAACAATCTAATGAATAAGATACCTACATAAAATGAGGCTAGTTCGTTAGAACAGTTAGAGCGAGATAAAAAGAATGAGTGTTGTGCGCCAACAACGTGACGAGACAATGTGACAAGTGCACTTTCCACTGCTGCTACATTAGTCTGCAGCTGCTGAATTCTCTGCGGTCGGATGTACTCTATCAGAGTGCATGAAACCACAAGAGAATTGCTGAAAAAAGATGCCCGGAT
Organism: Pholiota adiposa; assembly: GCA_009935795.1. NCBI lineage: Eukaryota > Fungi > Basidiomycota > Agaricomycetes > Agaricales > Strophariaceae > Pholiota > Pholiota adiposa. Next base: position 364,283 of record QEYC01000036.1, read on the forward strand.
GGGAGCAGCAATCGAGGAATATTGACTGGAGCAACAGCAGGCCGCGTGTCACATGGTGTCCCATTGACTGCATTTTGTGACAAAGGGCTGTATTTTCTTAAAGATCCAATGCCATGAGAACAGCAGCTTAGATCTGTTTAAAACTTAAAGAATAGGTAGATTCTATCTTGTACAATAGGAATATCAACTTAGAATGGGAAGTTTCCAATTTGTGTTGCTTTAAATTGAGAATCTCCTTAGGGTGTCCCATTGAGTGTCGTTACACTGTATGTCTGAGCGTGGGAAGTCGAAGTGCACATCGTTTCAGATCGTTTCGAACTGCGAAAAGTTGTGAATCGCTAGACTAATTTTCCCAGGCACATATTGCGTGCGCGTTCCGTGAACCGCTCAACTCAATTCTCAACTCAATTCTTCTGAGTCTTGCGCTGTCCCGTACTCGATTTGCTCTCTGCATGAAATACCATATTCTTCGCACTTTCGACCAACGATCCCATCCCAATCTTGCAATCCCAAATTCACAGAAATGGTCATTCGCGGTCTCACAATCGCGGGCTTCCATTCTGATATTCGCGCAGTGAGCGACTCATCCTCCGCCAATCCGTCCTTCGATAAATCTGGGCCGACGATAAAGGACATCGTATCTCAGAAGAGTGCGTTCGAGGTCGACGAGGCGCATAGTCGGATCGTGCCGGACGATGATGAGGAGAAGATCTTGAGCGTCGTGCAGCAAGCATGTGGGTCTGGGGCGTTGGATCGGCTGATAACGACGGGTGGGACGGGTTTCGGGGTTCGGGGTTCGGGATGTTACTCCAGAGGTTTGTGTGCTCGTATATGCGCATTGCAGAGAAACGCTGAACAGACCAGTCAAATTCTAATTGAAATTCGCGTTGGCAGATACAGCCTGGGACGCGTGAGTTCCCAAGTATCGCTGAAACACCCAACACCCAACAGACTCGACTTTCTCGCGGCCTAATCCCATTACCAGCTCGCATCCATACTACGACCCCGTGCGTATCCTCCCTCTCGTCTGAGTCATTTTTTTTTTGCGGTGCTCCCAGAGGCTACAAGTACTTCACCTGCTTTTCGAATCCCCACTAACACAACACGCCCCGCACGGAAAACCAAAGAAGACGCCCCGAAATGGTGCATGGTCGACCTCACCTTCACCGCGCGTGCCAATCACTTCGTCCCGCTCTCCGTTCTGCGCTCCGTCGCGGTATATCGGCCCTGAGGGGTTTAAGGCTGTCCAAATAAGTCTTTCATCTTTCACTGCGCTGCTCGATGCTGACTATTTGACCATTTTTTGTAGCCATGGACTTTGTAACCCGAGGCAGGCTAAGCGTGCAACGCGTGCAGGAGAACGCGAGGAGAAGATGAGGTCGAAGGTGGCAAGCCTGAGGATAAGCCTCCTGCGAAGAAGAGGGGCAAGAAAAGGCAACTGCCACCCCGAAGGAGGAAGAAGGGGTGGAAGGTGAAGTGGGAGTGGGAGTGGAAGAGAGAGACGAGGACTAGAAGACAACGACAGGCCAGGCGGGTAAACGGAAAAGGGAGGCGGAGGTGCCCGAGGAGAGTAAGGGCGTTCGACGGTCTACGAGGGCAGAAATGATGTATTTGTTTGTTCTGTTTTACTGTGCTACTATGTACCCTGATTTTTTGATACCCTTTATTTTCAGTTTGCAAGATGTACATACCTATGTGAAGACCCGTAAAGGTCTGCTGGATATGTCTATTTTGATTGGCCCCCAAAGAAGTACCATATCAAGCATATGTTGATCACACTTGCCGCTTTGGGTCAGGGACCATGTTCCGTTTCGGAAGGCGAAAAGTTGAATTTCGCCACTTCGACCACCACCGCGACCATGCAATCTCCTCCCAGTGAGATCTATCATCCTGTGTTTAGCAAGTTCCACCAACTCATGGTCGTTCCATATGAGGATTTCCAATTCAACCACGAAGAGCTCGATGATGCATTCGACTTCATGGAAAGCTCTTGACTTCTGCTGATACGAATAGGTAAGATCGACAGAGGAGCATCAGGGGCCTTCTCAGAGCTCTTCTTGATGACATTTTTTTGGGAGAGCCGGCTGGTCTTGAAATCGAATGATCCCATTCTTGCGCCCGACGGACTCATCAAGTCGTCCTGCCCTGTGTTTCTACAGAAGGTACCACGGCTGTCAGATGCATCGTAAAAATGACGACTGAACTTGGGGAATACAATCCTTGACCCTACTACTTAGGCTGTAATGTGTCTATGTATCGATCTATTCATCCAAACGAGGTCTGTCTGATCAGAAGTTAACACACTGAGCTTTCAGTCGTACATAATACTCGGTAACTTATTTCAATACCCACTATTTTCGCTTCGTGTGCTCTGCTGTCTCGTTGGGCCGAAAGTGTTTTCTTTTGACGATCGTATTGCACATAGGTATAGCACCGAAAAAGACTGTTTTATTATTAATACACACAACCAACCACCATTCTCTGCTTTATACGAACAGCATGCCTGAATAACTGCAGAAAGTGGAAGAATATTGACAACCTACATTCACTTCGAACCTGCGCATTGCGTCTTATGAATTTTCCAATGGGCCCTTTGACACTGAGGTGAACAGTAGCGGGCCTTCAAGCATGCAGCACAAACTAGAAGCTTGGGCTTTCCAGGCGCTCCGCATTTGGCACATTTAGGCCCCCTCTTGCTAGGATAAGGTGTATCCTGCACGAAAGTCAAGACATCCTCCAAAAACGTGAACATGAAGAAGGGGCAAATGGCAATCCTAGTGGCTTCCGAATGAAAACCCGCCCACTTCGAAATGGTGCCGAATTCCCCTAGATTCTTGCCTTTTCCACAACTGCAAAGTGGGCTTCGCTTTGACGCATCCAGAGAGGCCGGGATTCCTCTTGTACGATACTCGCAGGTGTCTGTATGCTGCCATGTGCGACAGCGTTCTGAGAGAACGGGTAGAAGAAGATTCCAGGCCCGCATTTCCTCCTCACCGGTATAACATCCACCGACTAGGGTGTTCTTGTCATTGATGAGTTCTCGAGAAAGTGCTCGTGTAGCATCATTGACCAAAGGCACCACGCATGCATCGATGACAACAGTGTGAGAACCCAGATCAAGCTTTATGGCGTTGATAAAGATCAAGGTATGAACAGCGAACTTGTCGTGCGGGCCAGCTAGACCATACATGGTCGGCCGTCCAGGTGGTCGTAGTCCAGCGTAAGACACAAGCATAAGGCGTATGTTCTGCTTGACATTGACAATCGTTTGGTACTCCTTTTCGTTTTCATTCCTTCGTTTTTCGTCCTGTGAAAACATTGTCCCAACATGGGTGTCAACCCAATCTACATCATCCTCATCCGCTGGAAGCGACATCGATGGGAGGATATCCAAATTGATATAGTGAATATTCAAAACGTTAATCTGGCTGTCTTCATACGCCACTGGGAAGGGGTTGAGCGAAATATGTCGGAAGTCGCTAAAAGCGTGCCGAATTGGTGCTTGTATCTATAGAAAAAATCAGCACTCTGGGTGAAATAAATCAAGAAGAATAAAATATCACCTCGATGTAAGATGACTTGCGAACGATTCGTGGGCGTAGATACTTTGATTGAAGTGGGAAGGGATAAAGGAAATGATGCATATACCCTTCGAATGTAACAAGCACCGAGGTATCTGCGACTGGCGTGAATGAGACCTTAGCACCTTTCGCAAGCGATTGCGCGGCAACTGGGTCGGTGATGTCCTTCCGAACAACTAGTTGTGTTGCCTTCTTGTCAGAAGGATCGAATTTCAGCGTTATATCCCTGATATCGTGAGTAGCTGTTTGCATGTCGCAAGCCGGAGTACCGCCAAGGCGCTCGATCTCATGGACATTGTTGGGACGGTGACGGGCTATGTGGACATAAGTCGTGTCTGCCAAAGATGCAGAGAAGACCTCGAGTTCGTCACCCAATAGAGGCACCAGATGTCGCGCTGCTACAGTGGTAAAGCGAAGTAAAACTTGCGTCGTCGTTGGCTCACACGTAAGAACATACGACGGGATATGGAAAGCGGCGATAAGAGATGAATTTCCATTCCATCCTTTCAGATCCTCATTGACTATGAAGTGTGGCTCGCCGTCAATGGCATCGACTCGAATCTCGCCGAAAGTGAATTGAATTGAGGAGTAGGTGTTATAGAGGTTTTCGCCCACCAGCTCACATTCAAGCATCGTCGCCATCGTTTTATCAGAGTGCATGTCTTCCAACCGCTTCAAGCGATAGCGAGGGACTTCGAGCATGACACACACGACGGGAGGGACATCCTTCCAGCCATGGAACCTATCGAGCGGTGACCGCAAAGTCCCCACATATGCAGAGGTAAACGTCTCATCGGTATATACATTGCGCATATGCATCTGGCATATCAGATCTGGATAGCTAGGCACGTTGGTCAACAATATTGGATCGTTTAGAATGAATCCTAGAAGATGCTGCATGACACCTTCCCAGTTCACTCTGACATTACGTTTGACCATGGCAAGGAAGGTGACAAGGCTGGCGCGAATGTAATAAACAGTCTTCAGGGCCAGGTCTCTGGCGGCTGCATGATTATAGCTTCTCGTATACTTCAGATAATCTTCGTCGTCGAACATCCGCTGGTAGACAGAAAAGAAAAATCTGGCCAACGTCTCCGGATCGCAAGCTAGAGCGAAACGCGTCAAATGCGTGTCCTGTGGGGACGGGATGGCATTGGGCAAGAAGGCTGAAACGAACCGCCAGGAAATAGATTCGTGTATCCGGCCTGATGAGAACGGCTTCGTCACAAGAATCTCGTGTTTGTTTGAATGCGTAGTAAAATGGTAAAGATAGGGGGAGGGTGAGATGCCGAGTAATATAGAGATTGTTGGTATGTCCGCGCAGGCGCTTTTCGCGAACTTCGACTTCGCAGGTCCGTCATGGTCCTGTCCAATTATCGTATGCGTATGCAAGATCGACCAAGGCGTCCTGTCCAACAAAGGCACCGTCGCTACCAACAGGTTGAGAACGCCAGCACCATCTACTAGGTTTGACGTGTCGATGACATTGAACAGTAAAGGAGCTGGAGTCGACGTCGAAGGACTATAGTCGTCGGGATCCAGTACGATCACTGTACTTCCCCAAGAGTGGGCATATACCCCAGTCTCGACTGTTTTCTGTTCATTGCAAGTGTTCAATGCATGACACAAGGCAAGAGAGTCGCCAACGAAGAAACGGATGACAATGTTTGCCATTGAAGTCGCGGAAAAGCGTGTCCTGAACGCTGAACACCATGATGAAAATTGGGATTTGCCACAGTCTACAAGCTCGTCTTCAATGGAGGTATTTGGATTATGTCCTTTTTTATACACCACAGCCGGGGCCAGAAAAAAGGCTATGACTGGATTAGTATCACTATCGACGCTGAATTTCTTCCCAGAAGCAGAATAGGCGAAGGTGGGATTGACGTACGGTGTTGCGACGGTTCGTGATGACATTGATGCAGTGACGCCTGTATTCCAGTATGAATGGTATGACCGGTACGCTGCTCTACCAATGGAGTAGACAAGCGGCCCAGCAGCCTTCATCGGGTCGATAATATGCTCTGCACGAGGTTCCCGGGAGACTTCTTTCATCTCAGCGTGAAAAGAGGCTTTCCACTCTTCTTGTTCAGTTTGAGAAAGGTCTTCCGACTGAGCATATAGGACCCAGTGGCGCCTGATTTCTGAGAGAGTGTGGGCGGTGCAGAAGCGTAGGAAATAGCTGTATTTGGAGGCTTTCCATGTGTGCATGTCCGAAGAGGACTCGATTAGAATTCGGCATTGGGTGATAAGGGTGTTATGCGAGGGTTCGTCGAGGAAGAAGTGATAGAATATTGACCATGTCATGTCTGTTGCGACTTCATCGACAATCATTGTTAGCAGGAGGATATTACGGGCTGGAGATAAATCCAATATTTAGTCCAAATAGCGTAGGTAAATAAGATCATACCTAGCACCGCTGGTTCCATATCACAGCATGTAAAATCCATAGGCCGGTTGCTTGATACGATGAATACGTGAGCCTCAACAAGATTGGAGAGATGATGGGAGACGAACCGTCTGCTAGATCCGCATAGACTGTATACAAGATGCTTCGTGGATCACCACAGTCGAGTAGAAGTACATCTGCACTTTTCTCGTGAGACAAATTTTGAGTAAGGCAGACGGGCGTCGTTTTCCCAATCGGATGGAACGACGGGTTCCTGGACCATGTAACTGGACATGCCATACCGGAAAGTCGATTGAAAGATGCTGTATCCTGTATCAGTTGACGGGGGCTGATACTGTTGGAAGAGCTGGTGGGCGGTGGGACCTGAAAGGTCAATAAATGAAATTTCTGAGGATTATCGATTGATAATTTCCCAAGAGGTCTTCTGATCATGAGCTCTCCTAGGCTAATCTTGTTCGGCGAAGTCTTTCCTGAGACGTTCTATCTTTATGGCGTTGGCGTTCGATAAGAAATTCGAAGCGTGTTTCACACCACAGAGGATAGCGATGAGCCAGGCTGACCATTTCATGATCACATTGTGCATTTCTTGAAGCTTTTCGCCTTCTGGGAATGATGGACAGTGGTGTGTCGGCGCTGCTTGAACAAGATTTTGGTCAATAAGTGAGTTTGGGATATTGCACGCCAGCATTGCGACTTACTACGATCGCTCAGAATTCATGCGCGGTGATGTTGCTTCGCATACGAGGCCTCCTTGAGGCCTCCCATTCTAATCTTGCCAGACATGATCTCTTGCGTTCTAAGAAAATCGAAGCATGTTCGAAACGACAGAGAAGAACCAGGCTGGGATAAGTATTTTTCTTTCTTTCGTTATCGGTTCGAGCGTATTTAGAAATTAGAAGCGGTTCTCCTTTGCGTTGGCGGTCAACGTCAACTGCAAAGCAAGCGTCGTGATACGACGATTAGTCTGAGCGTGGGAAGTCGAACTGCACATCGTTTCGAAGGGCTAAAAGTTGTGAATTCCTGAACCAGTTTTCCCAGGAATAACTTGCGATATGCTGAAGGGCGCGCGTTGAATTTCCAGCTTGACCCCGAACCGCTCACTACTTCGAGTCTTGTAGCTCTTAAACGTTGTCAGAGCGGGCTCTATATCTGTCCTATCTGCATGAAATAATTTTACAATTCAACTTCCAACCAACGATCACACTACGATCCTTTAAATCAACACACAAAATGGTCATTCGCGTCGGTGTACTCACTGGTGACACTACTCACAATCGCGGGCCTCCACCCATTCTGATATTCGCGCAGTGAGCGACACATCATCGGCCAATCCGTCCTTCGATAAATCTGGGCCGACGATAAAGGACATCGTATCTCAGAAGAGCGCGTTCGAGGTCGACGAGGCGCATTGCCGGATCGTGCCGGACGATGAGGAGAAGATCTTGAGCGTCGTGCAGCAAACGTGCGGGTCTGGAGCGGTGGATTGGCTGATAACGACGGGTGGGACGGGGTTTGGAGTTCGGGATGTCACTCCAGAGGTTTGTGTGCTCGTATATGCGCTTCGCAGAGCAACGCTAAAGAGAACAGGCTATCGCCCCGCTCATCGAACGCCCCGCTCCCGGTCTAGTGCACCTCATGTTATCCTCCTCACTCCAACACACCCCTCTAGCCGCCCTATCGCGCCCAGTCGCTGGGACAGTAGGAAACACACTCGTAACCACACTCCCAGGAAGCGTCAAAGCTGTGAAAGAGAACCTCGAAGCGCTGTTCCAGGCCGTGGTGGTAGAACATGCTATCGATCTGATCAAGGGAGGTTCTGGGAGCCAGGTGCATGCACAACTTGCTGCGGAGGGTTCTGGAGGACGTGTGCAGAGTGCTGACACTGATAATCACCACCATCACCATCATCATCATGGAGGAGGAGGGCATATTATTCCAACGCCTCGATCGACAGCAGCTCTGTCTCATGATCCATCTGGATCTGGTATGCTTTCTCGCAGAAAATATGCTTGCCCTGCTGACAAAATGTTCAGTCGCTGCTCGACATAGACATTCTCCATTCCCTCAAATTACGCTGGAAAAGGCTCTCGATATAATCAAAGAAAGAATAGAACGGCTTCCCGTTCAGACCCTGCCGGTTTGTCCAAGAATCTACCTGTGTCTACCAAGTTCTAAGCCAGATATTTTTGTAGGTAAACCATAAGTTGACTGGCTACATCCTCGCCGAAGACGCGCACGCGCCCCAAAACGTACCCTCTACTTTCACCACAAACGTCGATGGATACGCGCTCAGATGTAAGTCCCATCCTTTCCCTACCCAAAATTCTTCCTAATGATCTCTTGTAATTAGCAACCGACGCGCCCTGTACCTACAGAGTTCTAACCGCCCAGACTCACCCTCTATCCACTTCCCTCCCCACAGGCTCTGTCTACCGCGTCAATACTGGAGGCCCCATCCCCTCGGGCGCAGATGCCGTCATCATGGTCGAAGATACCGAATTAATGTCAACGTCCACGGATGCACATGGTGTGCAAGAAGAGAAAGAGATCAGGACCCTCGCGCAGATCCCGGCCTGGGAGAATGTGCGCAAGCCCGGCTCGGATGTGGTGGAGGGGGATTTGGTGTTGAGAGCTGGGGATAGGATCACGCAGAGGGGAGGGGAGGTAGGGACGTTGGCTTTCGTGGGACGCAAAGAGGTATGTATTTAAGGGAAGATTTGGCAAGATGTTGTGTTTCTGACGCCTCGGGGATAGGCAAAGGTCTACAAGAAGCCTGTTGTTGCGATTTTGAGCACGGGAAATGAGCTGGTGAACTTGCAGGCTCCTGCCAGCAATTCCTCGGCGTCTAGTGGGTGGGGTGGTGTTTTCGATACGAACCGGCCGTCGTTGCAAGCTGCATTGGAGAGTTTTGGGTATGAAGTGGTGGATTTAGGCATTGTCATTGACGAGTACGCATCAAATTGTCATTGCCTTCGAGTAAATATGAGTTTTGTGCTAACTGTCCTCGCTTAGGATCCCAGCCCACGTAACAGCGCTACGAGCTGGACTAGAAAGGGCAGACCTCGTCCTCACAACAGGAGGAACCTCAATGGGCCCCACGGACCTCCTCAAACCCGTCATCGAGCGCTACCTCGACGGCACAGTCAACGTCGGGCGCGTCAACATTAAACCAGGCAAACCCACCACCTTCGCGACGATCCCAGTCGCAATCGCATCAGGAAACACAAACGCAATGGTTCACAAACCGCTGTTCGCTTTGCCTGGAAACCCAGCGAGCGCGCTCGTGGCATTCTACATCTTCGTTGTCCCGGCGCTGAGGAGGCTCGGAGGTTGGCCTGAGCGGCTGTGTGCGCTTCCGAGGGTCCAAGTTCAGGTACGAGGCCACGCCCTTTGTTGTTACCCTTTACCCCTTTCTACCTGCGCGCGCTTAACGCTTCGCGATGGCTCTTTTGCCTTATACGGAAATTAATACTTTGCACAGATACAGAACCCGATGCCACTGGAGACGCGAGTCGGGTTCCACCGTGTGATCATCAAGTCCGCCGCGCTTTCGAGTTCAAGCAATACTGGCGTGCTTCCGCTCAAAGCGTATAGCACAGGTGGCCAGCGATCGAGTCGCGTTGCGAGTTTATGCGAAGCTAACGGCCTCGTGGTGCTGCCCGCTCTCACGAGTGGCAGCGAGGCAGAGACTAGAGGTGCGCCCGCAGTTGGGAAAAAGAGGCTTGAGAGTGGGGACTTTGCACAGGCGGTCCTCATTGGAGAAATTGATATGGAGTGAGCTGTCAGAGGAATCAAGTTGGATATATACCAGATATCCCAATTTTGGGCTGCCGAAAGTAGGTGTGCAAATTTTTGAAAATCTCGCCAGAAGTTTGGGTGTTTTTGATATTCATGACCAGAACCTTCCCCTCATAGGTGTTTCCAATCCTAAAGAAATTCCCATGCTTTTGTTCTATTCTATGCATCATCTTGCTGCAAAGTAAGTACAATGTACTCGAGTAAGAAAGATGTCATTGTATCGTCGGGTAGAGAACCTTTGGTTCATCTGAAAGAATGTTTTTCCGTATGCTCATCCTGACTTGAAAGCTTGAAGCCTGACAATCTGCGCTTAAACGACACAAGGTTTAATAATTATGTGACTAGAAAGCGGCCACATTCCCCGCTTCGATTCTCGAGAAATCGGCTAAGTTCGGCAGCGGGTGTACGACGCGCCACACGAGGCTTAAGTGGCCACGCTGTCAACGTATAAAGGCGCTCAAACTCTGCCCCACATCCCCCATCTTTCCTGCTTTCTGCCCTCACCAGCACAACCAACACTTTTATTTCTTCGTTAGATTTACACCGTTTTGACAAAAATGCCTCCACGTATCGCTCCAGCTCGCGGCTCCGGTCCATCCCGTGGGGGTGGGACGGCTCGCGGGGGTGGTGCGGGGCGTGGCGGCGCTGTTGCCATCCCGGGTGAGTAGGCTAATCGTCGTTGTCGCACCCTTTGAATGGAATATTGACATGACATTTGAAACTGTTATGTTTTTTTCTTCGACATTAAGCCCATATTAAGACCATTGGTGTCAGACGCCCTGGCTTCGGCACTGGTGGACGCGCTGTCAACACCATCGTCAACGCTTTCGCCACCACCATTCCGGATGGAATCATATACCACTATGATGGTAAGTTACACAGTCCTCAATGATTCAATTTAATATGTGAGATTCAATATGAATGTCATCGTTGTCGTTGCGGTGGTCATGTAGTCGGTAAGTGGTGTTCATGTTGGTTTGGGTGGTACGATGGGTGGCTGATATGTGGCATGTTCTAGCTATCAACCCCGATAGACTCCCGTCCAGGTTGAACATGGAGTTGTTTGATAGGTTGCAGAAGACCGTAGCTCCCCAGATTTTCGCCACACATGCTGTCTACGATGGCCGCAAGAATGCCTTCACCATGCAGAAGTTGCCACTAGGCCCGACAGATTCTGCAACAGTAAGTTAGATATGCATACTCCAGCAGCAGGATATTATCTTATTTGCAATTCTAGTACAATGTTACCATGGAGCGCTCTGGGGCGGCAGCAAAATCTGACCGTCCTCCCAAAGCGTACACGTTCAAAATCACCAAGGTTGCGGAGATCAACGCCGAGTGAGTGAACCTTATTTACCACATTTCTGACGCGTTCTCACATACACAACCAGAGTTCTGCACCGCTACATTGCAGGTCATCAGTCGACCGACAACGATGTCCTCACCGCCATCACCGCTCTGAACATCGTCATCCGCATGGACCCAAATCAGAGGTATCCCTTCAACGTGCGCTCCTTCTTCACTCCGGAGGGCAAGAAAGCCATCGGCGGCGGGCTCGAACTCTGGCGCGGCTACTTCCAATCCGTTCGGCCGTCCCAGGACCAGATGTACATCAACCTCGACATCGCGACGGGGGTGATGTACAAGGATGGTCCCCTGACTGAGCTTTGCCTGCAGTTTCTCAACCAGCGGAACGATATTAAGCTGCTGGCCGCCAGGGGCCTCCCCGACCGCGAGCGGATCCGCCTGCAGCGCTTCATCTCGGGGATGCGCATCACCACGACCTACACCGGCAGCGCGAAGACGTTTGTGATTAAGAAAGTTACTGCGGAGGGGGCGAACCAGATTATGTTCACTATGCGGGAACCACCGCGTAGCATTTCTGTGGCGGATTATTTTAAGAACCAGTTACGCGTCCCCCTAAAGTATCCTGATGTCATTTGCATTGAGGTTTGTGTTGACTTATGATTTCGTAAACCACAAACGCTGATATGTTTGAATTGTAGGTTGGAAACTCCGGAGCCAAGATCCCTCTGGAGCTCTGCTCAGTTCCCCCAGGTCAGATCATGCGCAAGCAGATCCCACCCGAGAAAACTACCGAGATGATCGAGTTCTCGAAGCTGCTCCCCAGGGAGCGTCTTGCGAGCATCAGGAAGGGTCTCGATGTACGCATTTTTTTGTTGTGGCTGACCTACCTGACCCGGCGCTAATTCTCATAATCTCATATTAGGTTCTCCAGTACGGCCAGAGCGAATACATTCGCCAATTCGGGATGAACGTCTCGCAGACCCCTCTCACCGTCCCCGCTCGCGTTCTGAATCCTCCGGTGCTCCGATACGCCAGAACAAGCCGCGAGCCAACCATCGTAAGTCGACCCTCTTCGCTCACGTTGATCACAAAATCTTATCACGTCACTTCATAGCGCCCGGCCAATGGATCTTGGAATATGTGCGCACCGTTTCTTCTCATTATTCTGGGGTTCTTTTCTCATCAATTTTATTATTTGCAGGCGGGATAAATCCTTTTACAAGTCGTGTCCCCCGATCAATGCTTGGGCTGTCGTCATCTACGAGAGCTCAAACCGGTTCAACACGAAGGTTTCTTCGGAAATGGTGGCGGGTTTCATTGATGGCGCGAAGAGCGTCGGTAAGTTCTTGAATCACCTTCATTCATCGCAGTGTATTGACTCGGTCCTCATTTCAGGCATTACGATCACTGATACAAACCCGCCGGTGGTCTATGAAAATGGACAGGGCAGAATTCACGAAGTTAGTGTCTGTTGTTTCTTTTGATGAAGCTGGTGAAGCTAATCATTTCGGGCATTATAAGCAACTTTTCGCAGTCGGGAAGAAACTGTTTGAGGTCAAGAAGATTCCTCCTCAGCTCATCGTTGTCGTTTTACCAGAAGGCGGCAACCAGATTTACACCGCCGTCAAACAGTACGTCTTATCTATTACATGTTTCTTTCTGATGACTAAAAGGAATTTCAATAGCTTCGGGGATGTTACTGTATGCTCCATTACTATGAATTCCACGAATATGTGACTCAGTGATCTTTCTGTTTCTAGCAAGGAGTTGCGACTCAATGCCTCAAGTCACAGAAGTGCGCTCGCGCCAAGATGCAGTATTGGGCGAATGTTATGCTCAAGTATGTTTTTACCTTTAAATCCAATGGCAGTGTATGCTCATCTATCTCTGCACAGGGTGAACGTCAAGCTTGAAGGTACTAACAACATCCTCCACGACTCGATCCTTAACGATGGTAACCACCCCTGCATTGTCATGGGTAAGTGCCAATTTGGAGTCCATCTCAATATTCAATTGCTGATGTTTTCGAAATCTAGGGGCTGATGTTATGCACCCAGCGCCTGGTGCAGAGGGCCGCCCGTCCTTTGCGAGCCTCGTGTCCAGCGTGGACACCGAGATGGCGAGATATATCGCAGTTAACAGTGTCCAAGTGGGTCGTCAGGAGATCATCAGTGACCTTGAGTCGATGGTGTCTGTACGTCTTGTCTTGCCCATATTTCATTTTATTCCCGTATATTCTAACGTTTACTGTAGACTGCGATTAACAAATGGATTGGATTCGCTACCTATGCCAAGATCAAAAGAGGCCCTCCCTCCCGGCTTATTTTCTATCGAGGTACGATCAATGGGCTATAAATTTTGACATTTTTTCACTGATCTCCCCTCTGTAGATGGCGTTTCGGAAGGCCAGTTCGCGCATGTACTCGAGCATGGTGCGTCGTTCTCAAAAACTTTCTACGTTCTTTCGTTGTTGACATATTTATACATCATAGAACTCCCCATGATAAAGAGTACGTATTTCCCAGGGAGGATATGTTGCTTCTTTTGATAATTTCTTCACTACAGACGCCTGCATCGCACACAAGATCAGGCCAAAGATCACGCTCATCATTGTCGGTAAACGGCACCATATTCGGTATGTTTCCATTTGAGATGTGTTCGTTTGTGTCCTAATCAACCTTTCGCAGCATGTTCCCCCAGAACGAACGCGATGGTGATAAGTCTGGGAATTGTCAAGCGGGAACTACCATCGATCAAGGCCTCGGTCATCCTACCGAATTCGACTACTACCAGTTGACCCATGGAGGACTGCTCGGAACCAGCAGGCCTGCTCATTATTCGGTATGTTTGTGCTAGTCACTCAACAAATTCATCGTTTATTGATCGGGTGTCGTTTACAGGTTCTCTACGATGTACGCCTAGTTTTCTGTTATATGTTATCAATACTGACCACTTTATTCATCCTTCAGGATAACGCCTTCACGTATGTGTTTTCTTTAACTTTCCATCTGTGATCTTACTAACTGATCTTGTCATTCATAGTGCCGACGCGATGCAGAACATATCTTTTTCGTTGTGTCATGTCTACGCCCGTGCTACTCGGTCCGTTTCTATCCCAGCTCCCGTTTACTGTAAGCATGTTTCTCACCCTGTGAGATTGCGAGATTCTGACACTTTCGTGATTGATAGATGCGGATATTGCCTGTGCTCGAGCCAAGAACCACTATTCGCCGGCTTTCAATCTTGACGAAACGGGCACTGTATCCAGCGCGAATGCTGATGCGCAACTCGAGTCTTTCAGAGCTGGATATCAGCCTCTCCACCAGAAGATCGCAAATACCATGTATTTCATGGTAAGCCCTACTAACTTTATCTTGTCTTATTGTGACTAATGCCGAACGACTTTAGTAAACGTCGCCTCATACCTTCAGCAAACTTCGCCTCATGATCATGTAACAACAACGCTTCTTTGAATTGCTTATTCTCTTTTCTTTACCTCTCATCCCTAACTCATTTTGTATTATTACTGCCGTCGCGTCGCTGTTGTCTCGCTTTCTGAATCGACCTGCTCTCGTTGCAATTTTGTTACCTTGGAATGGATCTACTATGACTCCTGCACTGTATATACTTCTCAATGTTCTCATTTACTTCCAGTGCGCAATATATCTCTCCTCGTTTACATGAATCGATTGCAACTTTGTGAAGAAGAATGACTCGATTTGAGTGCAAGTCCGAATATGCCCCCGCGCTTTGAATATGCCTCGGAAAATTAGCACGGCGGTTCACAACTTTTTGCAGTTCGAAACGATGTGCACTTCGACTTCCCACGCTTGGACAGTGGACACTGCTTACGACTTGCTAACTCATGAAGTTCTACACCAACGCCTTGAGCTTGAGCAACGCAGCTCCAAGAAGATGAGATCTTGAAACACACGAGCAGCCGCCGATAAAACTATCCTGGCTCTTCGCTATAGTTTCGAACCAATTTCGAACATGATTCCAATTTCTTATCGAGCCGACAACGAGCCGACGCTGTAAACATAGAAGCCACACCGTGACCGAACAAAATAAGCCCGAACAAGATTAGCAGTGAGCACGGGGGGATTCATGATGGAAGGCTCCATCTGCAGTGAATCCATATATCTGAATGGTGAGTTTTGGGTATTGGACTTACAATTTCATGCCAGCGTCGCGACTTACTTTAATAGCTTAGAATCCGTGCAGATTCTTGAGCAAGGATGCGCCTGCTGGAGCGATGAAAATGCCACAACTCTGTTCATCATCGACATATTCAGTCGCAACCGCAGCGATGGTCACCCTTTGGATAGCAGCCTATCCTTGCTTGCAACGCGATTATATTAGATGAAGCAAGGAAGGGTCAGGCCGTAGGATTCAAGTATGCTTCGACTTTCTCATCGAACGTCAACACCGTGAACAAAGATCGACTCAGAAAGTACTCTGAACAATATTAGCGCGGGAAGACCCATGACCAGAAGACTTAGGCATCTATAAGATCGATGATGTTCAGCGAAGTCATTTATCGATCTTTCACAACCTCACTTCCCATCAATTCTTCCAAGAGTATCATCCCCCGCGAACTACTACAGGATACAACATCCTTGAATCGAATTTCTGACATGGCGTGTCCAGTTACTTGGTCCAAGATTACGTTGTTCCGTCCGATTGGGAACACCACACCCGTCTGTCTTACCCAAAATCTGTCCCCGGAGAAAAGTGCAGATATCCTCCTACTCGACTGCGGTGATCCGCGAAGCATCTTGTATACAGTTTATGCGGATCTAGCAGATGGTTCGTCCTTTCCATCATCTCTTGAATCCTATCAAGGTTCATGTATCTATCATATCAGGCAATCGGTCTATGGATTTTACATGCTGTGATTTGGAACCAGCGGTGCTAGGTATGATATTTTTATTGTTCGTACTGGGTAAACTAAATGCTCGATTCGTTCTTAGCTCGCAATATACTCTTGTTGACGATGATTGTCGATGGCGTCGCAACAGACCTGGCATGGTCCATATTCTATCACTTCTTCCTCGACGAAGTCTCCCACAACACTCTCCTCACCCAATGCCGAATCCTTACATAGTCCTCTTCCGACATGCAAACTTGGAAAGCCTCCAAATACAGCCATTTCCTACGCTTCTGCACCGACCATTCGCGCTCAGAAATCAGGCGTCGTTGGGTCCTATATGCTCAGTCGGAAGAACTTTCTCAGGCTGAACACAAAGCGTGGAAGGCTTCGTTTCACGCTGAGATGAAGTCGGTGTTGGATTCACTTCGAGGAGAAGATATTCTCGCTCCCATGAGGTCCGCTGGGCCGCTCTTCTACTCCATCGGTGGAGCAGGACACAAGTCATAACTGTCATACTGGAATACAGGTGTCGCTCTCTCAACGTCTTCCCAAACCATCGCAACACCCTATGTTAATCCTACTTTTGCATACTCTGCCTCTGGGAAGAAATTCAGCGTCCGTAGTGATACCAACCCAGTCATTGCCTTTTTCCTAGCCCCGGCTGTAGTGTATAAAAAAGGACACAATCCTAAAGACATCGCCGGAGAGGAGCTCGTGGACTGTGCCAAATCCCAATTTTTGTCTTGGTGCTCGTCGTTCAGGAAACGTCTGTCATCAGGGTCGTCAGCGAACATCGTGATACGATTCTTCGTGGGTGACTCACTCGCCTTTTGTCAGGTATTGAATGTTTGCAAAGAACAAAAAATGATCGAGACTGGGGTTTATGTCCATCCTTGGGCAAGTACAACGATAGTGCTGGATCCCGCCGACTACAGCCCGACGACGACGCCAGCACCATTGCTGTTCAATGTTATCGATGCGTCAAACCTGGCGGATCAAGCCGGCATTCTCAACCTGTTGGTAGTGATGGTGCCATTGTTGGACAGGATGCCTTGGTCGATCCTGCACACACATACGATAATTGGGCTGGACCATGACGGACCCGCGAAGTCGAAATTCGCAAAAAGTGCCTGCGCAGACATCCCGACAATCTCCATACTGCTCGGCATCGCACCCTTCCCCTATCTTTACCATTTTACCACACATTCAAATAAACACGAGATTCTCGTAGCGAAGCCTTTCCCACCAGGCGAGATACGCGAGTCCATCTCCTGGCGATTCGTCTCTGCCTTGTCCAATACCGTCTCGGCCCCACAGGACACACGCATGGAGCATTTTGCTCTAGTTTGCGACTCGGAGATATTGGCCAGATTTTTCTTTTCTGTCTACCAGCGGATGTTCGCCGACGAAGATTATCTGAATTATGCAAGAAGCAATAATCCAGCAGTTAGCAGAAACCTTGTCCTGAAGACCATTTACTACACCCGCGCTAGCCTTGTCACCTTCCTTGCCATGGTCAAACGCAATGTCAAAGTGGATTGGGAAGATACCATGGCCTATTTACTAGAACTCATTCGAGACGATCCAATACTGTTGACCAACGTGCCTAGCTGTCCGGATCTTATGTGCCAAATGCATCTGCGCAACGTGTACACCGACGAGACGTTTGACTCTGCGTATGTGCAGACTTTACGGTCGCCTCTGGATAGGTTCCATGGCTGGAAGGAAGTCACCCCCCGTAGTATGTGTCATGCTCGAGGTCCCTCGATATCACTTGAAGCGATTGGAAGACACCAGAATTCTCCCTGAGGCACTGATGGCGTTGATGCTTGAATGCGAGCTACTAGGTGACAAACTTTATCACATCTACTCCTCAATTCAATTTACTTTCGGCGACACTGAGGTCGATGTCATTGATGGCGAGCCACATGTCATAGTCAATGAGGATCCAACAGGATGGAATGGAAAATCATCTCTCATCGCCACTTTCCATGTTCCATCGTATGTTCTCGCACTCGAGCCGACGACGACAAAAGTTTTACTTCGCTTTCGTACTACCGTAGTGGCAGCGAGTTGGCTGTTCCCTGTATTAGGCCCAGACCTCTACGTCTTCTCTGCATCTCTAAAAGACATTGTCTTTTAACTCGTATCCACGTAAGCCGTCATCGTCCCAACAATGTCCATGAGATCGAACGCCTTGGAGCTACTCCGGCTTGCGACACGCAAACAGCTGCTCACGATATTAGGGACATAACGCTCAGATTTGATCCTTCTGACAAGAAGGCATCGCAACTGGCCGTTCGGAAGGACATCACAGATCCGGTTGCCGCGCAAACGCTTGCCAAAGGTGCTAAGGTTTCACTGACGCCAGTCGCAGATACCTCAGTGCTTGTCACATTCGAAGGGTATACACATCGTTTCCTTTATCCATTCCCACTACGGTTAAAGTATCTACGACCGCGAATTGTTCGCAAATCGTCTTACATTGAGGTACTCAATATCTCATGATTTCTTGAAATAATTTATTTAGAAATCTGATTTTGCTTCAACCTATTTTTCTGATAGGTCCATGCGCCAATTCGACACGCTTTTGGCGACTTCCGATATATCTCACTCAACCCCTTACCTGTGGCGTATAACGACAACCAGATTAACATTTTGAATGTCCACTATATCAACTTGGATAATCTTCCATCGTTGTCGCTTCCAGGAGATGACTCGGATGATCTAGATTGGATTGACGTCCATGTTGGGACAATGTTGTCAGAAGTCGAAAGACGAAAGGATGAAACCAAGGAACAAAGGGAGCACCAAGTGATTGTCAATGTCAAGCAGAACATACAGACTATGCTTATGTCTCATGGCGGACCGCAAAGCGCCCCATGGTCTAGCAGGTCCACACGACAAGTTCGCTGTTCATACCTTGATATTCTTCAACGGCGTGAAGCTGGACCTAGCTTCTCATACCGTTGTCATCGATGCATGTGTAGTGCCTCTGGTCAACAATGCTTTGCGGGCGCTCTTTCGAGAACTCATTAAAAACAATACCGCCAGCGGGATCCATACCAATGAGGAGGAAATGCGGGCTTCGAATCTTCTTCTACCCGTTCTCTCAGAACGTTGTCGCATATGGCAACATACCGACGCCTGCGAGTATCGTACAAGGGGAATCCCAGCTTCTGTGGACGATTCAGAGCGAAGCCCACTTTGCAGTTGTGGGAAAGGCAAGAACCTCGGGGAATTTGGCACCGTTTCCAAATGGGCAGATTTTCATTCGGAAGCCACTAGGATTGCCATTTGTCCTTTCTTCGCATTCACATTTCTTGAGGATGTTTCTCATTTTTCTCGGGATACACCTTATTATCCTAGCAAGAGGGAGTCCAAATCGCAGTGTATCCAATGTGGAGCGCCTGGAAAGCCCAAGCTTCTGGTTTGTGGTGCATGCTTGAAGGCCCCCTACTGTTCGCCTCAGTGTCAAAGGGCCCATTGGAAATTTCACAAGAGGCAATGCCCAGGTTCGAAATGATTGTCGACTTTCAGTATTCTTCCGCTTTAGGCTGGGGCTGTTGTCCCTGTTATTCCGGTATGCCTGTTCATGTCAAATAGAGATTGGTAGTTGGTCCTTTGAAGCAATAACAGAACAGTGTTTTCACGCATAATGCAATCATAAAAAGTTCTAAAAGGAAAGGAAAAGATGCAATGTAAGTATATACACTCGCATCGCATAAGAAAAATATCCGCAGAAATTTTGCGAGTGCTTTCGGACGATATACATTCCTGAAATTGTTGATTAATGAACCGCATGTGTCTGTTTACACGATCATAATAAGTACTGTACTGAACCAACCAACTCTTCAAAAATTTTGGAATTTTTTGCCGTCAAAAGTGCCCAAAAATTTTCTTTTGATTTCAGACGAATAAAAAAGAGGTCTTTTTTTTGCGTTGTGATGCGTGACATGAAGAGTTGGTCGGTTCAGTACAGTGTACTGTACAGTACATGTTGTTACAATTGTTACAATATATTCTCTGCCTACGCCTAAAGAGACTAAGGTACATTGATAAACATACCTCGACAGTAGATAAGTATTTGTTTGGATACAACTGAGTAGTGGGTAAAGTAAAGTGTTCATCCTCTAACGGTCAAACACTCAGGGAGAATGACTGGAGGGGGCGCAAGGGTGAAGTCCATTGTGTACGCTATGAAGTAAGAGTGAAAGCTAATGCTTGCGGCGGGGGTTGGGGTGGTGTCGTTTGCGTTTGCGGTTGTTGGTGGAGGTCAGCACAAGTCGGCCAATTCTCCGGCCAATTGAATTCCGAGTACCGGATACGCGATCGTCACCTGAACTCTGTTATGATGCTCGATGAGGTGAAATTTCCCCAGATAAATAGTTCCTGGCTTGTCTTTCAGATACCACAGGCTTCTGAATAAATAAATAAGGCATTCCGGATAAATCTCCACTCTTCTGCCTCCATCGTACAGTCACAACCCCTATCCACCATCGACTCAACGTTCAAACAACCTCTATGACCGCGATTTCAACAACGGAAGAGGAGTTCGACGTGTCGACCGTCGTTGGAAACGCGCCCGAGGAGGTCAAAAGGCTGCTTGGCGATCCTCGGAAATTCTGGGCCAGTTTCTTGAAGCCGGGGCAGCGTCCGCTGGATAGCTTTGGGAAAGCGATCTCCGATCGTATGAAGGTCACCGAGCTCTCAATAATCCAGAAAGCGGAGGAGCCAAATAAATTGGAGGGAAGGGCAGTCTTGGAACTTGAAGTCACGGAAGGTACATCCTAGGAGTCTTTGGATACGGCTACGAGATGCTGACGGCTGGGCGTTGCAGATATGGTGAATAGCGGCAGAAATATCCATGGAGGTTGCTCCGCGTTCCTCATTGACATGTGCGTTTCGTTACTCTTGACAAGTCGAGCTTCATGCCCAATGCTTATGAATCGTTAGGGCATCAACCTTTGCGCTTGCGGTATTAAACATATACGAGACTGGCAAGGTTAATCCCAGTGTATCGCAAGCACTGAATGTTGTATACCACTCTCCAGCGGCG
Organism: Pholiota adiposa; assembly: GCA_009935795.1. Lineage (NCBI taxonomy): Eukaryota > Fungi > Basidiomycota > Agaricomycetes > Agaricales > Strophariaceae > Pholiota > Pholiota adiposa. The sequence continues at coordinate 385,312 of QEYC01000036.1, forward strand.
ATGTAAGGATTACCCAAGCTTTTGTTGACCGAACTTGCATGCTCACGATGACTATCAGCGGCGAGAAATTGCGGCTGGTAAATACCACCTTGACAATAGGCAAAAGGGCAGAATCCGTTCGGACAGAGGTACGCATAGCTTATATTGGATGTTGATCTTGTTGCTCAATCAATGGATGCCATTTAAATATGTGCATTAGATTTGGAACGATACACACCATCGCCTCGTAGCATCAGGCGTGCACATCAAGATGCTACCCTCTCCACCGAAGGCTTCCCTGTAAACCTCTCCTTGTCCAATTGTAACGAATAGAAGAAGATGCGCCGACGGTGCCATATCTTTAGAGTAGATATCGTCTGTATAGATATGTGGCTTAATTCTCCCTAATTTATGTCTTGGGATGGACCATAGCTAACCCAGACTCGAGGTCCTCCTGGCGTTCAGCGCGACTTGAAAGGGTGTTCGCCATGTATGCTGGAGTGATTTGGCGCATTGACATGTCCTACCGAAGAGTGTAGGCGATGCAAAACGGGGAGGTCAAAGGTGTATGGTAGCTGTCGTGGGTAGTAATTGCTGGTGGATTCGGTATCAATGCATCATATTTTGCCTCTTGAGCCCTATTCCAGTCAGAAAAAAATCGGATACTTAGAAAGCGATTTATGCGCTCACTTGTTTCAGAATCTCGTCTTCCAACGCGTGCACTTCGGCTTCCAGCTTCTCTCTTTGTCTGATGAGCGTTTGAAGACGGCGAGCTTCAAGTTTCTGGACAGCGCTTATTCCAGTAGCCAATGATCCACTTTTAAAATTCTCGACCTTTGTCAAACCGGGCGTCAGTCAATAGAACAGACCGGAAAGTCAGGGCTAAACACACCTTTGATTGCAAAAGAGCTTCCTTCCTCTCCAAGCTCGCGAGGCCTTGCTCTGCGCGTTCAATCAACTCTGTTATGGCAGGTTCAATTTCATCGGCCAATCCAGATTTGTATTTCTTGATGGTTCCCTCGTTCACAAGCAGGAAAACCTTTCCAGTTGACAAGGTTAGATGAAAACAATGAGACTGGTGCTTTCAAGCGACGAACCCTTTCATTCTGCAAGATTTTGGTCATCCGCGGCAGATCCTTCGTCCCGTTTCGAAGAAGCACTTGCGCCTCATAAGCCTAGTCCATCTGAGTTCTTGTCCAGTTTCCCTTGAAAGACGATATGGGTTACCTCTTCGCAGCAGTCTTCCATTGCCATGACGCATTCCTCCAAGTCGGGCGGGCATCGAGCTTGAATATCTCCCAAATATTGATCTGGTCCTCCCGCAAATATGGAGTCCCTGGCTTTTAAGTTGGCGCGCGACAGACGGGACATGAGAGTTCAGTATAAAATGTTCATTTCAAGTTGAACGCACTCATAGTGCGGGATCATGTGACTAGAGCGCTAGCGCGTCGACGCGTCAACTCAAGAGTCCTCCGACTCTATTATATCTGTCGATAAAGAAATTCACTGCGCGAAGAAATGGTCCAAACTGAACTAATGTGGCAAAATAGGCAATAATATACACGATCCTAATAGTTTGATACGACTCAAGATTTGAATGAAATATATACAATAATTGAATCCTTGCTTCCAATCCCTGGAAATACGAAAATAGTAGTGTGAAAAGAGACGATATACTGAATCAAGAAAAATACAATTAATATGATAGTCTGAGGGTCTATGAGCCCCTCAGTAATATTCACGCGTTCGCGCCTCGTCGTTCCCAGCACGACTCGACAGACCGCGATGCTGCATATACGACTCGTCTCGAAGACTGCTCGCAATAAACGGATCGTCGCCTGCGATGCCAGTGGGCTCCACGTCTACTTCTGCGGCTGCCCAAGACGTCAGGTTGGGCAGTATCCTCCCTCTACTCGGACTCGTTATCCGACTGAGCGCTGCGGGTTGCGAGACCTTCCTTGATGGTGTTGATGGTCGAGGTGTTGATGGTGTCTCATTTGCCACAGTTGTAGGCGCAGGGGCTCTATCGCCACTTTGTCGGCTGGGCGAGCGAGAATCGTCCTTGGTAGGAATCTCTCGTGCCAACACTGAGGTGGGCGTCGAGAGCGCTGAAGCACGGAAGTTTTGCACCGTCCGTGACAAGGCCTGAAATACCGAGGTGCGATCAGACCATGCCGCAATTCTAGATGAAGGACCTGCAGAGGGCGAAATTTGAGCCCTCTGTGGCGACGGAGGGAGTGCATTAGCACGGGCATCCTCGCCATGACTAGTAAAAGTCGACTGTATCGATGAATCCGACAGCCCGCGCCGGCGAAGCGTGCGCTCCAATAAAGGAGGCACGAAATCAGACTCTTCATCAATAACTTGCGGCCTATCCACGTCGATCACAGCGTCGACGTTCCGCGACAGTCGATTCGCGCTTTTCCGAGCAGCGTTCCTGCCGATGGTAGTAGTAGATAGATTGGACTGCTTCATAAACGACTGCGATTTGCGCAGCGTCTGCCGAGGGAGCCCCGGTTCAGGAGGGATGACGACCCAAGGATCGCCCTCCACCCTCGGGGCGCCTGCAAAGATATTCATCAGGCCTGACGACATGCTCTGGCCGGTGGACATTGTGCTTATTTCCGTCGAGGAATCCGCTACGGCGATAGCCTGCGTCGGGATGGTGCTGGTTACTGCGCGTCCGACACCAGTGCCGGAAAATTCAACATTGACCGTTGTGGCTGAAGCTGCCAATGCTGGGCCAAGCTTCGGTATGAACCGAGGTGGACGGGCAGTATCTCGGTTCCCTCCCATGCTTCCGCCTCGCGTCAATGGACTCCTTTCGGTTGATGATAGGTCTGTTCGCCCTGTAGGCGAGAAGAGCTTGGATATTGGAGCCATCCACGCAGCCACGCCACCTTGCGCATTCACTTCGCGCTCTTTCTCCCTCTCTGCATCAGCCTTTCCAGGGTTCAAAGCCAGTTCGCTGATCCGAGGGGCCAAAGAAGGATCCAGAACAATATCGTTAACCGTGACGCGGAGTTGACCAACCTCAGTGAAGACATCTTTGAAAAATTTGAACAGCACTCGAAGGTCTTTACGAGTACATATCGTGACCATCTTCTCGTCTTCCAACAGCCCTCGGAAAGAACCGCGAAGAGATGTAGCATCAGCGATAATGCTCGTAACCGTGCTACGAGAAAGATGCCCAACGTCTGCTCCTTTGATCTGCTGCCGTTTCAACCGGTTGGTTAGAGTCAAAGCGTCGGCCTGGGTGAGACGGTTGAGAAGACTGGTAGCTCGCTCAAGAATAGCGGATATATGCGAGGAATTGGATTCCGAAAACGATGATGATTCCGACCGAGGATCTTGAGGAGATATCGACGACATATGCGAAGGGAATGGAGACGGTGATAGTGTTCCAGAGCTATCAGTTTGGACTCCTCGGGACCGCGATAGCAATAGCAGAGGCCGAGGTCCTTTCTGTCTCTCGAATTCAGATGAAGAGCCGATGTCTTCAGCATCTTCTTCCACTTCAATACTGATATGAGATGACCTCGAATAACGTCGACCGAAAGGGACCCATGAAGGTGCAAGGGAGTCGTGGTCTGAAAGAGGAGAGCGGGCAGCGTCCGGTGTTAGAGGTCCATTCTGCGAACTCGAATGAACTTCTATCTGTTGCGGTGTAGGATAACGTCGCCTGTTCTTGCCTTCGGCACTTGCACCCCGGCGACGCCCATTGGAACTGGCACCCTAAAAATAAAATCAGAGATGGGCTATTAGGAAAGAAGATGATCTGTACGTACTGAATAGTCCTTTAAGGATATTGAGGTGACACTGCTGGTATGAAAGTGTCGTGAATTTGGAGTATTCGCTACGTGATCACAGACATTAGTAAAAATCAAGAGGGCAAATCAATAAATACCCACTTCCGGAACGAGGCAACATCTGATTCGCCCTCTGTTCTTCCAGCTCCTCTTGTATTGAATGAAGATCTTCGCGAGATTCTGATAACAGGTGCTGCAGTTCAGCATTGTCGTGCTTCAAAATCTCGTTGTCTTGGACTAATGATTCCAGAACACGGGTCAATTCTTCCTGTTCGGCTTGGGCTGAAAGGCCCACTTGCTGATGATAACATGAGCAGACAATAACAAGACGACAATATTTGTGGCTTACCGAATTACGGACAGAGTCCAATCTGGACCTTGCATCTTGCAAAATACTTTCAGATAATTCAAGACGGGAGTGGCGCTTTGTTTCCAGGCTGTCCTGTAGACGACGGACTTCCGTCTGTAACTTGGCTGAAAAGTAAAAAATGTGAGTTTGATAGTGATTGGCATATTGATCGTACACACCTGTCTTTTCTTTCAATGCAGCAAAGCGAGATTCTGCCAAACGTGCCCTATGTGTCTCGCCGTCTCGTTCCTGTTGCATGTCATCCCTCTCTTTCATCGCAGCTGACAAGCGAGTGTCCCAACCGATTGAGCGAGCATGGTGGGCTGTAAGGCGTGATATGGTTTCTCTTGCCTCTTGAAGTTCGTTGAGGATAGTTTTGTTTGATACTTCGGTGACCTCGTTGTTAACGAGAGCTTGATTGAGTCGCTGAGATTAAGGTAAATCGTGATAGTTTTGTGGAAAGGCAAAATCATTACCTTCTCCATCTGAGCCTTTTCCTTCAACAACTCTTCTAATTCATGATGTAGATCATCATTGGAAAGCTGCAGAGTAGTTTGTTCCTCCGTAAATGGATCATGACTTTGCGTTCTCTAAGCATAGCAATCAGCATTGAAGCATGGATATCTATGATGTCACGCACTTCGGTCTGCCGCACATAGGCAGCATGTCGTTGTAGGAGTGCCTGCCCAATCTCTGCAGCCTTGTTATTTCAACTCTTTGGGATACAGTCATGCTCCGAACCTGCACTGAGAATCAGCCGGCTTCCCAAACGAGATTTCAGCTCCAGCCAAGCCTTGAGATTCTCGCAATCGCCCTTTCCACAACAGCAAGTAACCGCCTCCGGGGGTTCGGGGGACGGAACACGAGAAAAGTTGGCCAGTGCGGCCGTAAGGTCGTCTATGTTGCTCGTCGCATTGTGTAGGCTGTTGGTCAGGGGCGACAATGGGGTTGTTGGGCGACTAGAGGTTGCGCCGTTCATCATATGGTATAAAGCAGGGAATATGCGTCGTCTAGTAGTTAAAGGATATTATGTGTGTGCATTGCGCTGAGGAAATGGTAGGATGATAAGAGACGTGCGATTTGGGTCCGCTTCCCCCATCGCGCGCTACAGTTGCGACACACGTGACCATGTCATTGATGAGAACGCCGAAGACCTGACCGACGTCAAAGCAGCAGCTCGCATGGCGGTGAAAGAAATGACAGAAAGCATTTATTTTTAACGTGCATACTTCTTGAGTTGAGAAGTCTGTGTACTGGCAGTGAAAGAATTCCTTCCTGTAAATGAGATGGAGCGAAAAATATGGTACATCTTATCGTAAACTATTGAGATCCAGTAAACAGGGGCATTGAGTATGTGACAGAGTAAAGTTGCAATATATGTGGCACACAGTAAATATACAGGTGGTATCACCAAAGACCAAGAGAGCAGGGTATTAGAGGGATATTTTAAGATATCATGAGAGTCACCAATGTAGGAATCCAATTGATCATTTTGGTGGCAACACCGCGTTTTGGAGGTAAAAATGCAAAATTCATGGCCAGTCCTTGCATTCCAAGCTCGTCAAGAGCGTTGAGATGAGATCGTCCAGGCAGAATGTTCTCTTCGACAGTTCCAAGGGTAGACGTGGAGGCATGACTGTTGTTGCTGGACCGAATATTGTCCTGCAAAGCGACGCGGAAGACATTGGACACCGCTCGAATGATGGCTGGATTAGACGAATTCGCGAAGGTGTCTTTGATACGATCCTGCAGCGTGTCATATCTAGATCGAGGATAATTTATTGAGGGCTTCAACCACACAAAGAACATATGAAACTTACGTGATTGCGATAATTTCTGGATAAGCATTAGCAAGACTTGCAAGCAAACCGTAAAGCATTTGCGTCTCGGCGTCGTCGCCCTGTGCATTCGAAAGCATCGTTCCAATGAAAGACGCAACCAATAGCGCGGTATTCGAATCGTGGACACCCAGAATATCCAGCGTTAGATGAGGAATTCCGGTGTCTTCTTCATCTTCATCTGAGAGCCCTGACTGAATGATCCAATAATCATTGAGATTAGCATCCCTGAGAAGTTGACGGAAAGCTTTTGGAGTAGTGGAGACCGGAATCAGCGCAAGGAAATATCCCATAGCTTCATGGCATGGCGTATGGCTAAGACCATTGGCTTGACCGTCGACAGGTTCGTTATTTGCCTGATATGTCAATGTCGTAACCCTCAAAAGCGACCTCAAGACTTCTTGAGCGGATTCCCTCAATAGGGTATGGCGCATGCCCTTGAAGATGATAGAAGCCAGCGCCATGGAAAAGTTCGTGTCGAAGCTGATCTTGAGCAATTCATCCAGCTGCGACGTTACCTCCTCCAGCTGTTCCCGAGCTTCCAAAAGAACGTCCTGAACGGAATTCCCGACGAATAAATTGTGCTGCTCCATGTTTTCCAACGTTATACGGAGGAGCCAGGTAGCTTCATCGTAGAAACCAGCATGGCTTGACTGAAGCAGGGCAACTGCCAACCAGAACAGGACACTGACGTAGCGCGAGGTCTCGATGATGGCAGGTACAATTTTGCATATGCATCGCAACATGCTGACTATCGTCGTCGTATTCGATTCATCAGACTTGCTCAGCGCACCCTTGAACGCCACCAGGATTTGGTACAAGAAATCATCGTCGACGTCGGCGACAGCAAGCGCAGAAAGCGCGACGAATGCACGCGTTTGAACAGCTGGCGATTGTTGGAAGGCGGTTGCGGTGACAAGGCCCAACCATCGAGCCCTCCAAACATTTAGTAAGCCTACAAATAAAATCAAGCCAGTCAGTATTTTGGAAAAGAATTTACACTTCTGACGGACCTATGCTTCCCGCGGACACCGAGAGGATACGGACAAGGAGTGCGACAAGCTTTTCAGAATTCTCCAACGACTCTTTGTCGCTATTCTGGTCCACAATTGTGTATTCGCTCGTAGATGTTTCGCGTTTCAAACCGAAAAAGCACAAAGCTTCGGGCAAAGTGCAGTCATTGATCAACTGCATTAACCCAGGCTCGGTACTATCATCCGCTCGGGCAATGTAAAGGGACTGAAGGAGATTCATAATTATCCCATACACTGACTTGCGCACGAGGACAGGCCCTATGCCTGCAATCAACGATACGAGGTGAACAATTTCAGGGACATAGAGGTAGTTGATGCCAGTTTGCGTGGATTGAGAGCCGACGACGAGGGCTAGGCGAATCAGAGTCGAAATTTCGTTCCAGTTCGAGTGCTCGAGTAGCTTATGTGTAAACTTCGGAGGAACTTTGCTCAATGACTGTAATATAAATCAACGAATATTCAAAGATAAGATGCAAACATGTCGTACCTTGCGCAGCTTCGAATAGATCCTTCCCCTGACATGGATGGACGACAGAGCCGCTACAATGTGCGATATGGTCTCGCAACGGCGCGTACCAATGCCTCCGTCCGTGGCAGTTCGGACCAATTCATCCAAAATGATGTCAAGGATATTAGAATCCAGTTTAGCCACCTCAGCCCAAACGTGCTTCTGAATAGTCGATGTTATCTAGTGAAATGTCGTCAATTGAGAATTGGTGGGGGGTAAAAAAACCTTACATCAGGAAACGTAAGCGATATTTCTGCTAACGTGCGAATGCAATCACGAAGACGAGCACCAGACCTTTCGTATAATGGATGAGTGCAATTTGCGAAGTGGGATAGATTCTGGATCCAAGGGCTCATATACTGCAAGCAACTTATGCGTTGTGACGTCGACGATTTGTCCATACTTGTCATCGCAGCAGACACCTCGTGAATGAAATCCAAGCTCAATTGAGGAGCGAATTCTGCTAGCCTTTCACTCAAATTAGACACGAACGCCACAGGATCTCCTGAAATGAAGCCAGCTACCATACTTATTAGAATATTGGAAATGTGCTAGAATGAAATGCCGTACCTTTGGGTGCGACGATGGGACTCTTGTCATACTTCAGATAGCTGCATACGGCACCGAGCAAGTCGTAGGCTGCACTTCTGAGCTCTTCATCATTCAGATCCACACTGAGGAATCCAATGTGCAAAAGAGTGGCAGGGACGTTCGAGAACCTAGAAAACCGTTCACTCAGAGGGGTTTGAACTTCTTTTAGGCGTCCTTTGGCAGAGCGAATACACTATGCCATGAATGAGTATAAGCATATCACGATGAAGGGGCCAACACCTACCCTGACAATTGTTTCCCTCGACGGTGACAAGAAATACACCGTAACGCCTTGCCTTCGACGAATTATAAATTCATACGGTTCTTGACCTGTCGATACATTGTATATATCGCTGATGTCCGCAAGGGGAATCAATTCCATTGATTTACAAGCCAGCGCAGGCGAAATGGGCAAAGATTTCACCTTCGATACGAATTAGACCAAGTCAAAGGCTCGAGAATATGCACTCACCGACGTAACCCGAATATGGGTAGCGCACACAACTAGCTGGACCGGTATGCGAATCATTGACCTCATAGTCACATCAAAGAACTCTTCACGAGCTTCTTGCTCTAGTGATACTAATTTTGTATTCAGTATGAAGGTCACATAGTCATGTCTTTGGTACGTACATGGGTAAATCAAGGGATGTAGAGCTCCTGTCCGAAGATCCCTCATTAAATCAGAGACTGAGGTATAGATCTTGGTATCGCGGCAAAATGGCAAGCCTGAGAGGAGATACCATGAGCAAAAGTTGATGAATAGACATTCAAAGACATACCAGCAGAAACATTGTAAAGTCTTCGAAGATATTGCTGCATCAGACCATTTGCATTCAGTATTCTCGCAGTATCAAACCGAGTGCGAATATCATAAGGTATCAATTCGGCACAGAATTTTAACCACTGAAGCGGAATTTCGGATGCTGACGTGAAGGAGGTACAATCGAGAACGATATCAAATGAGCGAGTGCGATTTGAATCAGAGGACAGCATCTAAATAACAAAACAATTAGTGGCTGCACCGTGAAGAATAAATAACGCAATAAAACACTTTTAAAATATGGTACATGAACAATTCAATGTCAAGGATTTCTACATCGACGTTCGACAAACGCAAAACAAATATAGCTGTCTCCTGTGCCTAGTAAAATGCGTTAGTGGAACAGCATCGCGGTGCAATGAAGTGAGAAACCGTGCCTTTACATTTACTTCCAGGAAAAGATGTCCCACAGAAGCAGTGTCGCGATTGGCGTGGCGCGCCATGAAGTCCAGGTATTCAGGATGTTGACCTGAAGATACCAAAGAGAGTCGAGGTGCATCCAATGGAGGCCCTAAATCGACAAGTAGGGCACATAACCCATCCCAAGCACGTTTTCCAGTGACGGCTGATGATTCGCCATCTACGGAAGGCCTCGAAAGACTGAGAAGCTCTTTTCCAATCTTGTCCGCGTGCTTGTGGAAGAAGCGATGAAGAACGATGACATCTGTTGTATCTGACACAGTTCCTGACCATTGGTCGGTTTTTTCTTCAGCGGTAGGTGTATATCTCTAGGGTTAAAACATTATGATAGTCCAGCGAAGAAAGGTAGAATCAAGCATACGTAAAGTTCCGATAGAAATCGGGTCACATTGGTAATATTGGCCTCCAAAAATGTGTTCAGTGTAATCATATGGGGTTCCTTTCCGAAGAAGATATTGTTCGCAAGGTTTTGGATGATTTTTGCGATGACCATTAATCCTCGACGGAAGACGACGATGTTTTCTCCCTTGGGTACTTCGATATCGATGATTTCAGGTGTTACCACAGCAGGAGATATGAATCTTCAGGCGAATGAGTACCATGTCTAAGTAGCCGTTCATGGTCATTACACACCGTAAAAATATGAAAGAGCCCAAAGCCGAGTACTTGGAATCAGGCCACAGTTCAACTCTAAAATAGAGATGGTAAGAAATCACATAGCGTCTGCTTTGTTGAATGTCAAACTTACACAACTTTAACGATGTGGGCACTTATTTCTCGAAACATCCTAATTTTCTGTTTGTTAATGAAAAAAATTCTGGATCATCAAACTTTCCTTACCAGGGGAGCACTGGCAGAGACGAAGACAGGAGACCCAGGAATGTCGACGCTATGTGTTCCACGTTCTTTTGATTTTGGAAGACATCTTGGCCACTTGCTTTGCTGGGATCAATTTCATAACCACTTCCTAGGGGCAACGCTTGCATCGCAGCGAGCAAAGGTTCCACCAAGCTGCGCAGGTATTGATATCCATGTATTCTGGCGAAGGCTGACAAAAGACGAGCGCAAAAGGAGTTGCTTCTGAAGAGAGCCGTCTCGTTTTCTGGAGATGGCTGAGCATCATGCTTTATTTATTTATTCTAAGTAGTCAACGCACCTGTCTGCGCAATCTCGCGGTCAATCAGAAGCTTTATGAAGTTTAAGAGCGATTCGCGAGTGTCGAAAATATTGAGCAAAACGGAAATCATCATTTCAACTTCGCCAGGAGGGCAGATTTCGCAAATAGTCAATGCAAGAACCATCTAAAAATATTTTAGCATCACTGTTTTCAAGACTCGTGGAATGATTTACATCAGACCCTCGCACCAACTGGAATAGAGTTGTCAGACGATATGCAGGCCAAGGTGACATGAATTGATACTCACATCGCACAGGGCTTGTTGTCGAACCTTTGTCGGTGCCTTCTCTGAAGGATCGAAGACGGTACCTTGACCAATCACTCTGGCAAAGACATGGGCAAAAATTGTCCTTTTACGATTATCCTGATCATATGCAAGGGGAAGGCATTGTTTGAAACCGTTTTCGCTGTTGGCGCTGACCAGATAAGTTAAACCTGTGATGACGAGTTCACGGAGTTCAGCCTCTTTCTGAGACGCGCGAATTTTCTTTGTATGGCATTTGTGAATAAGCAAGAGTCGGGTTGCGGGAGGAAAAAAAGAAAGCTACCTGATTGATAGATCCGTGCTCTGATTCATTGTCTGCCATCTGTTTCGAAACTTAGAAACTCGCGCACGAGAAAAATGTTCTATCAGACTGACAGGGTCATCGGGTTCGAAAGCTTCTAAGCTTGAGAGAAGCGCTGTCGAGTACTTGTTGAACAACCTTGAAACGACATGAGCGGTATCGTCTCCTGCATTGGTCGGGTCCGCTGCCTGCAATTGTAGACGGTCTAGGAGCTTGACTACGGCACCCAGACACGCCATGTTGAGGTCATTAGCCGACATATTGGAGGTCTCCGACTGCGTCTGTAGGCCGCGAGTCAGCAAAAAAGGACTTGAAATTTCCAACGAAAACAAACTTTAGCGGCAGCCATCCAAGTCAGAACCTTCTCCAGAATTTGGTGTCGTACAGGACTATCTTTTCGAATCGTAAGTGTATCCGTCCTAGAACACACAGTCTCGCATAGATTGCAATACTTGATTTTGATTCGATTTGCAGACGGCGTGCCTGAAAAACGATTGATGAAGGAAGAGAGTGTTAGCATCGTTGAGCTCATGTCAACATTCATGACGTCTTCCAAAGTCACTTCCGTGTTTTCGGTAACGAGCTTCAGAATGGTGACAATCTGCGGAACATTTGGTTCAATGTCAGGTCTACAATGATGAAGAAATATAATGACCTGATCTAAGACAAGCGTGAAAGTCTCGATATCAGTCGTTTCGGAAGCGTCTTCGAGCTTGAGGAGCACCCTAACATTTTGTTGACGAATATACCACCTGAAATTTAATGAAAACACGTACTCTTCCATGTTCCTGATAAGCCTTCCATATAGACGAGGGCTCAGCTCTGAACCAAATGCGTCCTTGACGATGTCGCGGATTTGGATGTCTCCAGTGTGTAGTAAATTGACAAGATCTCCAATGAAAGCCTCAATTAGAGGAACGGGATTCTGGATTACGCGCATTTTGTCGGGCAGGAACTTGGGAGGAATGACGGTGGCCAGCAATGTAAAGTCTTGGTTGCCCTGCAAACACGATCCTGCCAAAGCTGCGAGGAAGAGTGTCAGATTTTGCCACTGGTAGCGAACATCCTAGAATTGTTGATCAATGAATATTTTATCCTATGTCGCGTAACATAATTTGAGTACTCGCCTGCTCTTGCTGAGTCGTATGACTACGAATGCTTTCCGCACCATCCGCACAATTGGCTTCGTTAAGAGTGCTAATGATGAGCTCATTTAATGCTCGCCAGCGCCAATAGCACTCTTCCCAAACAACGACGTGGATACCAGCAGAAAACGACAGCATGCGAACAAGTTTCCTTATCCTCTTCTGGTGGGTCAAGCGACCTAAGACAGAATCAATAATCAGTACCTTCATCTATGCTATAAGAGACACCGACAACGCACCAGCAACAGTGATACGAGGGTCGCCCAACTGCTCATAAACTGGATTTCTTTTTGATCTGTCTTCCTCGTTGATGGTGGTATTTACGGGAGCGTTTTGCTGACGTTCAGCGTGTGAAAGCAAACGAAGGCCGGTCGCAGCCGTACGAGATATATCGTTTTCTGCTGACGTCAAAGCAACGAGGAAAGCAATTTCTGAGAGAGCGAACGCAGGAATTCGCTTTGGGTCCGCCTGAACTGCTTTCAAGCTCGGCGACTAGGTTGACGAAGTCAGGGTACGGAAATTTGGATAGCATACATAACTGCACTTACTTCACTTTTGGTCACGTAAAGTTCAATGACCTGATGTGCGAGAGTGATCCATAATCGTTGCGCATCCGAATTTGCTCGGGTCGCCAAAAGATTTCCGACGACGCTGATCAAAGTAATAGGCCTGAAGAAAATAAAGCAATGAGATACATTTAAGAAAAGAAATCGAAAGATCTAGTACATGGCTGCCGTCACGATAGCGAGCACCATCCCCGCGCTCTCATCCGCCTGGACCGACTGAAACGCAGAGTCGGTGATCGCGCCCAGTGTACTTGACGTCGACATCTTGACCGAAACATCAAGTGGTGCTTCCCACAACCTCACAGCGGTGTTTGACCAGTTGTTGATCTGCTCATTGGTCTTGATCCCATTGGTAAAGAAGACTGGGCTGGAACGCCAGAGCGAGAGTATCCCGAGGATCAGAACCTCTCGGTCAGTCAGAGGTTCTGGCCAAATCCTCTTCGCTCTTGGACGAGCAGCAGGGCGCTTCGCAACACCGTACTGATCAACCTCGGACCGTCGCATGCCGACACTCTGGTAACGTACACAAAACACAAGAAGGTAAAATCAGATAAGGAAATGATCACTCGATTAGGAAAGTGGCCACATACACCCAAAATTTCTCGGCACCGCGCTGCGATCAAATCCGCTAACTCCGTGAGCGGACGCTGGTAAGGGAACCGATGCGCATCTTGTGTAAGAGTCAGGCAGGCCCGAATTGCACAGGTCTTCACTGGATCTGATCTCTCAGGATCCATGCAGGCCTTGAAAATGGGGCCGGAATCCGCGGGTGGTAAGAATCGGAATATGCAAACGAGTGCGTCGCCATATAGGGCGACGTCAATGTCATCTTGGGCTTCCCAGAATGGCTTTCGAGCAACGCCGCTGTGATATAATGCGGCCTGTGGAAGATTTAGTCAAAAATACATACGGATAGCACAATGTCCTCACTTTGATATCGTGTGCTACGTCGGCTGCGACCAGACGGAGTGGAACATCGCCAGTGGGGTCAATGTATGCAGCACATCGACATAAATCGACGACACACGCCAACGCGACCTCAGAAAGCTTTGAATTGCTCGTAATATGTTTATTGACGGTGTCGATAAATTTCAACTCCTGCAAAAGAAATCTCAATCAGTAAGCCAGAAAAAAAAATATAGGTCTATCATAACCGCCATTACCTTTTTACCTTTGTGTGCCCCGGTGTTGTAGTTATAATTCGGGTCGATACGGTCAGCGGAGGTACAGTTCAACATAGCCAATGCAGGCCAGTAAATTCTCTCCGTGCCCGGAGTGAGCAAGGTATACAGCAAGTCGAATACACGTTCAGGCGCGCCCTCTGTGCGGCCGCGTGTACGAACAGCCTCGTTGTACTCCTCAGGGAATACATCTATCCAGTTGAAGATCGCCGACCTCAAATGCACGGCGATGGCCTTCTGTGCCTCGCTCCTCATGTTGACCATCAATGAAGACAGTTCTATAGACCAACATGAGTCCTCGTCCAAAGTGAATTAAAATCGACGCTTACGATTGAGCAATATCACCAACCGCTGCCTATCAAAAATACTATACGAGATCAAATGCAAATCGATAACATCCGGGTTCGAAAGATCAGACGCCTTGGGCGACGCCAAGAACGTAATCTTCGACGAGAGGCGCTCATATACCACATTCCAATTCGACGCGGAAATATGAAAGATAATCCTGCCCACAAACTTCGCAATGAGCGTATTCACCGCCATCGCCGAACGCGAGAGCGACACATGCGTCTTCTCATACACCGTATTCGCTGCGGGCAGATGCATACTCGCCTTGATGCTAACCTTGGTCGAGCGCACGGAGTTGACCGACGGGCGGGGGCGCAGCACCGTCGGCACTGCACTGGAGGAGCCGCCGCCAGCGAACGCGGGCATCAGGTTGCCAGCGGCGCCAAACGACTCCTCGAAGTCGCGGAACGAGACATCCGTAGAGCGCGTCTGGAGCATGAGCGGCACGTCAGGCGTCGCGGTCTGCCGCATGAAGAGCACCATGACGCTGAGGATGTACTTCACGCATGAATCGTCGAGCGGGGGCGGTTCCTGCCACAGTGGCGAGGCGGAGTACTCGGAGGATGTTTGTGTCTTGTTGCTGCTCCGCCCCGACCCTGCACTGGGCGGCACGGGCGAGTCGGCGGAGTCTGGGCTGGATGCGGCGCGAGAAGTAGGCGCCTGTGGCTGCGACCAGCGCGATGCCATCGTCATCGAGAGTACTTTAAGTATGAAGAGCTGGGATTGGAGGACCTCTATCGTCAGGTGTCCCGTATGTGGATCGACTTGCTAAATACGGAGAAGAGATAGAATGAATTTGCTGATCGGATGTATAGGCAAACGGACCACGAACCTTGGCCAAACGGTCTAAGAGCTCACTGAGCGCCCACGCGATCATATCGAGTGAGTCCCTTGACAGCTCAACGAGCGTCTCTACTGCCTGTTGCGTCGCCTTATCCGTCTCGACGCGTTCCAGCGGAAGCCCAGAATTGCACGGCAGCTACATATCCAATGAACCCCACCCAATCCAAAAATAATCAGCGTTGAACTCAATGACAACACAGCCCAAACCCAAATCCCAAAGAAAACACGAAGCCCCGACAGCCCACACAACAGAAAAGGGAAAAAGAGGTACACACACCTTCTGCCGGAGCCGATGCACGAGGACCTGCACAATCTTCTGCTGAGGGGTAACGTTGGCGCCGAGGGTCTGCAGGGATTGGTTCTGCGAGGGCGTCACGAACGCATGATGCGATTCGGTGGTCCGGTGCACCAGGATCGTGCTCGAGTTGGGCGAGCTGACCGCAGAAGGCCCTACGGATGCAGATGGCCTACGGTGCATGATGATCTGGGACGCCGGCACTGATAGAAAAATGGTCGCTGTCGCTGTGTATTCTGACGGCGCAGTTATGCACTACAGAATGCGTCGTCCTGGATGTGATGATGGGGGAAGAGCCAAAGGCGTGATATTGAATCTGATGGGGATCTTTCGCGAAACGTGAGGCGATTTAGGGAGGATAAGGGCTTGCCCAGCGACCCAGGATGTGTTGGGACGTGGACAGAGTGAAAAACAAGACGAAAAGGCGTTGCCTGCCCTCACGGTTCCTTTCGTTCCTTCAAAGCAGCGAAACGTTTCGCCCCTAGGAACTTTGCTGACTCAGCAAATATATACACCCCTTGCGTTGCCCAATCCAGGCCCAATCGCAGCAACAAGTCATTTCGCTTGCCTTATTTTTACCTAAATCATACCTAACTAAATTGACATGGTGACAGTTTGTATAGATATCCCAGCACGACGAATTGCAGGGCTTGCGAGACTAGGCAAATGGGGAATTTTGGACCGCAAGGCAGCATCCTGATGATTCGGTACGATTCAAATTCTTCAACTTTCTTGATCACTGTGATCATGATACTGTTGGACTGGATATGCTTATAGCTGGATGTAAATTTTTGCAGAGATGGACCCATTCTCTCTGGTTTAGAGGGAATTGGAGAGGATGGATAAACCATGGATTATATTACCCGATTAAATCCGACAGACCACATTGAAATGGATCGAGGCTTAGCTTGAACCCTGCTCGACTTTACACATGGGGCGTTGGTGCAAGGAGATCCATAGAGCCTCAATCACCAACAGATGATCCCTCCAAAGATTTCAGCATCCATCAAGCGTTCAGAGCTTCATTATATTCTTTGAAAGGCCTCAGCTTCAATCCCAGCCATGCTGGTCCTCGCTTGACACGGCTGGGATTGAAGCTGAGGACGTTACTTTGTTGCAGCATCTGTTCATTTGAAAGGCCTTGCTGTGATGAACAGAATCAGCACTGATCGAATTGCGGAGATGACTAGAGTCAATACCCATGCAAACCCATGCAGACCGAGGATAAGACAGTGACAATGGGATGGCGGCACGAGGGTAACGTCAGAGAGGGCTCGAAGACATGAGAATGCGAAGCAGAACCACCACGGTTGACCGAGTCAGAGCACGAGCTTATATAGTGAGATTGGGAATGACCTGAATGGGATAAGGTTTTGGACATTATTAGAACGAACAATGGCGAAGAGCTGAAATGACATCGAGGGTGTCTGGGAGTTTTAAGTTTGTTGAAAATGATATGCCATTGTCCGCAATTGCCCCCAATCGGCGCGTCGATCTGGCTGCACGCGTGTGATGGGATGGAAAGTGAAGCGCTTACCATTGTTCGAGTCTTGAGATGGAAATGTAGTACTTGCATATAAGACGCAGCGAAAGATGGATGATATGTGCGCTCAGGGGCGCGGGAAACTGGCCTCTTCATTCTCCACTCCGCAAATTTGAAACCCCTCTCGTTGTCGGGACACACTTGCGGCTTGGACCCTTCCCCGTCGATTTCTCTTGTTTCTGCTGTTTTTGCTCTCGTTCTGCTGCGCTATCTGTCTCTTGCTTCACGTACCGTCGGTTTTCGGCTTTTCGTTGTCACCACACCCCAAAACTCGTCTATTCTCTTTCACATTGACCATGTCGCGGCCAGAGCAGCACGACTTTGAATACCCCCCCGGCCTCGCGACCCGACCGCGGTCGAACGAGCGGGATCAGTATGGAGGCGCACGAGCGGCGGCGGGCGCGACGGGCAGCTTCGGTGGATTTGGGACGATGCAGCAGAGATCGTATGCGATTCAGGACCACCCCCGCGACTTTCCCTACGATTTGTCGGGACCAAACAGAAACAATCTCTCCTTTGCCTTCAACCACAACAACCACCGCCCGTCCCCGCCTCCCCAATACCACGACAACGACCGCGACACCCTCTTCCAGCGCATCCCCGCCGCATCCCCCTCACCCGTCGCCTCCGTCGCCGCCCGCTCAACCCTCTGGTGGGGCGAACTCGAGCCCTGGATGGACGAAGAATACGCAAAGCAGGTCTGCGGCCTCATGAAGTGGGACCCCCTCAGCATCAAGGTCCCCCACCCCGCACCCAACCCCGCCACGGGCCAGCAGGCCAACAACCCCGGCTACTGCTTCATTACCTTCCCATCGCCCTCGTATGCGTCCTCCGTCCTCGCCCAGGTCACAAGCGGTTCCAACGGCGCCCCTTTGTCCATGCCCAACTCCACAAAACCGTTCGTCATGAATTGGGCTTCCTCTGTCACTTCTGCGACATCGCCCATGTCCGCTTCGTTTCCCGCTGTGGCCGGACCTCAGGCGGCCGTCGCGGCAGCTGCTGCTGCCCAGCAGTATCCCAAAGAATACAGTATTTTCGTGGGCGATCTCGCCCCAGAGACGTCCAATTCCGACCTGGTAGCCGTATTCCGTAATCCTGTCCTCGGTCTGCGCAACGACAGGGAGCCCAAGCTCATACGGCCCTTCCACAGTTGTAAAAGCGCAAAGATTATGCTGGATCCGCTCACGGGCGTCTCGCGAGGATATGGATTTGTGCGGTAAGCGTGCTCCAAAATGCGCATATATTTACCTTTACTAACCAAATCTTGCAGATTCACGGACGAGGCGGACCAACAGCGCGCTCTGATTGAAATGCATGGACTGTATTGTCTTTCCCGTCCCAGTATGTCGCTTTTTTGGTAAAAATTAAGCGCATATATTAACTATATGCCTCTTTTTAGTGCGTATCTCGCCGGCCACGGCCAAGTTCAAGGCCCCATCTGCTCTTTCGGCTTTCGATCTGCCCCAAGTTTCTTTCACCCCACCTGTCCCTGCCGCTACCGCGGAGACCTTGACTGCTGCGAGTAACATCGCCCTTCCTATTCAAGGTTCAACTCAGACTAAGAGTGTGTCGGCGCCTATCGCGGCTGCAAATTCAAACATGTCGCTCAACAGCAACGCCCCGTCCAACTCTGCCACCAACTCTTCGATTGGAGGATCACATTCGAGCAACTCTTTGAGCTCGGGAACTGGCTCGAGCTCTAGCATCTCGACTTCTGGATTTATGTCTTCTGCCACGGACGATATGACGAACGATGTTCTGGCGCGTCTTGCCCAGCAATATGCAGGTATTGAATCCGTTCCTAGCCCATTCAAGGTCCCCACAACGACTCCTTATCTCCATGAAGCTCAGATGAGACAGGCTTTGTCGCCGCAGGCTGACGATCCATCTTCGCGCTATGTGATCTCAGAAGAATCTTGGAAGCACCACGCCCAAGCTCGCGCCATCCTGGGAAACCTTATCGGCCCAAACGGTGAGCAGTTGACGTCGACGGATCCTTACAACACCACCGTATTCGTGGGCGGCTTGTCACCTTTGATCTCTGAGGAAACCCTCAGGACCTTTTTCGCGCCCTTTGGTGACATACATTACGTACGTGTATTCAATGCAGTACACTTATCGTCATCGCTTTTCTAATTGTCTATTTATTTTTAGGTCAAGGTTCCTGTGGGCAAGCACTGTGGGTTTGTGCAATTTGTGCGTAAGGCGGATGCGGAGTTGGCGATCGATAAAATGCAGGGCTTTCCCATTGGTGGAAGCAGGATTCGACTGAGTTGGGGCAGGAGCCAATGTGAGTTGTATTCATGATCCAAGTAGCTTGAGCATTCTAAAATGTGTGCTGCTAGACAAAGCCGCCCAGGCGGCCGCTCAAGCCGCACAAAGCGCAGCCATTCAGACGCAGTTCAACCCTCCTCCTATTGTGCCCCCTCCTGGAGCGTTGACGCAGGAGCAGGCTCTGGCGATTCTTCAAAAGTTCACGGCTCAGGGATACTTCCAAGGCGGTGGACCTTCGGCGCCTTTGGAGACGAGCGAAATCGAGAACGCGCTTCTCAGCAGTGGGTACGGCCAGGTCATAACGAACACTGAGCAGCTGCAGCAGAAGCTCGGGGCGCAGATTCTCCAGCATCAACAGATGCAGCAGCAGCAGCAGCAAAACCAGCATCATCATGACGACTCGACCTCTTCGCTCAACAACGGTTTTGCGGCTCGGCCTGAAATCCATCGCGCACAGTCGAATTTTTCGCCATTTTCACCGGAGCCCAACCACAATTTGTACATGACTTCGGAGCGGCGCGACCAATATAGTACGCGCATGGAGGCCCTGCCTCATCCGTCAAAGGCATATGCGCCTGGCTTCTTCCCGCTGTCGCAGGGTCATGATCTCAAGGTTAACACGGGTATCGGAAACACTGCTGCTGCGAAGATCTCACCTACCTCTATGCGTTCGTCGAGCGGGACTCTGTACGGATTTTCGGAGAGCTCCGACCCTCCTGCGCCTCTTAATCGGGCGCCAGGACGCTCTGAGGCCCCCATTTCGCGGCCCACCTCAGGCCAAATGGCGCCTGAGGCACACGATGCGGATATCCAGGACCTCAATGGCACGTTGGCGAGCCTCGATCTTGACCGTGACCGTCACTGGAACATGAAGTCGCCCGAAGTTGCGGGAAGCCGCTCTGGTTAGGGGCACCGTGGAGGATGTTGTCGCCCTTGAAGGTGATGTTGTATCTCATTGAGATGCATGAACAGATTTTTTTCGCTTGTTTATGGTTTCGGCTCTCTCAAAAGTTCCCCTTCGTTTTTGTTTGCCTCCTCTATTCATGTTCTCCTAATATTAGATCACCATCACGCTAAATCTCTCGTATTATCGGTTGGATTGGGTTGATATTATTCGCACAATCTTCCTTCAATTTTTCTCGTTTCATCTTTCTGGTTATGACCCCCCACTTCTTTCTATCTTCGTTCTGTTCCCCCACTCCCCTCCTATCGCGACCCGCCTGGTATTACCACATGTCATTGGTTATGACTATCATTGGCGGGTCCGCCCTCGCACTATCTTCACAACATTTTTTTTTCGTTCCACACATTACTTCGCATAATTTTGTCTCCCCCCTCCCACCCACCACTTGTCCAAGCCCTCGCTTCGCTTCGTCCGCAGTCTACGATTCCGATTCCCGCCCAGCCCACGATACGATAGTCGTTTTATCCTGTCCTCTTTTCCTCTCTTTTTACTCGCTCAGTCTAGTCGCGCGTTCTTGTTTTGTCAAACGTCTTTGTCCTTGTGTCCAATTTTTTTTTTGCCTGGTATAACAACTATTCTATCCTTCTTACGATATTTCCACCCACACACTCCCCACCCCATCCTTCTCGGGCACCTACCCACCTTCGGTTTCTTTGCCCACATCTTTTTCCGTCCCGCGCTCCGTTATCGATTGTCGTCCATCTGCGTCCTTGTTACTACATACGAATTCCATGATCCCATTTCCAATCTTCCTTCTCTTTTCCGTGACCGACGACTTACTACATATGTACAAATTTCCTTTTTATCTCCTGCTTTCTGGCCCGACGCCGCCTTCCGCCTCGCCGCTGGGTATAAAAGCACACTGTTACCCGGTGGCGCCGTGGTGTGTCGTTTGGCTTGAGATAAAAAGATTCAATTTTTGTTTCCGTTGTTCTAGTCTTTTCTATATTTCTCTTCCACACGTTCCCCCCACGACTCTACACACGAAAAAACCAAGCCTCCGATCGCCTTTTTGCATCACTTTTCTCTGTTTATTTCCATCAGAACCCGTTCCTCGTTTTGTTGTAGCTATGATATCGATATATACCTTACTCCTCCATCACGCCCCGCCCCCTCCCCTCTTGACTCTTGATGAAACGTACGCCTCTGCTATCGATGACTGCGCTTTCCTGCTGTTTCTGGATTCTTCTTTCTTTTCTTTCTGGTAGTACTATTCGAAAAACAAAAATATGATGTATGATTGTGAATGATTTGGATTTGTGAATTTCTTTGTGTGTGATATTGGAGGAGGATCTCCACGCGAAGTATGCTTGGTCTCGCTACGTTAAGCCCTGTTCTCTTGTTCTTTTCATTAGCCGACGCACTTAGCCGGTGTCAGCAAGGTTCGCGGGAGTGGGCTGAGGGCGTTTTTCCCTTCCTCACTTCTGAGAAAGGCAATTTGAAAGGAAATCGGCGGATTTGTCGCTGATAAACTGCGGAGGCCAGGACTCCGAAGGATCGACTATGGAGGTGTACGCTTGATGAGATGGTGCGATTTAGACTTATCATCATTATCTTATCACGTTTTTGATGGATCAGCCGATCGTGATCAGTGATCGCGAGTCTATTCTTGGCACTGACTCATCAGGGTGCCTAATCACGTGAGCTTCCTTTTGGGTCTGTCCCGGCCCGTGATTCCGTGCGCTTTGACCTTGGTTGATTCGAACTGGCCAATCCTTGGTCATTTTTCTTTCTTTCTCTATTTTCCTCTGATTCTCTGCATATCTCGTCTGCATCTTCTGACTTATCAAACCGCTGACTGACCATGGATGTGCTCGCTTTCGCCTAGGTATACTGATAACGAGTCGTCATTCGTGATTATAACTCGTGGTCTTGCCACCCAGTGCGGAAAATGTACAAAGAGTGGCCCGGGAGAATGAACTGCGCTGGAGATGTCAATGGCTATTGCAAGCGATTAGCACGACCCCTCTAACGGCGACAGAGACTATTGAAAGACACTGCTGGAATGGCTGAACTTCGTTGACTCAAACACGAACCTAACACTTCTTTTACTTCAGTATCATCTTGGTCTGGTGCTCTGCATACTTCATCTGTATTTATTTACTCAGGTGGCCTCGGATTTGCTTCCATTCCAGATTCGCGGTCTTGCTGTGCCTGAATCCGGGTAAACAGAGGCCACTCGATAATCCAGCGCGCCGAACACCGCTGGAGATGCAGAAAGGCTGCGGGGACTCTAAATTTGACGGGATGGCAAGCGATTGGTATGAGGTTTATACTTACTCTACCGTTGCTCCTCTGACGCAGCGCGGCAAACACTGGAAATTGAATTGTCTATACTTCACTTGCTCTGGGATATATTGTCTGCATTTTTGTCGGGGATGGACTGGCCCTAAACTCAGCAAATATTGGCCCTCTGGAAGCGTATTGACCGACATACGATCGAAATGCTGCCACTAAGGCCTCGCTTGGTTTCCCTGAGCTTCGCGCCTGGTATAAATACGAGGCCTTTTTGTTGATTTCTGTATCACCTCCCCTTTCTTTCAACCGCCCCATCGAAGTAAAAACAGCAACGAACTCCCCTTTGTCGCCACTTCCTTCTTCACAACCGCGACATCAACGAGTCTAACAATGTCTAGAGCTCGATCTTCAATTGATGACCGAATGCACGTTTCCGACTTGCACTTGAGTTGTAACATGTCTTCACAGGCCGCACAACGCAGTATGATGCTAATCAAACTAGTACAGGTGGCGCACAATATCCACGGCGATGCTTTCACATCCCTGGTCGATTTGAAATACAAAGGGATCGCCCGCCTTCCAGACAAAGTCATCCGCGAAATCGTCTCCCAGTGGCACGTGTATCCCATCCCTACCGTCGAGGATCGCGAGGCATACGATACGGTGTACGAGCAGCGCAGGAACACGCTGCAGGCGCTGACGCTAACAAGCCATGCAATGCGGGAGGTTTTCCTGCCGTACCTCTGGGAGCGCATCGAGGTGTACGACGAGATGTATGTAGGCGACAACCGCCTACCCAGTGCTGTCTGCGCCCAATACCAGGCGCTTCTCCAAGATAAAGCTTGGGGCGCTGCGGTACTGAGAACGTACGCTATGGCGCTGTATAAGCAGCTCTACGCGGTCACTGTGGTCAATCCTCATTTGGCGCAGTATGTCAGGTAAGTCAACGCCGACAATTTCTCATTGCCAGTCGTACTCACTGTCGTATACGTTACAGATTTTTTGACATACTCGTCGTCGATTATATGATCGATACGTCCCTCTCAGGATTAGCTCGCTGCATGACAAAATTGTCGAATCTACATACCGTGCAAATTCAGGTACAATTTGTCGCTCGTAAGCGTCGCAATTTCCCAGAGAGGGTATTCCTCAATTGGTTCGGACAGTATACGTATCCCAACATTCGCGTTTTATCAACCTGTGTTCACGCAAGCGACATCATTTACTCCTGCCCTGGGATCGTGGACCTCACGCCTCATCGCCTCGGATGGCGGAATCCGATCTATGTACGGGATTTCAAAAGTTAACCCAAAGTTCATCGCAGAGTTGGGGACGTGCCAGGCGTTCGACAACATCATACAAACGAATTATTTCGGTGCGTGATTTGATCGCTACTTTGTGCCAACACATACGTTTATTGTAAGATGATATCTAGGTCACTTCCGAGACTTAAAGCATCTACGCTTTATAACCTTGATCATGGCGCAACTACCCACCCAACAGGTATGTCTTCTGCAGTCATATTCAATATTCAACCTGATTTGACCCAAATTTTTATATGTAGTCGCTTCATTGGCTTATGCGCAGACCCAATTTTCAGCGCCTGACAATCTGTTTGGGAACTTTGGAGGGGCATCCACCTATCGAGGATAAGCAGGTGGATGAGTTCAAAGTATGGGTAAGTTCGATTCTTCCGGAAGGATTTACCCCCGAACTTGTCCTCCGTTGGCTTTCCCGTCGTCCACTGTCGCATTAATTTTATTATGTTATATATATCTCTCTATTCAAATTATATCTCTTTTAAAATGGTGTGTGCCACTGTAAAGTTGAGCGCAGAAAATGGCAGACGCCCACTGGCAACACTTGAAAGCAGATCGGAGGCTGAGTTGAATTAACGAGTGAACTGTTTTGTTCCTTACAATTAGGGCCCGGATAACTCGACCGTTCCTTAAAATTAGGAGTAACTCGACCGTCCTGCAGAGTAGCATTTATGCTAAGTGCATGAAAGGCCGCCTCTCCTTTCCAATGTCCATCATCCAGCAACGTTGAGTCCGGAATCCGGCCCGGCTGTGTTGCACCATCTTTTGATACAAACAATCTTCGAAAAACTCGTCGATTCCACCGCTCATACTCTTGACACGCGCGCTCGACTTCAAAATGTCAACGATACCCACAAATATCAGCGGATTCAGCGTAATTCCAATACAATACAACCCCACGACCACACACTACCTCTACGCCCGCTCTCATGTCTCAAAAGCCGACGCTCGCAAAGTTCTTCCGGAAGGTCGAACTCTTTTCCTAGTCAATCTACCGCCAGATGCGACGGAGAGAGAGCTCGTGCTATTTTTCAAACATAGTGGGACTGTCGAGAAGGTTATCTTTGACTTTGAGGTCAAGGAGCTGCAGCATGACGACAGCGACAGCGAGGACGAAGACGAGGATGCCATGGATGAGGACGCTGCAGACGACGAACAACCACGCAAAAGGCGGAAAACGCAACAACCAGTGGCCCCTACCATCATTCCACTACCCACCCAACCTCTGCGGCAACTCCGAAAAACAGGGTCCTCGGCCTATGTCATTTTCCTAGATTCTTCATCTCTGGAACGCGCCTTAGCTTCTACTAGCAAACCGCGATCATGGCCGAAATCTCCCGAGGAACCCAGTGGGCTAGCACACTACCGTGCACTATACGACGTTCTCCGACCCCCACTCGACGCCGTGCGTGCATTCGCTGATTCTTCAGTGGAAGTGTACGAATATCAGCTCGCCAAGAGCAAACAAAAATCGAAATATCGCAAGGGAGAGGCGGTCGTCGACGAGGATGGATTCACGCTCGTCACGAGGGGAGGCGCATATGGCAAGACGCTGGGCGGTGGGGTGGGTGTGGCGAGCAAGCGGTTCCAGCGCTCAGGCGAGACGGCGCGGAATCGCAGCCACAAGAGGGAGAAGAAAGAAAAGGAGGGCTTTTATGCTTTCCAAAAGGCAGAGAAGCAACGCTCAGGTATGAGTTTTTGTCGTGTTTTCCTATTGTTTCTGTGGTCCTGACGATGCGGTTTAGGTCTAATCGAATTGAAGAGGAAATGGGAGGAGGACAAGCTCAAAGTGGAAAAGCTGAAGGCTGCGAGGAAATTCAAGCCCTACTGATTCATTCTCGTGTATCTTATGCGCCATGTTTCGGTCCATATCTTATTAATCAGTCTCTGGATTTCGATGGCTGCAACAAACCTATTCATCCAAGGCATCGACTGAGTATTGTTTCTATCGCATGCAAATCTCATCAAGTACGCCTGAAAATACAAGTACAAGAACTACATATTATTATGGTTAATACACCTACTACATCATGGTACAGATTATCGACTTCTGGTTTATACAGAATATAACGTTATCGCTACGGTGAAAGAACTAGAAGAGTATCAGAGGGTAAATTTAGAGTCCATTAAACGGTGTATAACCGCGGCAAGAGACAGTATTGGGAATAAACATCCTGGGTCATCAGCACGATCCCAAGAGGCACCAGCGTGGCGAGATCCGGAGCACCAGAAGACAAACAGACCTTCAGAATCTCGCAATGGCAGCTGATTGCATGTCGACCTCACCCATGTGGCCACCGGAATGCTCGAACTTGAGCACGAAACTCGGGGCGTCGTTGGAGAATTCCCATTCCTTGTCCTGTGCTCGGAGACGCGTCTCTTCGCCTGTATCTATATGGCGAATGGTGAAAGATAAATAGGGATACGTAGTGTAGTTGCCTGTTGCACAAGGGACAGTAAGGTTTTCGTGCTGACAGTAGGCAGAAAAGCTATAATCAGCAAGGTTATACGAAACAGCAGATACGCCCGGTATTCGCGTCGACGCCGCAGTATCGATGTCGAAAGGGCCATTGTATACGAAATCCTGCTTGGATGCAGTATAGTTACCAACTAAAGCGTATTCGTATTGCAAGATCCTTCCGTCGTCAGCATTACCAGCAGCAGGGTAGTAGAAGTGGGCAAGGGGAGTCTGCAAAACATTAGAAATTCCCTCCAACTCCACTTCTCCTGCGAAGGAATCGCAAAAATGCGTCCATTCCCACTGGAAATCCAGGTAAGATCCACGAACGGCTCGAGGGAATTGCGGTGCCTTACCTGCTGTGCTAAAGGGAGGGCAGCGAAGGGAGCAAAAAGCGGACCTGTGCATGTTATAAACACCATGGGAGCAAGCGCAACGCGAATAGCTCGTAGAAAGCGATCTTTTCGGCGCGTGTCAAACCAACTCGAAGTTTCGAAGCGGTTGCTTAGCGCTGAAAGAGGCCAGAACGATGGTGAAGGGAGGTCATGGCCCACTCCATGGTAGATCATGGACCAGAACCAGATACTGACGTAGCACAAGCAGTACCCATAAACATACACTGTGAAGTCAGTCAAGTCGGCGGAGTGGGTGGAAGACAAAATTCAACGCACTCGATATAGAATACGGTTTCCAAACCTTGTGAGGTTCATTCACCGCAGTACGTGGATTTGGCCGCGAACCAGCGTCCACGTCTATGGGAAGAGGAAATTTTAAGTATCAACTTCATGATCCAGCTTAGCAATGAGCGTGCGGTACTAACAACCCATAATCCAAAAGACATCAGCCGTTGTGGCTACTGCCCAGACCAAAGTCACTATGAGAGAATTATATTTAGTATGCGATGATGAATCCAAACGACTAAATCTGATGCACCTATAATCCAATTTCGTTCAAAGAAGAATAAAGTGCTTCGCCTTGGAAGCCGATCTCGTTGTTCGTTGTTTGCACGGTAGTGGTCCCAATAATTCGGGGATTTGGCGTAAATAAACCGAAGACCTCGTGTAAACGTCGGCCAAAGCTTGTTGATGAATGCGCAAATTTCATCTCGGCGGTCATATAGCAATCGGCCCACAGACAACAATGGCGGAAGAACAGAAAAGAGGGAGATAATCTAAAATGAAAATAGGCAATATGTTAGAATTTTACGCTCGCCTCGACGATTGAGAATTTACCTGGCCATAAGAGAGTTGATATCGCTCAATTATCATGCCCTTTTGGAGTCCAAGAATCCAGCTCCAGTGCAAATAAGTGATGATCGCAAAGATCATCCACGGATGAGCAGTCGTGATAACAAACCTATAAGAGTAGACGTGAGCGCATATATTCGATGGAAAAATCGAGGAAATATACCAAGACGAGTATATGAGGTTACAGAATAAAAACACCAGTCTGCGAGGAAGGTGAAGGGCGGCTCGACCCGATGGTTGAAAGTCGTAAACTATTCCTTCCAATTCCTTCTGTCGCTCCTTTTGTTGGAGATACCGGAAGCGCATCTCGTCGTAGATATCATATCGGTGATAAACCATGTAGACGGCCCAGACCCACATAGTGATGAGGGAAAGCGTACCCAATCCGCCTCTCCCTTCCAAGTCGTTCCATAAATCCCTTTGGCCCATGATATCCAGAATACCAATAAAGTTGGACAACGTCTGGTACTGGATCCACTCATGGAACGACATCTTCTGACAATTCTCTGGACTGTTCCTAAACGCGCGAGGGGAGAAGGAGATCAGGATGTTGATGGCGCTCCATATGACAGGAAGTGTAAGCCCAAGAAAGCGGATAGCTTTCTTGCAGCGGGTTAGTTTGGAGAAGAGACTGGTTGGAAGGCCAATGAAGTCGCGAAAGGAGGAATAGGCAAGATAGATTGAGACAGGAGATGCAGTCGCGACGATGGCAAAGTGAGCATCGAACAAGCTCAAGTTTCTGGTATTGATGCTTGTCGCGGTAGCCAGGATGACGGGGTAGATCTGGATGAGCAGCATGGCGATAGTGGTTTGAACATCGGAATCGTTGCCCCAGCGAAGAAGGATAGCTAGAAAAGACGGCGGCCGATGAGCTCAATTCAGAAATAAGAGAAGTTATTCTACAGAACGTACGCAAAGTCAAATTGATCACGATATCTGTCGAAAGTATCAGTTTCTGCCAAACGTCCCATTGAGTGGGAGAATGTCGTACTTGATATGGCGACAGCAACGCCACCAACGTCCGGATTCAAGACGTCATTGCCGAATAGTTCTGGAATCGTTTGGGCGGTGAAGCAATTATTAGCGCCGGGAGGAGGCAAGTTGGGCATGCACCACTGAGCGAAACAGACACCGTATGTGAGTGGACACTGGTTCGCTTCCAATGAGGGGAAATAACGTTGACATACCCTGATAATCTCCCAGTTTATATCATGAACCCACTGAAGTCCAATGTTCGTTTGGCAAAGGCTATGCGTCGCTGCAGACCATCTAGGTTAGGCGGCTGGTATTCAGGTACTGCGGGGTGGGTCAATTAAAATCAAAACAATCGGTAGGAGCCCGTTTCTGCCCTTTTTGAATCATTCTCCGGGAAAATATTCCATAAAGCCCGGGCTATATTTGTCTATGGCGAATAGGGGATCGACTTTGGACATCCCCTTGACATTGACAGAAATGATTTTTAGGAGACAAGACCATCACTTCGTACCTGCCGCACAGCGCATATATGCGCGGGGATTGGCTCGTAGGCTCCGAAAAGGCCAATTTTTAATATAGGCGCAAGCGTTTTATCGAGTTGGAAAGAGCAAAGGCTATACCTGTATGTGTTGGAGTCATAGCAATGATTAGTTCCGTAAGGAATATGGCATACATATGGTCAGCGCAGATTCAGACGTACCCTTACTCCAGCTCAAAGTTCCCCGAAACACCTGAGTCAATTGGACCGCAGCGTACAATCTCCTGCTTGGCAAAGTCTAAACAGGCGGGAACTCCCTCGTCGAGCGTACTGGCCCAAACTGAATTGAACAGTTGAGAGCCGAGTTCTTTTGCATCCAGCCGTTCTTTTTCCACTGATAAGTTGTGGGTCGCCCAAGACAAGTAAGGTGTCAGGAGCAATATCGCGACGTTAGGAGAAGTTCCAGATATATCCTCGTTAGCGGGACCGAGCAGAAGATGAACACCACGATATTGGTAAAAAGTTCAAGGACTTTCGAGTTGCTTTCGAGTGACTAGTGACGGCGGGGAAGTTCAGAGTCCGCGATGGTGATGACATAATCATATTCCCATATAAGGTTACTATTTAGTGGCACAAGAGCATGCACGAGCATCCGAAAAGAAAGAAAAATAAATGCATATTCCTGTGCGTCCATCGAAGAATCCCCTAAATATCAACAAGACTATCTATTATAATTGATTGAATATCCACCAGTACCCATTTCTCCTCCCCAGGCCGCCTGAACCCTCGAAAAACTTTAGGCAACCACATCGCGCTCGGTCGCAGACAGCTCGAACAACGGAGACTTTTACAGTTCTCTGTGAATGAGCAAATACGGGTCCTGAGTGGAATATCTCTCGCCGCCGCCTTTGGCGATGATCCTCTATCATATCTCATTGACGCTGCGCGCGTGATGCGCTCTATTATTGGGATGATGCTGGGGTGTTTCTTCTTTGCGGAGATGAAGGCCGACGTGAATGTGGTGCTCATTGAAAACCGAGACGGCTGTGCATGTTTTGACAAGTGCTCAGCGCCCACTGACAGGCGCTTAGAAATTGAATCTTACCAGGTGAGGTTCGCAATCCGCGTGCGAGGAATATCCTTCGTCGTCGCCCTCTTGCACCTTCACTCTTGCGAGAAATTGGGCGTACTGCTCCCAGGCCGCTGCGTTCTCTTCGGATGTGAGAGAAGGGGAGGGCGGCCGTTCGCTTCCAGAAGGACGGTACATCGAGTGCCTGGGTGGTTTTCTCGGATGTAAATAGCTCTCGGGCGCTTCACGTCGTGGAGCGGGCGGTGTATGAGCAAATAAGCTTCTTTCATGTCAGATTAATCACTCACCACTTTCAGTCGAATAGAACGACTAATAACGGGTCTCAGCTCAGAAAAGGTAACTCCAAGAAAAGACCATAAGGAGGTGGGGGTGTATGGGGAGTAGACGTACTTCTGATGAATGCCCAGAATGACGGGAGACATTGTCAATGTCGCCTGCGACGAATCTTTCGTACAATTCTGATGATCTCATATCGATAAAATGTAGTTGGCGGCTGCCAAATACTGCGATTGGTTCATTGATCTCTGCACTATTATTCGATTTGGACGACTCGTGCTTTGAGGAGGGGAATTTGACCGTGTTGACGGCATTATTAACATTGTCACCGATGGGGCTCTCAACTAAACCTGGAGGCCCCGTCGAAAAGGCCTCCAAGCCAGTTTCTGGGTCCCAAATGACGGCAAATGTCAAAGATGCGTCAAGGACCGAGCCTTGGTCTGGTTTCATGATATTCTGAGCGTAGTACTTCATCATTATAGAAGGCTGATCGATTAGGCCTTCAAGGCTTGGTGCTGTATCGAGCGATCTGTGAGGGGTTTAGGCTCTATATGCGGTAGATTCTTTCAGAAATTGACGCACATACAGAAAAGGAGAAACAGTCAGATATCCGTTGATAGACGCCGCTGCTAGCGCCTACGAGAACGAAACGACGGTGATAGGGAGCGATCAACGCTTCAAGTTGATAGTTGAAACACAGAAGAGAGAAAGGGATCAAGGCAAGGAGGGTGTGTCGCGCGTGTGTCAGAAAAGCCGGACAAGATTGAAATTCTGGCTGCAGGCTTATGTATCGCTCCCTGAGCCCACCCCTCGTCGTTAAGTAGTCCTGTGGGGGCGTCCAGGCGAGTCCCTGCAGGCGACTAAAAATACGCAGCCGCATATCCAGATATTGCCTCAAGCCCAGCGGAACTGAGATCCACGCCTAAGGAAGGAAAATATGAAAACGAGGCAGCCACGAGGAGGAAATAGGTGGGGGGAGAAGCCTGTCGTGGTCGTCCATGTAATGCTTTCTGTGAATTTACGTCGGCGGATCAGGTCAGAGTTTTCACGGTGCGATTAGCGCGAAAAAAGCAATCCTATTTTGACCTGTTACCGCCTCAAGTTTGAGATAGTTGCCAATGCAGAGGACCCGGAGGTGAAAAGGTTGTGTGACGTGTCCCTCAACGGTGGTCCCACGACAGCCAAGATGAAAGGCCGGAATGGTTTTGCAGGTAACACGGGTGATGCAAGATGATGGTCAGGGATCAAGAGCAAAAAAATTTGGCTTCGCGGGGTGCGATGCAGATCAGGCATGGAGTCAGCGACAAAATGACCACCGCAGGACTCGAACCTGCAACCTTTTGGTACCCGTTAAGCAATCGAAGCCAAACGCGCTACCATTGCGCTAGGTAGCCGTAAACATTTTATTTACTTTAGCATTATGACGTGAAATCTTTTCATCAAAGCTGATGGGATCGGTTCGATCGTACAGCCATCTTCAACTACTACTACGACGACGACGACGACGACGACCTAACCATGGCCCTCAACTGGACAATGCTCAACCCCAACCGCACGCCGGTGCCCCTGCCCAACGAGATGACTATAACGACAGTCGACTCGGGTGTAGATCTCTCGCTTACCATCCCTGATGCTCCACCGGCGAGCTCGTTAACTGCGAGTGGCGTCAGGAAGCTGAGGTCGACAGGAAAGGTCTTTCTCACTGATCAACGGGTGCGTTAATTTCTTTTCTGTGAATTCAGGGTGTTGTGCTTAACTGGATCCCTTGCTCTTATCACCTCCGTCATTGCACCCTTGCGCTTTACCTTGTCCTCGGTACGGGATCGCTCTCATTATGCACAGTTCATCTTCACAAGCGAACACGGATCGTCCTTCGAGTCACTCTCAGTACCACTGCACTCGATTCTCATGACGCGATTCGAGCAGCCGACCTTCGGGCAGAATTACCTCACATTCGAGGTGAAGCCATCAGCGAACGGCGGCCTCACGGACAACACCAAGGTGGACGTGCGCTTCAAAGATCGCGCCATGTTCGAGTTCGTCAGCCTCCTCGAGAAGTCGCGGGAACGCGCGATTTACATGAAGCGGCAGATCACCGAGACGAGGAAGGCCTACGTGAGTTCTTGTGCCGCATCAGCAAACTCTGGGATTTCAGGCATAGCGCCTGTATACAGATCGATTGTCATCTGTTATTTGGTCTGTTTTAAGAGACTAAACCGCAGCGCACTAGCATGGGTTCTTGTGCTATAGCACTTGGAAACGTTAGGCACGAAGCCAGTGTTCCGAGTTTGGAGTTTGCTGATGGTCTTCTACTTCGAGTTATTCATGTACTGACACACTCTCTTTAGCCACATATACCATGCCCTCGGAATCGAGTACAGTTTCCATGGTTGGCGGCATCCCAATCGAAAACCCTCCGAGCTACGACTGATCTGGCGGACACTGTATTTGTACCCCCATCTCCCTTCTGGTTTCGTTTGATTGGACTTTTTGTGGATGTATGCTTTGTATTGTGGTGTAGTACTAACTTAATAGACTTTAAGAGACGCTTCTTCATCGTATTTTGCTCTCCAACACTCATGGTACCTCTCCCTCGACGAGCTTCACGAGTCAAGCTTGTGTCAAGCAGCTCATCAAGCCAGCTCATCCGATTCTGATTTGTTAGATGCACTCGATCCTTTCTAAGGCACAGACTGGCTTCAACCGATACCACAGTTCTTGGGTTCTAGCACTACCAGCAGCTGCTGCTTTACCAACGCTGGCTCTTTGGGCTCGGAGGCCGATGAAGATTCGGATAACTCCTTTGCGTCAGAAGATAGCAACGTAACAATTCCCGGAAGAGTCAAGATCGATTCGACATCAACATCCTGGACTCGGAGGATGAGGATGAGACTGCGGAATACTCTGCCAGTGGCCTATGCAGTACCCGGCTTCGTCGGTGGGTGCGAGAGCTGTACCTTCACCATGTCCTCCCCGCCTTGAAGGGCTCTCGCGAGGATCAGTTTAGACTTTCCCTTCGCATCACGCCCTCCACATACGACCCTCTTGTTGCCACGATTTCTGACAATGAGGTCTTTATCAATAACCCGACCTTGATCTTTGCTTTACACGGCCATCTGCCCGGGTCCTGTTGATCACGATCATGAAAGCGATGATCATGACGCAAGCGGATGCGTATAATGGAATCTGATCGAGCGCTCGGACGTCAGATTTAACTAACAAGGGTGCAATATCCGTCACACCCGACGAGCTGTTAAGGTTAAATATTTTTGTTCGCCTTCGACGGCTGCTGAAGCAGATCGCTTGCTTGATAGTAGACCATATTATTACAACACAGAGGAAAGAGCACACACTAATGCACATGAGGATACATATTCCTATGATACTCACACGGATTCTTCCCAATCGCAATACCCTGACCCGCCTGGATCATAATCTCCTCCATCACATAATGGCCCTCCCCGCCCGCCTCCCTCCCCACTGGCCCATATTCCTCCTCCTCGTCCAAATCCACCAAATCCTCCATCCTCTTCGCATGCTCGTCCCCCTCGGGACACTCACACCGACTCCAGACCTGCACCCAATGCGTGCCGGCCGCGTCGCGCGAGTGGTGCTCCGCGCACACGCCCTCGCCCGCTCGGTGCGGCGCGAAGAGGTCATCTCCATCCACGCCCGCCTCGTCGAGGAACTTGTGGTAGAGCGCCTGGCGCGGGGTGTACCGCTTCGTCGACTCCACTTGGAGCAGCCCTTCGAGGAGGAAGAAGGCGAGTTTGAGCTCGCGCTCGTGGCGCTCTGCGCTGGGTGGGTTTTGGTGTCGGTCGGACACAGGGTCGGGGTTAAGCGCGTCGGGACTAGTCACGTCGAGGAGCGTCGAGATGGTGTCTAGCGCAGAGGACGGAACCGGCGGAGGTGGTATGCTTTCGGGTGCGGTGTCGGCTGCTGAGCCACGGCCGTCTCGGTGCTTGCTGTTATGTGGGTAGAAGCGCATGTCGTACTTCCGAGGCGTCATAATGTCCGGGTTAAGTCTTTTCACAAAGGTCTCCCATGAGATCCCGTCTTGGTCGAGTTCGGGAATGTTGGTAGCGAGTGTGCGACCTAGAAGAAATCGTCAGAGAATTAAAATAAAATAAGAATAATGCACAGTCAACGAGGTAGGCCGGAGGCGAATAACGAACATACCGTGCAACGTTGCGACTTTCTCGATCTTTTTCTTCCAATGATGATGGCAATTTCCATCAAACCCTCGATATCATCGTTTGACTGGAAAATGGGGAACTTTCCGGTGAGGAAGAACAGCAGAATGATACCCGCAGACCAGACATCAATAGCTAAACAAACCTCCTCATTAGCACCGTGTATTGCTGAGCAAAAGATGTGAGCACGTACCCCCAGTCTGCGTACTACACTTCAACAGCACCTCCGGGGCTCTGAACCCTCGCGTGCCCGCACGATTGGCCTTGCTCAGCGGGCGCCTGTCCTGTTCGGGATAGCCCACCTTCTCCGAGGCTGAGACGCTCTTCAAACGCGCGTTTTTCTGCGCCTGCTTGATATGCTCCGTCTCCTCTTTGTCCAACTGATGGTATCTACCGTGTGGCTCTTGAGTTGTCGCGTGCGTGTGGTAGCACTTGCCTATTGATTGGGTGTTCGAGGTTTCCATACGCTGTTATTTATTTTCTTTAGTATTAGGCGAGGGAGACGCTAGGGAGAGCGTACAGAGGCCAGGCCGAAGTCACATAGGGTGCCGATGCCTGTAAATGGGTCATAGAGAAAGTTGGCTGGTTTGACATCGCGGTGGATAATACCCCGCGCGTGAATGTCGCGTAGTGCCCGGAATAGGCAACGGAAGTAACACTTGATGCCTTCCGGGTGGAGGGACTGGTAGAATTCCTATGAAAAATCATTAGCATAAATTACACGCGCGGTAAAGGATACGCACTCGAAAATCCATATTCCTCTGATAGGGCAGTACAATGACCACCTGGTCGTCATTCCGAAACGCGGTGATAATCTGCGAAGTGTGGCGCGTCCCCTGCTGCACTCCTCCATGATGGCCAGTTCGTTGCGTATCCGATCTGGTCCACTCGTCGTGTAAATGCGCTTGATCGCGACATACACCCCCGCGCAGGTTCCACCTCCATGTCGCTCCTGTCGTCATCCATGTGGCTCCCGCCGTCCGCCACCCACCGCGCGCGCCGCCACGCCCCTTGTAGCTCGGGCCAGCGGTCTGGTAGTGCGCCGTACTCTCCGGAGGGTGGTGCCGAGCCACGGATCGTTGTCGAATTCTTCGTAACGAAGGTCGATCGCTTTGTACACGGACGAGAAGGTCCCTGTCCCCAGGCGGTCGATGAGTCGGTAGTCGTCCTCGAGTTCGGGCACGGATGCGTGTAGTTCATTGATCTCTTCTAGGATTTCGACCTGTTCATCTGCCGGGCGCGTAGAGAGGGTCGCGGCTTCGTCGGGTGAGGCGGGTCGGGAGGATTGGGGTGATGAGTATGGCGATGAGTGGTTCGAGGAGAGCGGCGTAAGGGGCGACATGTCACCGAGAACTGAATCTGGGCGACTCAGATCGCCCGCAGAGTACATCTCGTCGTCTTCATCGGGGAAGTGCTCGCCGGTATAGAACTCGCCTTCCAGTTCCTGCTGTTCCCATTCCTCTTCTTTCATCTCTTCTGCTAGCTCCTGTCTATCCTCCTCCTCGGTGGGAAACTCCAGCGGCACCTCTTCCGACTTGATCTCTTGCTTCAATATTGAGCGCGGAGATTCGACCTTGACCACGTCCGAGAAGCTTTCATCGGCACCCCTCAGCGCCAACTCGTCTTCACTCGCCGCCATCTTCACCACCTTCCGCACCTTTGCATATGTACTGGGCCCTGGCTTGGGTGTGATGTCGAATGGTCCTGGCCGCCGAGCAGCTCCTGCGCCTACAACTTCGTCAAGGTGAGCGCGATACAGGTGTATTGTCGTCGAGAGAGGATCATCAGATGATTCGTCGAGGACGTCTTTTGCGTCCATGTGTTGACCGTGTAATTTGTTATGGTACCTACTGTTGAGTGGGTCGGAATTGCGAGTTTCCATCGGGTTTGACGAGTGGTGCGAAAGCTCCATGGACCAGTGCTGAGTGAACACTGTCAAGAACTTGAAGTCAAGGAAATTGGAATGAAGACAAAAACGGGTTACGGGACATTGTCAATGTTCGGATTTGCGGCGTGTTCACGCGTCAGTCACGTGAGCGGTATGACGCGCCCATTGCCCAACAACTTGAACAAGTTCCAAGGGGGTCTCGGACTTTAAATTTTGCACCAAGGGGTGGTTGGTTGGTTCAAGAATTTGACCGCTAATTTTTTTTTGGACTTCATATTTTTTCATGCTTAAATGTTGCCAAACCACTCTTTTATATTGTTTGCATTCAGATTTGAGTCGATATCAGTGCTAAATGCGAAGTAGTGGTCTTTAAATAGCAAAAAATAACAATTATTATTACTCAACCTCGTCACCTCGCTTCACACCAGTCTTAAGTAGGGTTGCCGACCATCACCGTGTGTAGATGGGAGACAGGTGCCATAACACAATGATGGGTGCCAACCCCACAGGCCCAGAAGTGTGCACAGATGGTTCAATGCAGTGGCAGTGCCACAGTTTGGCAGTAATGGCGGGGTACTGAGTGCAATGATGACATTTGATAGGGCAGTGGAGGCTAGGCACGAGGGCAGTGCACGAGAATGCTGTTGAGTTTATGATAAGTAGTTGCAGCAACAAGGTGGTATGTAGAAAATGTACTCAGTAAAGTGTCTGGAGGGGGAAAAGGAGGGGAAAGTGGCACGGAAATGACATCACATATACACTTTTGGAATAATTGCTTCCCGATTTGGACATATATTATCACGTGCCTGCTTACGTTGGCTGGTTGGTTCAGCAAATCCTCCACTAAAAAAAAATTCGACCCTAGGTCATATTTTTTATTACCGAGACCCCCTTGACAAGTTCATAATTTGAAGGCGTAAGGGAGACTAACAGGCATGATCAAATATGTGTAGAGACAGGTCGTCAAACTCATACCCATGACCGGTATTCTGACTGGTCACTGGTACGTCTATTAATTTCCCCCCTTCTTTTCTGCCGGCTTCAACGAATGAATAGGCCTAGAAGATTTCTCACTGTAAAGATTCTAGCATATGTGCGTAGGTGGGCTCTCATGCCGTAAATTTATTATTTATTCTTCTGTTATAGCAGAAAGTAAATGACGCGTCGTATCTGCTGCTCATCAATCCAAGTCAGTGCATACACATACACCGTTAGCTGTAATGCGATTTCCAAAACCAAAATTCACACTGAGGCAAAATTCAAGCCGCTTCACATCCGCCATCGTCCGAGCTGTCAGCGGCAACATGTCGTCCACATAGCTTCGTCCAAGTACCTAACGCTCCAAGCACCCGCTATTCAAAGATCGTTCACTAGATGCTTATAATTAGCCCCTAATACACGCGATCGAATGTCAAGCGTCATCGGAAAGCGCTCGTGGTTTGCTCGTGGAATCAACGTGGTTTTGGGTCCGCCTTTCAAGCTCACAATATGTACATACCTCAATCGAACGATTCCTTACCTCAGCTTACCTCGCACGACCGCGAATCGGTAAGGAATCAAATGTAGATAGATAAAATCACTGTCATTGGGCCAATCTGGGGCCGTTCGTCAAAAAAAAAAAAAAGCTTCAAGCATCTAGACTAAAATACGGCTGCTCAGCGATCATGAAAGTAAGTAATGATATGATATACAAGTACAAGAGTTGGATGAAGAGAACAGAGAAAAATCAGACATCCTTGGGTGACGAATTCATCCGGGTGGGCCTTTGCGCGACCCGAGAGGTATTCCACTTGAATGTTCCACGGCAGAGAATGAGAGAGATCGAGAGAGTGAAGTAAGCCGATACTGATATGGAGGAGACTGGGATCACCAGTACACCCGGCGCTCAATGGTCCTCCGACGGCTGGCCGAGGGCTGCGTATACGAGATGGTGCGCCGTACGTGGGTGACGGTGGGGTACCACGCATGGTATAGCTCGCCCTCGAGCTGTACCTCGATGATTTGGCGGCCCTAGTGAGCGGAAGGCGGCGTTAGTACTTATTCCATCGTACATGAGTTATGCGTAAGAGAGAGCGGCGAATGAACGCCACGAGCTTCGAGCCTCGAGGACTGCATGGATGTAAATGGTGAGGGAAGAAGAGGGAAAGACGTACAGCGTAGTCAATGTGTGACCCGACCACGAGGCCCTCCTGCCTTCCTTTTATGCCGTGGCGCACGGCGACGATGTCTCCTGGCTGTCGGTGGGCGAAAGTCGTGTAAAGGTCGTCATGGGAGGTGAAGAATAAGCATTGGCGAGCAGCAACACGAGTTAGGGGTCAATTGTCAAGTTAGGGGATTTCAAATGAGCACCACGACTTGACTACATGACTGTAGAACACTCACAGCAATAGTATCCTCGTAAGTCGACATGTCTTACAACTGCAGAGAGCGTGAAGGTGGTGTTGTGTTGTGTGAGAGTGCAGCGAAAAACTCGGCGTCGTCTGGGCGCAAAAAGGTCCTAAACGGCCCGACAAATGTCATCAACACTTCCTTCCTTTGGATTGTAGGGCGCACGCTACCTACACTGGGATAAGATGAGATGCTGTAGAGTGCGTGAATTGAAAGGGAGATTGGGTTATGCTTGAGAGGAAAGAATGGGAGCGGTTTATATCCCTAAGATTAGATCCTGAATTTTATATAATTGTCGAATTTTTTTTGCGGGCCGAGGCTGCCTCGAGGCGTATTGTCCGGGACCCTACATCATCCATCAACATCACTGAAGACGTTCGCCGTTGCGGTCCGGCGTTTCGATTTTGTTCTTGTGAATTGCATCGAAGTAAACGCCGTGAAGAGAAAAGCGTTGCATACCAACTCAGCGTCGACGCACTAAAATATAACACCAAAAATCAGTGTAAAATGCAATGATTATCCAGATAATAGACCCAGCACAACCCACTGCCCAATTTGCCTTGGTTTACAATGCCGGTCGCCTAACGGACGAGCGGGCGATGCAAGGGCATGTGGCGCAGTCCACGAGGACGCCAGGCGAGGAAGCCTTGCCTTTGCTGCATTTTGTTGGCGGGTGACTGCACTTACCTCTGCGACGTGTATGAAAAGTTTAGTACCGATATCCGTGGACTAGATATCAAAAATAGTTGGAGCTGCGGGTTATGTCTCTGAATCTACTTGAAATTAGTAGTCACCGCGGTGCGCGCGTGAAGCTTGAGATCAACATGCGTCGCGCACGCGCGCATGCACCGCCATCCTTAATTAGCGCTCGGCCACGCCCCATGCACAGTTGGAAAGATGGGCGACACGTTCCGTTCATGAGCGAGGAGGCGCTGCTGCCAGTGGGCGATGGGTATTCTGAGAATATAACACAAGAGTTCATTGACACTTACTAAACAACCACGGATTGCGGTAATACGGAAAGCGTTCTATCTTCTCTCTTGTATGTCATTAAAAAATGTCGAGGAAGGTTCGTCCGGATTATGCTACACTCCTCGTTGTCCCGTTGTCTTCTCATCCTCAACCCTCAGAAGTAGAGAACAACCGCATCTTGAACTAATGTAGAGAGAATAGAGAGGAAAAACATATCATTGGCTGTGCGGTGCGTAACACATATATGATATGCAGCGTGAACAGATAAATTCCAAACATATTTATGACGGCGCGGGCAGGGGGGAATTGGAGAGGAAGCAGAGCAGCAAAAGGTGAAGAAGAAAAAAACACAAATACGGAAGGGAATGTGTATGGTACTGGAAGCTCGAAAATTGGATGGGACTGTAGACATCACAGAAAGCAGGTGAAGAAGTAGGGGGAGGCTTTTGAGGAAAAAAGGCAGACAAATATGATTCGTATATTAATGTTCTTCTGCGTGTGCATTTTGCGTGACCGACAATGGGGGTAATATAGAGTATGTTTCCGTTCGCGAGTGTGCACATTTGTCTGAATGGGTATGCCAACGAAGTCGAGTTGATATCGATGGGCGGTATCGTCGTGGTCGCACAGGCGCCAAAAGTGTCCAGTGGAAATCAATCAGTCGGTCGAATATTCCAATCTGATTCTCCCTCATTTCGTTCGTGAATATATTGGGAGAGTCGGTATACGCAGGGTGTGTGCGTGGGTGTGTATCGTGTGTGTGGTATTGGTATGGTATTGACAGAGCGGCATGATGGTATGAGGAAGGGGAATGTAACAAACTTGAAGAAACGAAGTTGATGGATCGGTTGGGCGGATTCGGTAGGAAGGGTCAGGACACCGATAAAGAGGACGGGATCAGGGAAGAGAACGGGGGATAAGGCGCGTAGCCCGAAGGAAGAGGGGTAGGAAAGGTATGCATCGGAGCTGGGATGAGAAAGGAGGTTCGAAAGAGAAGAGAAGGAAAGAAAAGGATGGCGTGGCGTGGCGTAGCTGAATGCGTGTATGTATGCGAGGCATGCAAGAAACTGTAACTACAAAAAAGA
Organism: Pholiota adiposa; assembly: GCA_009935795.1. Classification (NCBI taxonomy): domain Eukaryota; kingdom Fungi; phylum Basidiomycota; class Agaricomycetes; order Agaricales; family Strophariaceae; genus Pholiota; species Pholiota adiposa. The sequence continues at coordinate 426,172 of QEYC01000036.1, forward strand.
AAACTAACTACCTAACAAAACTGAATTGAAGCAGAACAAAACAAGAGGTGCGCCTGCAGAGATGTATGTAACTCCACCGGCAACACATATTAAAAGAAAAAGGTGCCTATTGAGAGAGGCGCCGTCAAGATACCCGGCGCGCAATAGGCCAAGCTCTAACAAGACGACGGTCTCAATAGCAATCAAAAAGAGCAACAAGCAAACAGACGACGATCGAAGAAAGCAAAGCAATGGTCCGTGTGCAAAACCGCCAGCAAAGAAAGAAAGAAAGGATCGAACAAAAAAAAAACACCAAATCGACGCCAACGCCAACGCCAAGTTCCTTACCTGCTTCACTCTCTCAATTCCTCAGTATCTCCGCACGTCCCTTCTCAAGCGGCGGCGGCAGCAGACGGTGGTGCACCACCACTCCCACCACCCTCCTGGCCTCTTCCTCCAACAGCAGTATACGCAGGTGGCAGTTCAATCGTCTCCGGCTCCTCCTTATCGCCTTCTTCCAGAGGCAAGCTTGGGCCCGCATCGTCGTGTTGGATAATATCCACCGCCCGCATCGGGCGAGGGGCGCCGCCCTTCCTTCTCTCGCCCGCAAGCGACGACGACCCCGCGCCGCCCACACCAAAGGTATCAGGCGTCGTCGCACGTGTGTAGAAACTGGACGTTGCACCGCTCAGCGGGCGGCCCGCGTCGTCCGTCGTCGTTCCCGTTTGGGTGCCACCGTGCAGCGAGGATGTGCCGTCAAGGGTGGGGTCGGGGACCATGAAGGGTTCGGGCTGGTAGTACTGCGGGAGCTCGTTGCGCCGCACGCTCGCGGAGCCTGGCACGCCGGAGGTCCTGCGGTGGTGGTCGTCCTCATCATCATCGTCTTCGCCGGCGTTCATGAGGTCCACGGGGCGTTCTTTGTAGCGGTGTTGTGTGCGCCCGCGCCTGCGCCAGAACCAGAATAGGACGATGGCGATGACGATAACCGCCAGCCCACCGATGACGCCGCCGACGATCGCGCCGACGTTTGTCGATCCACCACCTGAGTTTGTCGTCCTAGCAAAATTACATTGAATATCGCCAAAAGGCAACCCAAATCCAGTACTCACCCCCCACTAGTAGACGTCGGATAACTCCCGCCTGCCGGACTACCAGGCGTCGAGCTCGGACTGGTCCCCGACAAACAGCTCGCATCATTATCAATGCTCGTTGACACAACGTTCAACGAGCTTCCCGCCGTGCCATTGCCCCTCGCATCCCCGCCGACAATGATGAGCGTCGTGCCTCCACGCACAGAGGGCTTCCAGGTAAAGCCCGTTCCCTGTTCCGAAACGTTCGTGATGGGACCCTCTGGGATGGCGAAGGACTGTCCGCCGGGGATGACGCCGAGGAAATTTGGGGTGCTAAGGCGTTTTGGATCGAGATTAGGATTTCCGGGTCATCATATGGACGAGAGGTTAACTTACCCCTGCACCGTCGCTGGATCCCACCATATCCGCGTATCCACGCACTGCACAACCTGATACAGCGGCACTAGCGAGAATACGAACAGAGGCGACACCGACTTGCTCGTGTCGAAACACGTAGCATTGTCCGACGAAGTGACCTGAGCGGCGACGCTTGTGCCGCCTGAACCGAAGCCTGTTGCGTCGCTGACCTATTTGCAGCGGACGAAGAAGGTCAGTTCCGTCCAGAGTCCAGAGATAAGACCAAGACTAAAAAAATCCGAAAAAGAAGATCGAAAAAGCGAGGAAAAGAATAGAAAAATCAATAGTAACAAAAAGGAGCAATCCAATCGCCAGTAAAAGCCGGCCCCAAAGCAAAAAAAAACACCAACTCTAAAACACCTCGAAACCCACCCTGCGCAGCCATCCATCCCAGGGGCGCCAAATATACTCCCCGACAAACCCACACGCCGATCGCTACGCTGCTATTCCTAGCCCGACCGAGCGCCAAAAAAAGGGAGTAGAAAAAATAGCCTAATCACACCAGGATAGCGTAATCAATGGGTCCAGTAGCCGATGACGAAGTGGAGCCATCAGAGCTAATGGTGGTCCCAGGTAGTCGTAGATGCGAAACGCAGTGAAAAGCGAACGAGAACGGACAAAAAAACCAGACCGGAGCGAGAAGAGAAGAGGGAGTGATTGTGCAGACCACGCTGATACGCCACCAAACGCATCACACACGCCCCCGCAGACATTACACGGTGTATCGTCAACACTTCCAAACGACGAAAGTGACGTCGCGATGAGTTCATATGCGGGGCGAGTGGATAAGGCGGATAAAGTGGATGGTCGGTGTGGGGTGACGACTGGTGACAAGAGGCGTCGATAAGATGGCTTGGCGGACGAATGAAGGATTGAATGAATGATAAACCACAGAATCAGATGGCGACCAGTCCATGTATCCTGATGCGTGATGGGGGAACAGCAACGACCACTCCACATCGACATCCATCGAAGTCGAGAAGTCCTCTGACTGCGCATCCCATCCCAAATCGCAATGATCCTTCTCGCACCGAATTTAGGCTGCTCCGTTCCCAATAACCCAGATCCAAGGCAAAGGGAACCCAGCTTCGAGGCATTGACACGCACGCACGGCTATACTTGGCCGATAAAGAAACGAACGAATGAAGATAAGGGCAGGTGTGAGCCCCGGCGGTGAGAGTAGTGCAAGTATAGTGCGGGGTAGTATAGGACCGTGCGCAATGCGGTGTAATAAAGCCTTTGTGGCAAAGGTTTGTAACGCAGCGAGTTGTGTCGTATCGTGCCGGCATAATTGGCGTGGGTATGAGCGGCCGGCGAAGATAGCGCACCGATGGTAGGATAGGGAAGGACGAGCTAGTCGCCGCTGGCGTAGTTCGCTTCGTGCACGCTTGCTGCTCCGGGGTCGGAGGTGGATATGTTGGACGCAGAGTGGTGCACCCTGGGTATACGCTGACTCTAAGGCAACGCAGCGCATATATGCACGCACGCACAAAGATACCAGATTCCCAAACTTGAACTCGATGCCCTAATGCTGAGCCGTAACTTTACGGGATAGGATGGGGGCACCAGCAGCACTAGACGCAAGCTAGCCACTCGGGGCTGCCCAGAACCTATCACGCCCTTGCAGTCACTAGGATCAAGTCGCCGCGTAGCCGGACAGCTCCCCTCCAATCCCAAATTGAAGCCCAGCCAACGGGCGGCCAAAGCCGCAGTGCGAAGTGTCGAAGAGGATGTGTCAATGCCTGTAATGCGCGCGATGGGATGGGTAGCGCAAACGTGCGAGCATGCGAGTGTTGTTGTTGCTTGGAGCGGGTGCGTAGTATGTGGAGACGTTGGAGCAAAGGCACGAAAAATCATGACAACACAAAGGGGTGAAAAGAAAAATCCAACGCACAGAAAAAAACAACGCGAAGAGAAAGATCTACTCACCACAGCGACAAACTGCGAGTTTTCAGGATATTGCAGGGCGAAAGTTACCGACTTGTCGTCACCGGGGAAGGGGATGTCCATGATCCTGCGCGCCTCGACGGTGTTCGGCAGCGGTGTCGGGCCAAAGGGTATGATCAACACACGATACGGTGGCGTCCCTTCTCCATTGCCCTTGCCCTTCCCGTCCGAATCAGCGATGGTGACGGTGAGATTCCCGCACTGGGTCGGGGTGTTGGCGAAGTTCCATGAGTAAGCGTGTGCGCTGGGGAGGAGCGCGGCCGCCGCCGCGGTGAGGGCGATGAGAGAGAGCGGATAAGGAGGAGGGGAGCGGATTATGAGAAGAGCGTCTGGGGAAGAAAGACGCCATGAAGGGAGGAGGAGAAAGTGATGAAAGGCGATCGACGTCACGAGCACGTCTGTTTCTGCCTCTCTGACCTGAGCTGCTGGCTCCCACCGTTGTCAAAATATGACGTCAATTTCAAAAAAAGAGCCTTGTCCGCAAAGTTTCCCCCTCTTCTATTATCCGTCCGACCATGAATTCTCCCCGCCCGAAGGCAAGACGAGAATCCACGCCGGCGCCAGCGCTGTCTACTACAAGCCATCTATCTACCTGAACGCTCCCATTCGACCCTGTTCTCTCGCCAACGTCAGTCCCCAAACACCCGCAGGACGTATTCACACCGCTTTTGGAACGACTCGGGTGCATGGCGTCGACGGCTGTCACGAGCAAGGAAGGAGGGGTGCGGTCTAAGTGGGAAGGGAGCACCCTTCCCTCCCTTCCTTGTCCTGGGTTGTCGTTTCCCTCGATCCCACTCATCTTGCCCCCTCGATATTCTTCCCAGACGACCGCTGCAGCCGTCTCATCCCAATGACACCGGTTTCATCGCGGACAGAGCCGATGGCGTCCAGGGAGGCCGTCCTCGACACCTGATTGGTCCGTCACCGAATCCTCTCGTCCGTCTCGTGTACTGACGCGCCCGTCTTCGAATTTCACCCGGACGTCAAGCTCGACCGCATCCATCCAACGACACAGGTCAGACGGCGTCACGTCCACGCCGCTCGTCCAAAGGCGACGGTGCTATGTGATCGATCGCATGTCCCTCCTTCCTCCACCCTCGACCTTCTCCTCCCAACCCTCGCGCCCACGTCCACTCCTCGTGGCCAACCTCGCCGGACCTCCGAAAATCGAATTTGCACTTGCGCCACATCCGTGCACCCATCCCGTCATCAAAAACGATGCCAGCAAAGCTTCGTGCGTGATCTCCAAGGCTCGGCGGATGTCCAAAAATTGATTTGGACTATACGTGCGTCGTGCGCGTCAATACGTCGTACATGATGCGCCTTCCGATGCTCACACGCAGGCTGGGAAGAGTCGAGGACGATGCGGAACGAGGTGGGAAGGGTCATGACATGCGTGGTAGCTCGGCGGACGTCCAAAAAATCAATTTCATTGGTGCGTTTCTTCGTCAACGCGCTATGCGGGTGTGCTGATATCTCCTTGGCCTTGTAGGTTGTGCAGCCGTGGTACAGCGCTCGCCGGATGCCCAAAAATCGAATTTCCAAGTGCCAGGCGGCGTCGAGTCGCCGGACGTTCAAAAATCGAGTCGGAAGGTGTGTCATCTCCCAAAGGTGTCGTTGACTAATGCGGAGTGCATACGAGGTCGCTACAGCTGTTCAAGTCGAGGAGGCATGCATGCAGCGCTCACGGGAAGGCGAAATATCGAGTTTGATTTGGCAAAGGAACAATGGGTGAAACAGGTGTGGGAGCCTCATGCGTATGTCCTTCGTCCAAGACGCGCCGACGACCACTGACAAATGAAATCAGTACTTGTAATAGAATACAGTGCTAATTGAATACACATACGTGCGCTGTGACCCTCTGCTGCGAATACCGTCAAGCATCGTCCTAGTCAACGAGCAAAAGGTTAGTCCATGCTTGAAATGAATGAAATCAAACGAGCACTTACATGTACAATAACATGTCTTCGTCACCGCAGTGTGCTGATATATCCTTGGCCTCGTAGGTTGTGCAGCCGTAGTACTACCTCGCCGGATGCCCAAAAATCAAATTTCAAAGTCGCAGTCCCCGGACGTTCAAAAATCGAGTTGAAAGGTACGTATTCTGTCGAATGGGTTGTTGACTGGTGTGGCATGGGCGCAGGGTGTGTACAGTCGTCGGACACGAGGAGATAAAGTCGGGGGTATGCATACGTGGGATAGTACTGCTTGCGGGACGTCAAAAAATCGAGTTTGGATCGAGAACGGACGGCGAAGGCGTCCGTATGCGTATGTCCTTGGTCCCAAATATGCTGACAGTGCTGACAAAATACTGTAGAACAAAATTAGTACTTGTGATAGAATACTTGAATACACATACCTGGGCCGTAACTTTCTGCTGCGAATATTTCACGACAACGTCAAGCGTCGTCCTAGTCAACTAGCAAAAGGTCAGTCAATGCTCCAACTGAATGACAGAATGAACTTACATATATTGCGTGGCCAGCGTGCTCTTCACGCCGTCGCGCATGACACTGAAGAACAAGATAAATATGAGTATGCAATGGACGAATATAAGAGACAACATACGACGACGACGACGATGAGAGAGCGCTATACGCCATCATAATGGCAGCGATTCGGGATAGCTGTCCTGTCCCCCTTCCCAAATCCCCTCAGCCTATATACCTTTCACTCGCCAAGGCCTTACCAAATGTTTGTCGTTGTCTGCTCCCCGGAAGCGCAAAATCACTCCACCCGACCAATTTGAATTTTGTTTCGCCGCTTCCCTGCACTTGTGGACTCGCTTTCCCTTTCTGCGCCGCCGCAACGGCGCCCAGGGTTGCTCCATCCATCATCAAATTCGTAATAATCACTCTCCCACCTCGCATCTCAATATACGCATCGCACCATTCCGTGTTCCCGCCGCATCCTCCCGACGATGTTCGACATTATTTTGCTTATTTCTGTGTTCCGTGCTTTCCGCCGTGCGCAAGCGCCTGATCCCCTGCTGCCAGCTCTCCTGTCCAGATGCCACAATCCTTCGTACACGCTGGCACTTTACGTATCCCCTCTCCGAATGTCGCCTCGTCTCCGACTGGCTCTGCAATTTGGGGGTCTCAGGACGGTTGGAATTTCCCGTTTCCCTCCCTCGAAATATCCCCCCATTGCGCGGCGCCTATTATTGACTCGCTCTGGCGTCGACTGATATCATGCCTTGCGCACGTATTCCACATCTCGCTCTCGTTGTCAATCGATCGTAGCCAGCACTGTGCGCGCTGAACAGTTGAGCTATTTACACTACTCGATTCGTTCTGTACGGCTAACTCTCCCTTCCCCTACTTCCAGTTGGTTGTTCTATATTTACGTCGTTCTGCCCTCATCCTCGAACATTTTGACCCTGCCGTTCGTTGACTCGGTGGGCTCCTTATTCTATTCCAATTTGTTTCAAACAACTCATCATTGTCTCTTCCAATAATTCTAGTATCCTGCTCCCTCATTCTGCGGTCTCGGCTTGTGAGTTACCGAGTCTCTTCTATTTAGTTCACAGTAACTGATCAGTTCCACATCGAATATTTCCAGTACCCTCCTGTAAATCACATCTCCTTGAGTTGTAAGCTCGCTTCCCCGCCTCTACCATAAGATTTACAGTCTAATCAATTGCCTAGGTATACAAATCCGCTTGTGATAAACCTCCAAACCCGTGACAAGCTCTCGCTTCCCTAGCTAGTAGAATTACGCATCGTTTGTACAGTTTCACGACCTCTAATAGACTTATTTTTAGTTCACTTGTCCTTCCTGTCCCGAATTCCGAAGCCCTCTTTCCCCGCTTGGGGCTATATTCGAGCGATATCGTTCACTCGGTGAGTTTATTAAACAATTACAGTTCATTTCGGTTAGTTGATAATGCCAACCTCGAATATTTCCAGTACCCTATGAGGCTTGTCGCATTTGAATACAAACGCTTCCGATCGCTTCCAAGCAGTTCCTCCACGGGATCGCTTTCATGACGAGACCATCTCTACGTGCTCGCTTCTCTAGAGCTTTCCTTTTCAGTTTGATGCTATTTTTGTGAGTTCTCGATCTATTCAGTGCGTCTAATTTAACTCATCCTCGAATATTTCCAGTACCCTCTTTTCACTTTAATTCATTTTGTAAGTTTCTCTCCTCAGTGTTTCTCGTCGTTTCAATATCTAAATCCACTTGTCAGCTTGAGAAGCAACACTCCATACGCTCACATCCCTCCCGACTACACGTTTTATTTCGGTTAGTTAATGATGTCAACCTCGAATAATTTGCCAGTACCCCTACGAGGCTTGTCCAGTTCTTCGAGATATCCACTCTCACGATGAGACTATCTCCAGCGGCGCTCGCGCTCCCTCCTGTTCTACGAGTTCCAAAGCCCTTCCTTTTCAGTTTTACTCTATTTTTGTGAGTTCTCAATCTATTTCAGTTCGTTCTAATTTACATCATCTCGAATATTTCCAGTACCCTTTCAATTTCATTTTGTAAGCTTTTCTCCTCAGTGTTTCTCATCGTTTCAAGATTTAATCCACTATTCAGGGTTGATAATCAAACACTCCACACGCTCACATCCCTCCCCGACTACACATTTTACTTCAATTTACTCGTCATTTATGTCTAATTTGGTTATGGAATTGTAATAGCTTACAATCAATATATGTGATCTACAATATTCAAGGAGTTACTTATGACGAAGTCGTTGATGGAAATGACGGAGTGTTTGGTGCGCTAAAATTGAGACGACGCGTCCGATGCGCCAAATAAGCGCTTACCAGTATCTGCACTCATCGATATCGAACTTGCACCCGAGTTCTAAACTGTACTGAATACATGTCTTTACTGTAGCCTACTAGTATTATACACGGGAAATTCTTCCCGAATTGTGAGAGACCCGGAAAATGCCATCGTCGGAACAGGCTTCACGCACCGGATAGAGGCAAGTTGCAAATGGGTTCCGTTGAAACACAGGTTCTGTATACGTCAGACGTAATAACGTACATAAACCATTACTCAAGATGATTATACATGATGGTGGAGCAGAAACGGAAGCGACGAGCGGGAACCCACAAGCAGCATAGACAGTGAAAGATCTTCACAAGCTTCTGCCATGCAATGTCCCATCTCCTCCTCTCCCAATTCAGCCATTTCAACGCTCAAAAAAGTGGCACCATCCTCTTCGGTTAATTAATCTCCGATCAAATCAGGGCAGTGCGAGTCGGCTGCGGCTGACTAGTGTGGATTTTGGAAGACATTGTACAGGGAAGCGCGGATTAGTTGCGTGCCAACTAGTAGAATTTCTGTTCCCGAGGGTTCCCGCGCAGCCGCCCGGGCTCTTTGGGTACTGTAAGTATTACGGTATAGGGTCTATCTTTGGAGAGTGACAAAATTGGAGGGTCGCGGTAGCGTCGCATGACGTTGGAATTCAATCGTCTTCATACCACAGATTGTGTGGCGCACCGCGCAACAGACTGCAAAGCACACAGCACGCCAGAGAGTGGATTTAATATAAGCATCATTCTAAATAATAATCTACTTTGTATTATTGAGATCTCCAATATCAGAGCTGTGGCGACGCGAGAGAATGCTTTGCCAAGTGCGCATTCGGCAGGGCATATCTCCTCCACCCTTCGTTCTTCGTTTTGCGCTCAAAAAAAACAGGATCTAGACACGTTCAGGGTTACAGACCATCTGTGCTATTTTAAACACGTATAGGGTAGTCTAGAGTTGTTGGAGTGGGAGCGTTGAGAACCACGGCGCTGTCGGTTTCGAAGGAGATCAATCCGGAGACGTGCTGAGGAGAAATTGGACGATTGCGCCCATAATACAGAAAAGGGCGGAAGATGTCAACGGATTATAAGATCCCCTATCTGCCTGTCACTGCTACATAGTTGAGAAAGTGCGAGAGGACGAAGTGGAACATGCAGTGGGTAATTGCACCACCTTGGCTACCTGCCCCGTTTCACGGTTGCTGCGTTTCTATAGCGTTCGACGCTCGTCCTGTCAACCAACGTGGAAGATCGGAAATACTCCACATCACGGAGATTGAGAGCCGCTAATTTGATTCGAGCTAGAAGGAATTTTTGCGTCGTCGTTGTTCTGTTGAATTCATCCGCATAGGCAAGTGCGTGTTACGTGCGTACTCTCCTGGAATTTCGCGTTTTCCGTTGTCTTGAATAATGTCCGGTGGGATATTATACAGATGCGTATCACACGTGCTCACTCGTATATCGGAACTTTGTGTGTCAGAGTCGCAGAGCGCGTTCCAGACCTACTGTAATGCAACGGAAGGTGATGGAATTGCTTGTGAATTCATGTAAAATTGTTAGAATATACAATGCTTCAAAGGCAGCGTAGTCGTAAGATTCTGCAAGAGTGGAGAGTGGTCAGCGAAACAGTGCTGACCCTATACATTTCTATGCAGCGAAGAGGGCAGGCGGACGGAAGGAGAAATCGACGAGTCCGAGTGGCTGATTCCGAGCTCGTCTTAAGGCGACCCTGCGTCGGTCTAGGGATTTCCGCCAACTTGGATCACTATTCATGATTTCTACGTAAGGACATGGAGCAGAGAGATATATAAAGGGACGAGGAAAACAAACGGGACGTTTCTCATCCACCACAAATTCCCTCATTCCTCCCCTCCTCTCCTCCCTCCCACTCATTTCTCCCTCTTTCCCTCCTTTCGTCTTCGTTCCTGTCGTTGCAGCGGTGGTGCGGCGGGCTCTCGACGCGGGCCGCTCTTTGTCCGCTGTCACCGCCGTCGTCGCTGCTGCAGGTGCGGCGACTGGTGACGGCGACACGAGCTTTGACCACCACGCGTCGTCTGCGCACTGACTTGTCGAGTGTGAGCATTTCGTCGACGTCGAGCAAAGGAGGCTACGTTGGCAGGTGGTTTACGTTCAGCGCACGCTGCGAGACGGTGCAGTTAATGACACGTAACCTGCCTATTTCGTTTACTGATTATTCGTTTCCCCTTCTGTCCAGGGCTTAGTCGACGGGTACGGCTGTTAGTCGAGGGTCTTGCCAGACAAACAAGTAAAGTCAGCTCACGAACGACGGTGACCTAACGTGACCCCTCCAACGCTAGCGCCCTCGTCGTCGTCGTTGCTGTATCCCCCAGCTGAGTAAAATTGTCCGGTTTACCGGTATGCATTACGAGCTGACACGTCTTCTCCCATAGATTCGCGTGTGCCGTCGTCAATGAACAGACACCCACTTCGTCATACACCCCTTCCTCCCCTCGTCCTCTGTCGCAACGCCGAATTCGGCAACCGCAGTCCACGTACCAGCTGGACGTCGTCATCGTCGTTGTGGGTTGGGAAAGGGTGGGAGCTCGAGAGAGAGAGGGCGGTTTGCCGCTGCGGCGCTGCGCTGTAGGTAAGTGTTTACATTACATCTTGCTATGAGTGCCGTATCGGGCATACGTACCAATCTGACAAGGTTGAGCGACCGCGCCGTCTGTTCGGCGCCTTCTTACTCTTGTCCACGGCTGGCTGACATTTGCAGACAGGTAGGTGCGAGGAGAAAGGTAAGGTGTTCACACTGCGCCACCATCTCCCTCCCTCGTCGATTCGTCGTCTCTCCCCCTGCTGATCCCTGTCGTAGGTGCAGGTGCTTCTCAGCAGGTTAAGCGGCTAAACGGAGCTAAGACGTATGTTAAGCCAAAGTGAAAATTGAAGTAGAATGGTCCGTGTTTACTCACCTGCTCATGATGACGGACCGGTGTCCGTCTAGATGAGTGCGCATCACGTGACATCCTATTTAGCCACAATAAGTCAATTTGTAAGGTCTACGAAGACAGGTAAGTACTTACATTTTAACCACTCCACTTGTCCCTTGCCATCCACACACCTACGACGTCAGAGCGCAGGTGATCGCGAAGAAGATCAGATGGCCGCCTATTCGCGCCTTTCTGTCCTTCGTCGCGGCGCTCTCGTTCTCGCACTCTCTTGCTCTCACACACATGTAGAATAAGTAGTTAGAATTCATATAGATAAAAATACAATTTTTATTGAAAAAAAAACTACACCAAAAGTTGGGTCTCCAACAGCAGATATACCAGACCGGAGTGGGAGTGATTGCGCCAAACCACCAACACATCACACACGCCCCCGCAAACATTTCAGGCGTCTGGCAAAACCGCCGAACGACGAAAAGTGACGTCGCATGAGTTCCGAGGATATGCGCGGACAAGTGAACGATACGTAGGGCAAGTGGGTCATCGATATGTGGGTAATGAGAGCGTCGATAAGATGGACTTGGACCTTGGATATCCCTTGGCAATGACTGAAATCAACCAATGGATGATAAGAGGATATGAATTGAATAATGAAGCACCACCAGAATCAGATTGCCGACGAATCCATGTAACCTGATGCTGATGGGGGAACAGCAACGACCACTCACATCCACATCACTTGCGAAATCGAGACAGAAAGCCTTGCATCCCATCCCAAATTCGTATTCATGATCCTTCTTGCAAGCCGAATTTAGGCTGTTCTTCCCAATAAACCCAAACAGCCAAAGGAACCCAGCCTCATTTTCATTTCTTTGTCGGTCCCAAATATAGCGTGCTGCGTGTCATGGCTCGAGATAAGGCCAGACCAATGAGCCCCATCTCCTCTCTG